>OZ026613.1:108440679-108763179 GCA_964020975.1 Hermodice carunculata
TTTTCTTTTTTTTTGTACTTAGCGGCAATCCAGAATAAATATTTTCTCACCTTTTTTTCAGGAAAAGCACACAACTTCAGAAAATTCAGCCTCAGTCAGGTTGACCATTTAAAACAGAGTTACGACTATGGTTCCCTTATGCATTATGGAGCTTATTACTTTGCTCAGGACAGGAAAAAGCCTACAATTTCAGCCAAGCAGAAAGGCGCTTCTTTTGGACAAAGAACAAGACTGAGCCCCACAGACATCAAGATGGTTCAAATTCTTTACAATTGTACCTGAATGCGAATAAGAAAGGACAATTGCAACTTGTGACTCGATGAGAATAAATATATATTTCCAGAAACAATCTAGTTCTTGTAAATTCTAGTGTACACCAATTCTGCTTATATCGTTTACATGCCTTTAGAACCAAAAGCGCTGAGGCCTATGGACGGCATACCTGAGCAGTGTGTTACAAGGAGCATATATACGGGCATTCATCGCTAAGTGTGATTGCAAAAACATGGTTAACGGCAGGAGAAATAAAGAAGGTGGCCTTATTCATCCAAATATTACCAGCAAGGTCTTTGAAAAAAGTAATATCTAAAAATGTGTTTTACCATTTTCGGGGCAATATTGTCAAGTCTGAGTGTAAGGCTTGGTTTTTATCCGGTGACAGTACTGTAAATCTCATATATATTTGCATAATAATTTCTGTGAGGCCGTAAACCAACATAGAGATATTAGAGTGGTCTTTTGTGATATCACTAGGGCTTTCGATCGTGTATATCATTTTGGGCTACTACATAAATGGGAAAAGGCTGGTGTCAGGGCCAGTTTTCTTGTAGCTTTGAGGATTATCTCTGGAATCCAAAGCAGCGTGTCGTCGTGCAGGGTAATACAAATAAATCGTCACGGGATGTAGTTAGAGCAGAGGTGCCACAGGGGTCGGTTTTAAAACCATTAATATTGTAGATTATTAATGACATTGTCAACACTGTACAGTCTCCAAGTCGACTATTCGCTGGTGACACTATTCTTTTTGTTCATGTACACATGACCTCTGCAGAAAACGACGCTGTGACTCACCTGAGTGTCCCAATGGTAATGCCAAATTGAGGACGTATGTCCTAATTTTTGGGAGCGTAATTGGTATATAATGTACATAGGAACACTTTACAAGGAAAATTTGTTGCTCTTGCCTCCTTCATCAGCATATTAAGGCTACCCGGTACGTAAAAGCCTGGTGACTTGAAAAATCATATAGTCAAGAATTTGATTATCGATTGGTTCAACGTATATAAACATATATTTGTATGCCAATGGAATGATTCATATATTTCGTATCAATTTTGAGGTCAGTACCCCAATGATGTACTTTCCCTGTGTGACGTAATGTCTTGGTCATATCTTTAACTGGAGTCTTGACAGTGTGCTATCTGCATGTATCGTCATTTGATGTCAAATCTCACTCAGTCTCAGTGACTATTTATTGTTTAATGTCTTTTATTTCTCTGCTTTTATATGTACACGAGGGATTAATTTAGAGCACAGCCTTCTTTTCCAGTTGTCTTTATAAAAATATGTTTATCCAAAACTGAACTGATGCATTTGAATTTCAATGTCGCACATGCCACTTCTGCAACACATCTGTGTGGCTACGCTAGCTGTGGTTTGACTGACATCAATTCGAAACATTTTCCAATTACTTGGAAGTAGATTGATAAAAAGACGGGGAGCTTGACCTGGTGTCATGGAACTGGTTACAATCACCCACTCGGAAGTTGCGCGCGAAAATCTGTTAGTGCCAAGTTTCGACGGGGTCAGCAGCTTTCCTCGGCGCGCTTTAATGCGGTCAAAGCGCGCCGAGGAAAGCTGTTGATTTGGACAATTCTTTCGGTCTCTGCAAGTGTACAAATTATAGTAGGTGGACGAAAGGTCGGTTACAAAGAATATGAATATAGTGTCGTTATTATACTTTTGTGAAAATCGGCAATGAAAGAGTTAAGATGTGTGGCCGAAGAAGTGTTCAAGGCCTTCTGAGGTCAATCCTACATTTATTCAGACGTCTTCACCTTATCTCCCATGGAGACTCGGAGAGCAATTTAAGTGCTCTAAAAGCATCAGTCATCAGGGATGAGGAATGAGCTATCCCTGGTCAAATCGAATACAGGTTCACATTCGTTCAGCCAATTTGGCACCATAGTGTGGAATAGCCTTCCAAAAGAAGCACGGACGGAGAAAGTTTTTTTGATTCAACTTGTGAGCTGCGCTTAAATCATTGTAATAGCTTTAGCTGTAAACGTTGATACCACACATTCAATACATGTTTGACGTCCATTGGCATGACTTTTCCTGGGCTTGACTCAGATGTAAAGGCACACTTGTGGAATACAATAGGAGCTCCTACACTGATTTATGGCTTAGAAAGAAGAAAGAAGTAAATTAATTATTGTAGCTCTTCTCAGGGGAGCATTATCAAAAGGATCACACGTATGAACAGTATATCTCACCATTCAAATTTGATGCATACCTTGAATTTCCCCTTATTAAGCCATTTGCCACAAAGGAATGCCGCTAGTTTATACCACAGAATTTTTTAAGTTAAATCATTAGCTGGTGATCTCCAAACGAGGTTTTAAGCCACGTATCTGCTATCTAGAAATTGTACCAAGGAATCTCTGCTGGAGCGTATTATCATACCTGGGCGTTTCCCGGTTGATGCTATATTTAATGACCAGTACTTCAGATATCCTTCATATCAGAACGGAATCATAGACTCATTGCGGTAGTTAATATTACATCACGCGAACTTTGTAAAACTATGGTCAAGTGAATAATTACTCGCTGACCTTCTGACCAAGGCATTCTAGATAGCACTATTAATAATCGCGGATTTTTTATACCTGCTTGCCGATAAGACAGTTACTTTCAGCGACTTAGCGCCCATGAATCGACTGGTGGCCGCCCGGTCCCCGCTGCCCGTCTAGGCATAGCGGATGCCCAGGTGGGATGGCTCGTGAGAGTACTGATCAATCCATCAGGGCTCTCCCAGCCCTCCTGCCTGGGTCGCGGCCCTGCCGGCACGGGATGCGGGGCCCGGACAGGTTCTGGTCTCCTTTTTATCTACTTGCATTCATTTTATATTTTAATGTATTGATCTAGATGTATTTTTTCCTCGTGCACGGGGGTTTTAATAAATAAAATAAAATAAAATAAATGAAAAATCTTATACAGATTATTATATGGTTTTCTTTGTTTATTGATTTTACCAACGAGTACGAATGTCACGCTGGCATTTAACAGAACTCGCTAATAATAGCTGCTGGGAAGCAAATGTTTTATTAAATGAATATAAATAAATTTGTAACTTGTATTTGACCCTACATAAATACACGTGCCAAGGTCATCCGTATACTGGTGAAACTGCACTTTTATATAGATTGTGTACAATGTGTAACTTTCTTCAAAATCATAAATTAAACATTTTAAATTACTGTAGGTAAATAAATTAACCGCATTGGCTTCACTACATTAACTCAAATGTCAAGGTCATCCACAGAACCTCAATCTATCTACGTCCAAACTGTGAGAACAAATTGCGTATCTTTAATTGCAAATCTGAGGGTTCCAAGTGTTATCATGGCAAATTACCAAAAAAAAAAAAAATAAAAAAAAAAAAAATAAATAAAAAATTAAAAAAGTAAAAAAATAAAAAATAAACAAAAAATAAATAAAATAAAATAAAATAATTAAAAAAAATCCATGATCTTGCTGTAAACTTGTTCTATGATCCAAGATCAAGTGCTTACTGCATATATGCAGTACTGCAGGTGAGTAGACCTGTGTTTACATGCGAGAGTAGAACATTTAGCGATATCTCTCTGTGATATCTCTACATGCCAGAAAAAAAATCAATAACGCATTGCACACACAGTCCACTACCGCCGTATACATACAGTCTACTGTCGTCTTACACGTACAGTCTACTGCCGTCTTACATATACAGTCTACTGTAGTCTTACATATACAGTCTAGTGCCGTCTTACATATTGTCTACTACTGTCTGTCGAGGACGCATCAACCTCGAAGCAACGTTTGCACGACCATCGTGTACATCGTGATAGAACCCCAATACAAGATGTCCACATTATCAACTTCTGGCTGCCTTTTTGTTGGTTTTGTTTTATTTGAATCAATAACCGGGTTTAGTTCGAGTAAACAGTCTGCAAAATGTTTAGTGGTGTTTACGCCGTGCGCATTAGGCCAATAACACGAAGGCGATCAATAATTGTGTGACGTACCGAGGCAGACAGAAAAAGACCTAGACATACTAACTTTATACTGTACGAACGCAAATGCTTAATTTATAAAGGAAAGGAACTGGTGCTAATACACGTATAAAATGAAATGTTTGCTATAGTAAATGCCCCAATATAGTAATCGATCATAGGATACATTACGTAGGAAACAAGACTGAGAGAGGAGCTTAGCGTTACCAGTGATGGCATGACGCAGCATACTTGGCCCTAATAGATATATTACAAGGACGCTTCGTCAAGTGATCAAGGAAAAGTCTTCTTGCTCGGTAGGGGCTGACAATAGTTAACATGTTGAATGAAAATATAAGAAGAGATGGGCATCGTCTTCATTTACCGAACAATTTGAGAATATTAACCATTTCCCCTAACTTGACATTAAGAGTGAATCAACTTATTTCCTTGATGAAGAGTTGAAACCCATACCATGATAAGAAAAGCTCTCATCATATGAAATGCTCTAGAATGACATCGCTATATCACACTTTTGGACACATTCCAGATTAAGGGGAATTACTTGCGAAGATGCGTATGTTCGTAGATTTCAGAGACAAGCGCAGATACGTATGTTTGTAGATATTAAGTATGTCAATATCGCGCAATTTCATACACGGATTGATTACATACAAGACTATATTGGCACACGTTTACCAGGCATAAGGGGTTACCCTAACGTCAAATATCAAAACTCATATCTTGCATAAAAATTTCAGCCAAATTACGTGAGACTGGGGAAAAATAACATTGAGAGAGTCCTGGAATGTGTCCTTAACACATTTGAGATGACCGACCAGACACCATGTTGAAAACATTGTGAAAACTAACTGGGCAACAACCAGCCCAAACACGGGTAACACGAGGTGGTAATGACATTAGCTTAATTAAGTAACCAGAAGAGTATGCGCAATTCTGATCCACAGATATAATGAACCGATTGGCATAACTTTTTAAGCTTCACACAGATAGCCTATATTTTTTAACCTTTACATGTTGGAAAGAATAAACACTCTTAAGCACAATATTTCTGAATATTTAAACAGAGTTCAGTAGAATACATATAGGCTTATACTATATTGCTTAGATCTGACAAGATCATGAGAGCAGAAAAGGGCCAAGCTAGGCAAGCTCCCGGCATTTGATGTCACAAATGTATGTATTGACACATGTAAGTTACATCGTTTTAAATTGTGATTTAGCATTATTGGTATGCTTGTATATGTGAAACATAGATATACTGGATTATATTCTTTGAACCACTATACCTATTAAGAACCAAACAGGAATATTTCTTCAGTAAAGATGCTTGAGCGCAAACTGTCTAATTAATAGATGGCAAAGATTAACGTACACTCCTTTGCAATTACTAATGTCCCGATAAGTGGCTGCGATGATGCAGGCGACTACTTGGACTATCAGTAAAAGATTGCTGAAACTGGCATTTGTAGGATAAAAGGCACCAAACTGAAGACTAGAAGACGTTACGCATTTGATGGATGTTTATGCGTACTCGCGAGTCTTATTCTTGAAAACATGGGCTCAAAACCCGAAAGTCATCTGTGTGCAGTCCTAACGCAAATACATTTTGAGCTAGGATTGACTAAAGTAGGATTTATTGTTGGTGTCTTACCTGTCCTTAAGCCAAGGCGCCGTACATGTTATTCACACGTAATTATTGGCTGCTGGAAAAAGATAGCGGTCTTGACAAAATTAAAAATTTGAACGGAAAGAAAACAGACTGTCAAAAAATTGGACCCCAGCCCAGGTACGTCCTTTTTCAAGCATCTGAGAGTTACAGTTTTGGTACATGCTGTTAAAATTACACGTGCGTTTAAGTTCCAAAAGCTGTTTTAATGAAAATAAGATAAAGACATATTAAAACAACAGCGCGAACATAAATCTTGTTATCAGAAATCTGCTGGGCCTAATTTCCGTCTGGTTGCATTACTTTGTAGCAAACATCATTGAGTGCACAAAGAACTGTAATTTCAGAATTTAAATAACCAGGAATTATATGTGTATGTATGTATGTATGTATGTATACATGTATATTTAGGCCTGCATGTGTTACTTTGTAGACCAGTCTTCGACAGAAGTGAAATGTGTAACGTCCGTTAGAGATTAAAGAAAAGACGGATTTTAATAGTACAATACGTGACTGTTCACTATAACGTCAGTGCTTCTAAGACGCTTCATGAACGTTAGCACCACATACCTGTGGGAGCGGTATGTGCATAAGGTAGCCTTGTTAGCTATTGTATTTGTCTTTTTGCCCAGAACCACTTCCTGGAGGTCATTACCCTATTCCGTGGTCTGAACTCTTTGCACTCCATTAGCTAACCTGTCACTGTTTAGTCTATATACATATGGAAGTACTATTGTCAGTATTGCACACGTTATTCTGTAGAATTTTGACATATGCCACAGCCAAAATAAATTAAAGTCTTCAGCGGGTAACTACTCAGAACATGTTTCGGAGCCTGTACCCGTACATGTCTCTCCGAGTAGCGGCTCTTGTGTAAGCTAAATATTCAGCAGACAACCCACATAATAATGAAATAATATATGAACGCGTAAAATGATGCATTAGCTAAATAAGTGAAGCTTCGCTTATAAATGAAAAGCTTCACTATGAATGATGAATGCCTGTCAAACCAAACATAAATACTAAATTTGTATAGTACAAGTTCAGATAAGAATAATTTGACTTACCCTTGAACTAGTATGTACCCTTTCAAGGTGGATAGCTTACCTTCGTTAAACCACCTGCCAGTGTATGACTGAAGTTGAAACAAACTGGGGCATTATTTTGTGTTCCAATGATTATAAAATAATCAGTTACAGCTAGGCCACTTATACAAACCAAGAGAAATCCTAACATGTACTGCAGCAATGGACATCCTGCACCAGAAATGTAAAACAAACCCCATGATGACACCTACTCCTCACTTTGAAAGTCTCCAAGCTATAAAGCTGTATTTCGCTGCCAACCCTGAATTTCTATTTCAACATAATGGGTCAAGTTTGTTACATTTGAGTAAATACTGTCAAGTTTGAGTAATTTTTGATATTGGCTTTGAAATATACCACACTGAGCCAAATCTGAAGTTGATAATTGAAGAAGTTGCATTTCTAGATGATGGAGGCAGAGAATGCGTGAAAGTCGAGAGAAACCATGCTGGCTTAACAGTTTCAGTTCAATTATATTTCATGCGGCGTTCATACATGTCTTCTCACTTGCCTCCTGATTTTGCGCTGACACCAGTTTCAAAACATATTTCATATATATATATATATATATATATATATATATATATATATATATATATATATATATATATATATATATATATATATATATATATATATATATATATATGATCAATAAAGCTTAAAGATTCTTGTAGGTGTATGAGGATGTACATAGGCCTATAGACGGCCTGTCATATTTATGAAAGATCTTGGAGGGATATATGAAGCATATTACAGAGACAGAGACGTGGTTTTGAAAAAAAGTAATTTTCATCAAGCTTATATTGCCTTAAGCGAGGCACTTTGTCGATTGCATAAATAAGGAATAAAAGCAACTACATGAACCCTTCCCGTGCCCAGTTGGAGACTGAGTCAGTAGCTTTTCTCTACAATGAATGCGTACAAAGCACGACGAGAAAAACTATTGACCTGTCGCGGTCTTCCTCTCCCTGCACAGGTAGGCTATGCTGATACTAGAATGAAACGTCTCTTGAAACGAGAGTTCAACGTTGAATCAGTATAATAATACAGATGAGCATGACTTTCGTGATGATTCCAATGGGAGAGTTAATTTTGGTCACAACATTATTGACAACTTATAGAAAATACATATCAGCCTATTTTATGCAGAAAACTCAAACATATTGGTATTTTCCGCAATGCTGCTATAGACGGGGGCATAGCCGGGGAGTAAGTATTTTACTGGTTGCCTAGCAACAACAGTACCTTCCGGCTTTCAGGCTGAGCATAGGTTGGATGGATATAGTTATCTTGCTGGGACAGTTTTCTTTCACTTCGTATACATTGGTACGCTAGGCTACGCTGAAGACGAGTCCATAAGGGCACAGCCGGCCGAGCTGTTTCTGATACTAAAACTGCACAGGTAAGCATTCAGCCAGTACCTACAAAACATTGGTTGCTGCCTCATATACCACGCTGGGCTGTGAAGGTTTTGCAAAATGTTTTTTTCAGAATGTCCTACTGGAACGTATATTGAGCCAGTGATAATATATAATAAGACTTATTGATCGCGCCAGTGAGAAATATCTTAATTTGAACAGCCTTCCGTTGACAATTCAATTCCAAGGACATACCACTTTATATGTGATGTATGGGTGCACGCTCCCGTTTGATTTTTGCTATTTGGGTTCGGTTCTCGGCCAGGGAACGTGAAGAAAGAGGTACTACCACTCTGGCAGTACACAGGGTCCAACAGATTCTCCCACTTCACACCAAAGTAGGAAGCACACGCCAACATCTATGCCATGGAAAGTAACTACTATAGGCGTGACTCGCTTCGCAATCAATATATATATAACATATATTTAGGTTACAAAAAGACCCTCTAAAATGTAGATTTTGGTCAGGACATAGACCTACACCTTTTAACCAGCTGCACAGGTTAATATAAATTGGCTGAGACACGTGAACAGATATGTGCTTTATGTTCAGAAAATACAACAGAGACACTTAAATGTTTAGCAATACATATACATTACCTAAAATAAAGAAAACATAGACAGTATCAAACGTCAACATATATATACATATATATATATATATATATATATATATATATATATATATATATATATATATATATATATATATATATATGCTGCAATATATTTTGAGCAGGCCTGCGGACAACATGACTCACGCTTTGATCTGTACATGTGTTTATATATATATATATATATATATATATATATATATATATATATATATATATATATATATATACATATACATATACACGTGTAGAACTGACACTGTTTGCACAGATGTTAGTTCAAAATGCAACTTTGTTTTCGAAGATGACGAAAGTGACGAATGTAGCAGCAAAACACATACCGTAGAAAATGAAATATAAACCAGAAGTGTACGGAATACTACTAATCATTATGAAGTAATATTTCGTATGTATATAAAACACTCATATACATAATATTATATGTATATATGTATATTATAAAAATGAAGTCTGTCTCTGTTGTTGTCATTGGCATGTAACAGCGCGCTTGTGGGTAGGCATTTTTCATGACGTCGCGATAGCGACGTCATGGAGAAAATGCCCACCCACAACCGCGCTGTTACATGCCGATGACAACAACAGAGACAAACTTCATTTTTTATATTTATATTCATATTAACATTAATACTAGACTAGAGTTAAATTTGCATGACTATTTGTGCGTAAAAGTTTTGATAGCCACTGCGAAGGACCTTAAAAATGTTTATCAGTGGGAGGAGCTATGGCCTCTGCCATGGGAGTATGGGTGTGGCCAGCCGCTTGTTACGTAGCAAAGCAGTCACTGGCACGTGCCGTGCTGTTCATGATGTTACCATCGACTGATGAAAACAAAATTTGTCCCTATTCTTTCAATGCTAACAAAAACTCCGAATGTAAATATATATATATATATATATATATATATATATATATATATATATATATATATTTTATTCAGTATTTTAAGATATTAAATATTTGATCATATCATTAAACAACCTATGTATTGTTCAGTTCATGTAATCCACACATTTGGGAGTAAATGTTACTATTAAGTTGCCAATATATTAGCTACACTTATGGTTTCTCTGGAACCACGTGGTATAAGCCATCGTGTACTCGGGATCCACCACTGGTTTCCTGGGATAATGGTTACACATTCGTTCCAGATTGATGTTTACTACTTGGCATAAAAGCTTGTTAAACGCATGTTCTAATAACAAAATCTTTCCACATGGTGAAATCACATTTAATATTTCGTGTTAAATGCTGCCTTTTCATTTAGCATTTTTTCGTTTTCCTTAATATACTTTTATTATTCAGTTTCATGTCACTAAACGAGTTTGTTACACAGTTGTACACATTCGTTTGAGCTGATAATACATTGTCGGAAGAATTTCAGAACTTAAATGAACTTGAGATTCAACCGATAAATCTTCACATAATAACTCAGGAACATACAATGTGTATTATTGGGGACGTTAAATAAACGACGGATACATTTCCTTCATGCTGTATAAAACTTTGTGACAAGGGTGAGAAAATCCCACAGTACACAACCGTAAAGCGACTTGCGGTAAGCTTTGAAAATTTCATATTTGGTGTTTGAAAGGGCATCACTAAATTGAGCATATGACACTGATAGCGTACTTCTAGCTTCATATGACACTGATAGCGTACTTCTAGCTTCATATGACACTGATAGCGTACTTCTAGCTTCATATGACACTGATAGCGTACTTCTAGCTTCATATGACACTGATAGCGTACTTCTAGCTTCATATGACACTGATAGCGTACTTCTAGCTTCATATGACACCGATAGCGTACTTCTAGCTTCATATGACACTGATAGCGTACTTCTAGCTTCATATGACACCGATAGCGTACTTCTAGCTTCATATGACACTGATAGCGTACTTCTAGCTTCATATGACACTGATAGCGTACTTGTAGCTTCCTCGTGCACATGCTTTTAAGATTCAAGATTCAAAGTTTTATGTGTTGCTGGTCCTTCCGGCTTACTGGTGGACATGCTTTCAAGATTAAAGATTCAAAGATTTATGTATTGTTGGTCCAGCACAAACACACAACATTAGCCATGGGCTATTACACCGACTGACATAAAAATGAAATGAAAGAGAATAAATAATGACAAGCCCTGGATTAACACACCTTACAATATTATAAATTCGGATACAAAACTCTACAGATGTTAGTTCAAAATGTAACTTTGTATACATAGACTCGGGTTTTTAAAATTTACATATTAAAAGCATAGCAGATACTTAAAGAAAATTTTACATGTTTACTTAGAGAACAACTATCATATTACCACATCACATAGGAGCTTGCTTCACTGTGGACTAATCATCTCAGATGACTAGCGTGCACCAATCAAACGGCGGCATTTGTCGTCGAATTTCCACTCGGCGATCAAACGTTTGAACTCATTCAAATTCACTGCATCCAAATTCACTGCATCCTTTATGCTATTGGGTAATTAATTCTACATCTTAGCATATGTGTATCTGATTGAGTTCGTACCATATGTTACACTTCTGAAGTTTGGCTGAGCGAGGTACTTGGAAAATCGTGAACAATTATCAGTTTTGAGAGCTTGAAACATCTCTTGCCTGTATGTAGGCGCTTTCTCCTCAAGGGCTTTGTATACTTCAACGGAGAGTGTACACAGTCTACCGACTGTTAAGCTAGAGATATTAGCCTTCTTAAGTAGGCTACCGTAATCACTGTCTTTGTCGTTATACACAAATCTAAGACCGCGTTTCTGGATTTTTTCGATTTTCTTGGTAAATTTTCCACCACAAAAATGATACACCAATGGGCAATAATTGAAATGAGACAGTATAAAGGACCTGAAAATAGTCATCCGGCTAGTTTGATACAATACATCACTTAGCCTTCTCAGAATAATTATGTGTTTAGCTGCCTTTCTACCGAGGTCCGCTATGTGGGTATCAAATTTTTGTTTGTTATCAATTTCTATGCCCAGCATTTTCTCACGTTTTTGACTTCTTATGACTTTATCCTCAACTCGAAAGTTAATATTACAAGAGTCATTACTTTTAGGGCAGCACACCATAGCTTGGAATTTTCTGTGTTAGTAGGCACTTCATTGTTTGAAAACCACTGATTTGCGTCAGAGGTCTTTTGACCAAAGTGAGTTTGTAAAGTGTGAAGACAATATGAAATTGTTTTATAGTCTGAGTTATTATACATTTGACACCCAGTTATCATATAGAAAATATCATTTATAAATATATTGTATATCATGGGACCCAAGATTGATCCGTGGATTACGCCCTTTAACACCTTTGACCAGTTACTTCGTATTTTAACCCTTTGTTTTCTGTTCCCAAGGTAACTGGCCATAAACCCGACAGCATCTTGCTGAAGCCCAGAGGCCTTCATCTTGGCTTGGGCAAGTCCGTGGGGTAGGCAGTCAAAAGCACGCGGCAGATCATTAGAATTGTCCCAATATTTTTGTTTTGATCTAGGGCCTATCCAGTCCTCTATAATTTTCATAAGGAGACTATTACATCCATACCTCTTTCTGTAAGCTGAGAGGAAAGGGGAGTAGATCTTGTCAAAGAACATTGCTAGTTGATCCAGGATGACACCCTCAAAGATTTGTGAACAACATGGTAAACTATTTATCGGTCTAAAGTTCCTTTTTCTTAAAAGCAAATGTAATTTCAACTGGCTTTATATCATCGGGAAAAGTAGATGTTGCCATACAAGTATTAATAATTTTAGTGAGAGTGTAAGCCAGTGCTTCAGATGACAATTTTACCGTTTTAGATGGAATTGGATCAAAGCCAGTTGACTTTTTGGGTCAACTTTACTCAGCCTTTTATCCACCTCCTGTGTACTTACCATACTGAAAATGAAACTGGTACCCTTATTTACGTTTCCCTTTATCACTTTTACATTCGAGTTTGCAACATAGTTCTCCATATCACTTTTGATTAAGACGGTGTCATGAAAGTCATGTATTCACTTCGGCTTAGCTCTGGGTCTGGTCCCGACAATATTAGGACTATTCTACCTTAAAAATACTACCAAATCTGCAGACCTCGCATGAAAATATTTTAACTCTCTGTTGGTGTTTCAGTTTTCCCAAATCTTGGAAGAATTCTAACACTTGTTTGGTGTTTAAAAATTCTAATAGACTTATAAGAATCAATTACTGTCCTATCTTGTTGTTGTATAATACCTCTGAAGTTTTCGAACTTCAGGTCTTTAATGCTTTGTATGAATACAATGCTCTCCATGAATACCTTTTTGGGAATAATCTTCTCACTTAAAAAACTCTGGTTTGAAGGCTTACGACGTAGCCATATATTAACTTGTATATATTGTTCATAACAAATATAATGCTCTAGATCAATCTAAGGAAGCCCGAATGGTCTTTTTAGACATGCCTAATGACTTCGACAAAATTTGCCATGCAGGCCTTCTCTTCAAACTTTGTCAGCTAGTTATCTCTGATAATATTTTGACATTGATTGGAAGCTATCGAATCGATTTCATCGAGTTGTTATTCATGGTCAAGCGTCTTTCTGATTGCATATAGAAACTGACGTACCGCGGGAATCCATTTTAGGGCCACTTCTGTTTCTGGTGTACGTAAATGATCTCGTCGACGACATTTCCTCCACAGCTCTTCGCGGATGACACTAGTAATTGTTCAAAATCCAATAGAATCTGCTGGACACTTCAATACCAACCCTTTTCACATTCGCAATTGGGTGAAACTATGGCGTGTCATCTTTAATGCTGTTAAATCTTTGTGTGTAGCTTCTCTATCAAAATCAATAAACCAGTCTATCTGTTTATCTGGGTCAGTCAGCTATACCTGAGGCAAACTCTCACATCCATAATAACATTTAACCTCAGCAGCAATCTCCCTTGGAATGCTCACATAACGCGTTGTTACAAAAGCTAGTCATCACATTGCTCTACCCCGAAGGTTTAAGTTCAAACTCTCCCACAAACCTTTGGTCAAGTTTCTTTTTTTAATGATTATACCTATCCTTGAGAATGTGATTGTGTTCTTTCTGATAACTGTGTTGCAGGTCTGTCAGATAGAATCTATACAGCATGAGGTAGCCAAATATGCACTGATGCGTTAGGGCATGCTTCACACATCAAATTTCTACGAGAACTCGGTTGGCCCCGCTTGACTAGCCGACGGAAGTACTTCAAATTGATCCTGTTCTTCAAAATGACCCGCAATCCTACACCTTCCTATCTTTAAAACCTCCTGCCGCCCCATAACATAGGCCGAGACCAACGTCATTCCAGATTGATACGCAACTGCTAGTGCAGACAACTTTTTCCTTCGAGACACTATAAAACTTTTGAATAATCTCTCATCTGACATGAGAGACTGGATTTCCCTCCAAAACTTCAAGTTCAAGCTTAAAGCAGCCCATCTGTCCGTTGACCATGTCCATGTCTTCTTTTTCCATGGAGGAATAGAATTATTTGGCTCTGAAAATTGCACTTTTCAAGAAAACGAAAACATTTATTACTCTGCACAACCGTACATCAAATCCACAGGCCGGCCTGGAGCCGGTAAATGATTTTTCCGACTAGTCGTTAGTATGGGTGGTGAAGTAGCGCTTGTTTATGATGGTATACCTCACTATCTTTCCCTGCCTGTCCCTGTCAGCAGTTCTTATCATTTGGCATTGTCGTTCTGTCTGTCCGCGTGCAGTGGTGTTCATTCTGATAGTGGCGTTTTATTGTTGTACCTTGCCTCCACGTCTATTTCTTGTTGTCTTGCGAAAGACATTCATATAGGGCTGCGTCCTCTTTCCAAATCGCACTTTTAAAATGAAAATGTTTAAACCAAAGACTGTTTCAAATTTTCCTCTCTGGCAACAAAGAACTAACTAACACATGCCATCGACATATAAATATTTGATGGGGGACAAAATTAGACTCGAAAAGAATATTTGCTTCACAGCAAATCTGTCTGGGTGGTTCAAAATGAGAAGTTATATATGCCACACTTTGTAATTGTTCAACATAATTTAAATTTTGTGCAGTAGCCTAATTTGCATTCATTAGAATGCTACAACTTTGGTTCCTGGTTCATTGGATGTGGTCATGTCCCAAATTTTCAAGTGAAATTTGAATTTCAATTCTATCTTTAACAGTTTTGAGGCTATTCAACATTTTAATTTTGAATATTTGCCTAATTTGCATAAATGGAAAGGCTACAACTTTCGTGCATGGCTCATTGGATGCGGCTATGTCACATACCTACAAATTAAAGTTGGAATGGCACCTCTATATATATAAGTTTTGAGGTTATTCAAGATTTTTATTTCGTGTATTCATTTTATTTACATAAATTAAAATTGTACAATTTTGCATCATGGTTCATTGGATAAGGCTATGTCACAACCCATAAATTGAAGTTAGAATTGCACATCTATCTACAACAATTTTGAAGCTATTCAAGATTGAAATTTTGCAGATCACCTAATTTGCATAAACTTAAATTCCACAACTTTGGTTCATGCTTCATTGGATGCGGCGTTGCCAAAAACCTATAAATTAAAGTTGGGATGGCATCTGTATCTATAATAATTTTGGAGATATTCAACTTTTAATTTTTTCAATGCCCCTAATTAGCACAATTTGAAACTCTATAACTTTCATTTACTGTCCATTATATTGGCAGGTGTCATGAATCTATAACCCCTTTGCAATTTCGTGTCTATCTGCAATAGTTTGGAAGATATGGAGCTTTTAAAATTTTAATTGCCCGTAATTTGCACAATTTTAAACATCATGACTATTCCAAACTAGGCGCACGATTTCACTGGTATGTCGGTCACCATGGCAAGTTTAGTGGTTTTCGGAATAATAGTGTCCGAAAAAAGCTGCGGACAAATTTGGAGGTAAAGAAGAAAGAAAGAAAGAAAGAAAGAAAGAAAGAAAGAAAGAAAGAAAGAAAGAAAGAAAAAGAAAGAAAGAAAGAAAGAAAGTTGCCTCCAAAGCAGACCCCAGCTGCATATTTTGTCTACTCTGCTGGGGTCTGCCCTTCTTTGACATGGTCACTGTTTTAGTGTTGGAAAAATGTCTCAGTTTCTAATTGGCTGAGTATGGTTACTATGGAAACAGGCTTCAGTACACTGGGAACCAGAGGCTGGGACTGGTCTAGGGGATAATGATGAACTTCTTGATTGGTGTCTTGGTCTAGGGGGAAGGTCACAATATAGTTTTGTTTCTGTTACTATAAATAAAATCCTGTCGAAGAAGGGCAGACCAAGTGTAGTAACATGGAACTTGGTCTGCTCTGCAGGCAAGAAAGAAAGAAAGAAAGACAAAGAATTCTTGGAAAAACAAAAATGTCAGGGTGCCAAGCCAGACATAATAATCTAAAGTAGGCGTTTTGTTTTCAAAATTTTCCAATTGTCAACAACATTTTTTACGTTTTTAATCTAAAGCCTTGCCTGCTAAACATCCGTTCTTGGCGGTCTACTACCCCCCAGCTGGGGGCCAACATAGTGTATCGCCCCAAGAAAGTCTGCTTAGGAGGCAATCTAAAGCCCTAAGACACACAAATATTTACATCCGTTGTGACTTTGTGTTAGCTTTGGGCTATATACCTGCTTTTATTCATAAGGCAATCAACTGCACTATGTAGAAATCTGCAACACGTACGATTTGTCATATTACTGAATACGATCAGAAAGGATCGTTTCACCCGGAAAGCCATCCCGGCGACTTTATCCAGTGGTTAAACATATCATTAAATATTTAATGAGGTGATAACTCACACCAGAAGTGATTTGCTATGATCAAGTAACGAATAGCTTTCGGGCAGATTTAATGATATGGTGACACGTTTAATGACATGATTAAATAGGACCGGTACTGATTTAATGACATGATCAATTGCTTTGTTCATCACATCGTATCTTTTGATATGGAATCCTTGTTCTGCAGAAGTCGGAAGTTTCTGACTGAGACGCCACTAGGTAAACTGGTATCCCATAGTCACATCATGGAGGTATTATACTGTATAATACCTCCATGGTAACATAGACCAGTTATCACTTACCCGCTAAGCTGTCACCACTTACCAACTACCCGATAGTTTCTTGTTGAGCAGCCAATAGGTAAATTGGGCATCTGATTGGATGGTTATCACTGTCCAACTGAGCCGCCGCTTCTGAACAGCCAGCTGCTCATGTCTTGCTAAGCAACCACCGGGTAAATAAAGCCTCATTTGTCTAGTGAACAAGTTCCCGCTGAACTGTCTCTGGGTAAGCCGGGCATCCCGTAGACTGGTTCACACTCTCCTGCTACTTTCTTGTCCAGCAGCTGCCGGATAAACAGACCGTACCATTGGTCGGTTGACAAATTTTCGCGAAGCAGCCGCTCAGTAGACTGAGTATTCCGATGACGTTATTTTTGTACTTAACCTTTTTGATTGAAATGTCCGGCTCAAAAGCTTGATAATTTTCCACAACTGAATTTGGCCTTTAAACCGCAAATTCATTGCATGGTTGACTTTGCGTTTCAGAAGTTACAGACCTTTAGAGATGAGATGAAAACGTACTGACACATTTCTAAAATGTGCACAGAGACTGCAGAATGCTGCGGCAAGAATTGTCACTGGTAACTATGATTACATTAACTACAGAGGTGAAGAAATTGTGACAGATTTAAAGTGACAGACTATCAAAGAAAGATGGAAATTCCACATGGCAACATTAATGTTCAAGTGTACGCAGGGACAAGCGTCAAACTATTTATGTGATCAACTAAATTTCTTGACGAGATTAGTCACAACCCAACGCGCTTTGCCACTCACAGAAACCTTCTGGTATCCCACCCGAAGAAAGCAACATTAGAACGTTCATTTGTGTATGATGGTGCTTGCATGTTTAATAGCCTTCCTGTGTTTTTTTTTTTTTTTTTTTTTTTTTTTTTTTTTTTACAAATGAGCAATGTGATAATGTATATGATGTTAAATACTAAGTGTTTTGTTCGTGTAGATTTAGTTATTTGTACATAGTCTTACTATCAACCCTTTTAGATTTCTTTAATTTTAATTACTGCTTAATTATATATGTAACACTACCTTCTTATTTCATCTTGATGTATGCTGGGTCCCTTGGAAGAACACAGCTGCGCTCTGAAAGGGCTACCCAGGGTAAAGAAATTCTGAAATAAAAAAAAAAATATAAAGCACCATATAGAAGAATAATTTGTTATGATCTTGTGAAAATTAACATAGCGTGAGTTTCCTGGGCATTGTAAGTGAGCAACCAGTCCAGAGATTAAGCCTCAATAGAGGTGAGGTCATTGTTCATGGTAATTACAGTCAAATTAGGATTGTCAACAGTGAGGAAGAGAGAGTTATCATCTGCAAAATGCTTAAAGGTCCTATTGATTGACCATGTTCAAATTTGATGCATTGGTGTCTCATGGGTTGTTTTCACCATATGGTGCGCTTTAAAAAATCTGGATGTGAAAATAATACTTTTATTCACATTCTTATGTTAAGAACTCACTGCGCCTTCAATCATCGTTTTCCGTTCATTTCCGACATCCACAAAGCGCAAAAGGCTAGTGACGTCACAAACGCAATACCGCTGGCTGACAGGGAAGATTCCGACCATGCTTGGGAGCTATTGCTGTCAAGTGTCACTTGGTTTAAACATATTTTATTCCCCCTTCATCAACGGGATTAAAAATACATGTAGAAATATTCATTTTCGTCCCTGTTCTTGTGCATGATTGGTCGGTTTGTTCCTGTTAATTGTAGCAACACAAGTTCTACAGCTTCTTTACATTCCCCCAAAGACCTGAAATTGCGGAGAGCGTGAGCAGTCAATATTGACAGGGACAAGTGGCAAGGCTCTGGGAACCGATGATCGATCTAACCTGTATAAAGAACACTTTGTGGAAAGTGACTTTGATTTGTCAAATATGACGATGTTAAGGATAAGTGTGGCAAGAAAAAACTACTGCTGTTGCGAAATGCGGTCCCATCGCTGGACAATGGAATGATTCATGGAACTGTCCAAATTAGGCATTACTCATAATACCAGTGATTCATTTTTTTACAGTATTTATAATTTAATCTTCAGTATAATTCTGATTTCAAATCTTTTATTGCAACAAAATATAGGTCTAGTAATTCTACGACTGCCACAATGTATCACATAATAACCAATCGAATGTCACAGTGACAACACCGGTCTGGGATGTTGTTGCAAAGTAACTTAATATAGTAACAAAGCTTTAGTGTGTTTAACCATTTTGGTTCGATTGATGGAAAATGGGTGGAAACATACACAAACAAGGACCGATCTTGTTCCATACCCAGGTCTAGGGCTGAACAGTCTATAACAGGTTGAGTTAGCTGGCCACTGTAATGCGTATATCCAATTACTGCTGTGTATTAAGAGGTGTTTAATCCCATAACCAGATAACATTTGTTTGGATAGCTACCACATTCAAGCCTCATTTCTTTCATTTGTGACAGTTCACGGCCAGGTCCCAATAATCGAGCGCACAAAATTCCTTTCATTGTACCTTTGTTGTTAATATGGAACCAGAAAATACGCCAGTCACAAAAAAAACATTAACCCTTTGTCACATAATGGATACGATCTGAAACTAGGAAAGATGATTTGCTGCATAGCAAATCAGTGTGTGTGTGTCTTCAAAGCATATTGGTATGGCAATGCACAACTATTCCATAACACAGGAGTAGAAGTTGGAATGGCATCTCTATCTAATGTAGCTTTGAAGTTATTCATGATTTAAAATTTCTAATGGTGCCATTTAGCATAATTTAAATTACTACAACTTTTGCTTTAGATTCACTACATGCGCAATGGTCGACAACCCCCTAGTACAAGTTGAAGTGACATCTCTATCTATTATAGATTTGAAGATATTCAAGTTTTAAAATTTCAAATGCTGCTAATTAGCATAATTTAAATGGCTACAACTTTTGCTTTAGATTCATTACATGCGCAATAGTCAGTAACCCCTAGTAGAAGTTAAAATGACATCTCTATCTATAATTGTTTTGAAGATATTCAAGTTTTAAAATTTCAAATGCTGCTAATTAGCATAATTTAAATGGCTACAACTTTTGCTTTAGATTCATTACATGCGCAATGGTCAATAACCCCCTAGTAGAAGTTAGAATGACATCTCTATCTATAATAGTTTTGAAGATATTCAAGTTTTAAAATTTCAAATGCTGCTAATTAGCATAATTTAAATGGCTACAACTTTTGCTTTAGATTCATTACACGCACAATGGTCAATAACCCCCGAGTAGAAGTTAAAATGACATCTCTATTTATAATAATTTTGAAGATATTCAAGTTTTAAAATTTCAAATGCTCCTAATTAGCATAATTTAAATTGCTACAACTTTTGTTTTAAATTCATCAGATGTGCAATGGTCAATAACCCCCTAGTAGAAGTTGGAATGACATCTCTGCCTAATATACTTTTGAAGATATTCAAGATTTAAAATTTCAAATGCCCCTAATTTGCAAAATTTTAAACATCTTCATTCCTTTGTACAAAACGGTCAAAATCCTTGTATAGAGGTACAATCACGCCAAGTTTGGTGTTTCTGTGTATAATAGTGTCCGAGAAAAGTGTCGGACAAATTTGCTGGTGAAGAAGAAAGAAGAAAGAAAGAAAGAAAGAAACTAAGAAAGATGATTTGCTGCATAGCAAATCAGTTTGTGTGTCTTCAAAGCATATTGGTATGGCAATGTACAACTATTCCATAACACAGTAATAGAAGTTGGGATGGCATCTCTATCTATTATAGCTTTGAAGTTATTGAAGATTTAAAATTTCTAATGATGCTATTTAGCATAATTTAAATTGCTACAACTTTTATTTTTAATTCATTCGGTGCGCAATGGTCAACAACCCCCTAGTACAAGTTGGAATGACATCTCTATCTATTATAGTGTTGAAGATGTTCAAGATTGAAAATTTCGAAAACTCTTAATTAGCATAAATTAAATTGTTACAACTTATGTTTTAGATTCATTAGATGCGCACTGGTCAATAACCCCCAAGGTGAAGTTGGAATAACATCTCTATCTATTATACTTTTGAAGATATTCAACATATAAAATTTCATGTGCCCTAATTTGCATAATTTTAAACATCTTAACTCCTTTGTATAAAATAGTCAAACTCCTTGTATGGAGGTACAATCATGCCAAGTTTGGAGTTTCTATGTATAATAGTGTCCGAGAAAAGTGTCGGACAAATTTGCTGGTAAAGAAGAAAGAAGAAAGAAAGAAAGAAAGAAAGAAAGAATTTCAGGAAAAACAGAAAAGTATGTGTTGACACACACACTTTAATAAAGAATTCGAGGAAAAACAGAAAAGTGTGTGTTGACACACACTTTAATAAAGGATATCATAAACGCGTGTACTGATGACGATGTGCACGGTAACGTAAATTACTGCCCCCCCCCCAAGGGTCGCGAGGTTACTACCGGATAGGGATTCTAATATTGAAAGCTGTTCATAAATACAAACGTATATTAAATCATCCATAGACCACACAGATGAGAAGGGAAAATTAGCTGTTTGTTCAGACTTTTATATCTTTGCGGAGAATGTGAAAAAGCTGTAGAATTTGTACTCCTACACCCCGACCCATCCTGGGCTGGAACAAGAACGAAAATTAATATTTCTACATGCATTTTTAATCCCGTTGATGAAGGGGGAATAAAATATGTTTAAACCAAGTGACACTTAACAGCCATAGCTCGTAATCATAGTTGGAGTCTCCCCTGTCAGCTAGCGGTGTTGCGTTTGCGACGTCACTAGCCTTTCGCTCCTTGTGGGTGTCAGAAATGAACGGAAAGCGACGATTGAAGGCACAGTGAGTTTTTAAAATAGGAATTTGAATAAAAGTATTATTTTCATCCATTTTTTTAAAGCGTGCCGTAGGGTGAGAACAACCCATGAGTCAACCATGCATCAAATTTGAACATGGTCAATCAACAGGACCTTTAATATAAAGTAGTGACTAATAAGCGGCTAATCAGTTGCAAACTTAGTCTTTTCCTATACAAAAATTAAACCGTTTATTTCAATTTACGGAGAAGATGCGTAAAATTTATGCTAATATTTTGATTTTTAAAATTTACAATCATTAAAGTGTGTGTGCCAACACACACTTTTCTGTTTTTCCTTTCTTTCTTTCTTTCTTTCTTTCTTTCTTTCTTTCTTTCTTTCCTTCCTTCCTTCCTTCCTTCCTTCCTTCCTTCCTTCCTTCCTTCCTTCCTTCCTTCCTTTCTTTCTTTCTTTCTTTCTTTCTTTCTTTCTTTCTTTCTTTCTTTCTTTCTTTCTTTCTTTCTTTCTTTCTTTCTTTCTTTCTTTCTTTCTTTCTTTCTTTCTTCTTTACCAGCAAATTTGTCCGACACTTTTCTCGAACACTATTATACATAGAAACTCCAAACTTGGCTTGATTGTACCTCCATACAAGGAGTTTGACCGTTTTGTACAAAGGAATGAAAATGTTTAAAATTATGCAAATTAGGGGCATTTGAAATTTTAAATGTTGAATATCTTCAATAGTATAATAGACAGAGATGTCGTTCCAACTTCTACCAGGAGGCTATTGACTAGTGCGCATCTAGTGAATTTAAAACAAAAGTTGTAGCAATTTAAATTATGCTAATTAGCAGCATTTAAAATTTTTTAAAACTTGAATATCTTCATAACTATTATAGATAGAGATGTCACTTCAACTTCTACTAGGGGGTTGTTGACCATTGCGCATGTAAGGAATCTAAAACAAAAGTTGTAGTAATTCAAATTATGCTAATTAGCAGTATTCGCAATTTTCAATCTTGAATATCTTCAACACCATATTAGATAGAGATGCCATTCCAACTTCTGCTGCTGTGTTATGGAATAGTTATACATTGCCATACCAATATGCTTTCAAGAAACACACACTGATTTGATATGCAGCAAATCATCTTTTCTAGTTCTATAATTATATCCTGCTTCACATCCAAAACAAACGTACTTTTATCGTGGGCACAAAAGAAAAGACCACATGAAAGGTTACCACAAACATTCAAGCTTTACCATGACCACAAAAGAATGGACCACTTAAAAGGACCAAAAATACTCAAGCTTTTTCATGGAACACGAAAGAAAGGACCGCGTGAAAGCTTACCAGAAACGCTCAATCTTTCTGTTCGAACAGTTGTGTTCCAATCGTACCCCAAAGTTTGATTAAGACCCCTTCACTGGAATTTCCTAAAATAATCTTCAGATCTTTGTTTTGACATGCAAGAAAATACACATCTAGAATAAATATAATCTTCTGGTCTTGGAAAGAATAACGGAAACAACTGCGGGCTTCGTGCTACTCAGTCGTGTGCGCGTCAGGTTGACTCCCTATGCGAAATAAGCGGTCCCATGATTGGCGCATTGTAGCCGCTTTCCTTATTAGGGCCACCCGGCGAGTCACGCCGGGAACCGACCGCAGAAAGCTGTTTGTGCAGTTTACAACCTGGTTGAAAGGGTTAAAAATAAAACAGACAACCACAAAAATCTGTTGTAGCACATGTACACTAGCACGTGGAAAAGACAGCATGGTGATGATAGAAAAGTCGTAATATCCACCGTTGAGCACAGCCGCATGTCTCCCTGAGGAACAGTAGTGTGTCAAACAGAACATCATGTTGATAAATTAAGTAGTAACACATACAGAGAGAGAGAGAGAGAGAGAGAGAGAGAGAGAGAGAGAGAGAGAGAGAGAGAGAGAGAGAGAGAGAGAGAGAGAGACTCTCTCTCTCTCTCTCACACAGATATATATATATTCGTGTGCGAATATAAAAAATTCTTATGCAGATTTCTTTGTTGTCAAAATTAGATTCCCATGAAAGTTTTGAGAATTGTAATACATACACAATAAATGCGCTCATAACAAGACAATATATCAGCGTTCATCTAGAAAGTGCATTTACACTGCGGTGCCAAACCGGGACCCTGCACTTTTCCAATCTGGCATCAAAATACCACGGTTTCATTCAAACGCACTAAACAGACAAAGCATCAAGGTAAGCCGTTTGAATAATACCGATTACCTGCTTTATATATTTGTAATTGATTGGACATTATGCTCCGATGTTCATGAAGGTGCACTTACCTTACACTCAGGCTTTGAATTATATATGGACACTTACACAGGGCAGTGTCAAATGAAATGGGCATGGTGAGGTTTGTGTAACCAAACAGCATTGCTCTAGTGACAAGCATTCGATGATGACTACAAATTTGAATCTGCACGTACTTCTAGAGAAATTCTATCGCTGAATACTGACGCCAGTACGCTAACACATGCGATACACTGAACAGTAACGGCACAGCAATATTTAGCCAAACGTATATATCAGCAAAATCTAATCGATTTTTGAAAACGCGAGTCACGTTGTCTAGGGAATTGAAGCTTTCATGTACGGTGCCAATACGATACTTGACTTCTCAGCAAAGCTGAGCAAAGCCGAGCAAAGCCTTTATTACTAGTATCCAAGCTGTAAGTCGAGGCGAACATCAAGATTTTCTGGAAGGCCAGCTGGTAGTCAGAGAGAACCTACAACTGTACTCGGTAAGCATTCAATTCTACATAATGGCCAAATCTAATTGGCACGATGATTTGTTTTAGCTGGTAAATTTACCATATTGGCATTGGTGTTTGCCCAGGGAACAATATCCACCAGGGACAGGCATACACATAGGTGTACGTCCGTATAACCGCTAACTGACATTTCCAAGATTACAGTTTAGCTGATTCAATCAAGTTGGTACAAATGCCAGTATTATTTCCTCAAACAAAATTGAAGAAATAATTTTCAAATTAGCAGCATGTATTTTTGTTTGCCTGCTAAACAGACCAATCTTCGTGATTTTTCCACTGCACGTACAGTAATGGTACAGAGCTTGGTATGCTTTGGAGGCAATGTCGTGGTGAATAGTATTATGGCGGCACTGAGTGAAAAGAATGCGAAACAACAATATTGAATACGGCTTATAAGCCCATTTACTCTTACATAAAAATACTACTGTGCCAATAGGTATATGCTATATATTCATTTCACAAGGACGCACATACCATGAGGAAAAGAAAAGCAGTTGAATCTGTTTGGGAGGAAATGGTCTGTCATAATAAAATTCACTGCTGGCTTCAATACATATTCTTTGACCCATAGCACCTATATCATGATAATATTTGTTTGCGACCATGACGTGGAATTACCTTGGTCTTTTTGTTTGCATTGGTGTCGCAGCTATATGATGAGACAGTCTGGTTGTCATATACTGAGAATAGCCAGATTATTGACCGCTTCATTGGAAGAAATAAATATTAGATTGGATAGAAACTGTTCAAGTGTATCCTTTTGTGTTTTTAATAGGGACGTTCATATGCGCAGGCTTTATAGCTTGAACAGAAAATTGAAGGTGTCGATAAGTGAGCAGTCAGCAAACTCGTACTGACACCATTTACTCTTTGGATGACGGCATATTAATGTTAGACTTGAAAGAACAGTCAACAATTATGTAGGGTTCTCATGACTGCTAGTGCAAGAGGCATAACATATGTGGCTACATTGAATCAATCCATGTTGAGTCACTTTCCTATTGACTATTATAGTATTTAAAGTGTGTCAATTTATTGATTTAAAATCAAGAAAACGAGAAACAGAGTACTTTAAAATGAAGCATTGACGTCTGATTTACGTTGGCAGTAGACAATTGCTATGACGATACAATCACGACAAAATGTTCGCAGTTCAAGCAAATCTACCGAGATCTGTCCATAACATCAGGAAAAGATGAAATTTTGATGTTGATACAGTCTATAACAGGGTCGTTATCAGCAGTTGGATGGGCAATAACAACTGGGAGAAACTGGCAGCCGAGAGAGATTTGGAACTATGAAGGTAACTCGGATCTTAAGTAAGAAATGCAGATCCCAGAGAAACATTGTGAGTGGGGGAGAGAACAGGAACCATATATGATTGGTAGCTGTTAGAGAAATGGTAGCTGGTCGAGAACTGGTAGCTGGGAGAGAATTGGCATCTAAAAAAACCCGAATGGGAGATCATTCGGAGAGAGTACTTAGAGCCAGTGTACAACTAACAGCCAGGGACAAGTGGGGTGGTAGGTAATTAGCAGCGACAAGAGAAAACTGACGCTCCGGGAGAACTGCTGTTGACCGAGTACTGAGAGTCAGGAAAACAAGCTGGGAACTCATGGAAGGAACTGAGAGCTGGAGAAGAAATTGAAACTAAGATTGAACTTGGAGTGGGGAGATAACTAGGACCTGATAGAGAAAGATCTTGCAGCAGAACTGGGAGTGAGGGCGCACATATACCGCGAAACCAACAGGAGAAACCTTAATGTTAGTGGAAAACTGACAGATGGGATGGAACTAAGTGTGGGGAATAAGTTAGGCTGATCAAGGGAACTAGCAGCTACCCGAGAATGGCAGCTGGGAGAATACTGGGAGTGGGGACACAAGGGGTATCTAATAGAAAGAAGTGGGAACTGGTAGAGAACTGGAAGACAAAGGGGACAGGCAGCTGGTAGAGATTTTGCAACTGAGAGACAACTGGAAGCTGGCATAAAAGCGGGAGATGACAAGGAATAGAGAGTGGTCAGGTAAAAGAAAAAAGACGTATATGCTCTTTCTGTGATGAGTTTAAAGAATCAAATTGGTTTAACAAGACTAATATGGAAGAGCAAGAGGCAACTAGGAAAATGTGATTTCCTTGTCATCAAATCAGTCTGTGTGCCTAGAAATCCTTTAGAGATTGCATATTCACCACTTGTTTAAATCCTGTGACAATATCATTTTCATGCGGCTATGTTAAAACCTATAAAATTAATTTTGGAAAGGCACTTCAATCTATTATAGTTTTGAAGCTATTCAAGATTCCAATTTTGTGCATTTGCCTAATTTGCATAACTCAAACTGCTACAACTTCGGTCTATGGTTCAATGGATGCAGATATCCCACAAATCTATCTATTGAGGTTGAATGACACCTCGGTCTACAGTAGTTTTGAAGCTATTCAAGATTTGAATTTTGTGTATTCACCAATTGGCATACATTAAAATGCTATATCGTCAGTTCATGTTTCATTGGATGACGCTATGTCACAAATCTATCAATTGAAGCTATAATGGCACCCCTATCTGTAATAGTTTTGCAGTTATTCCAGATTTAAATTGTGCGTATTTGGCTTATTTGCATCAATTAAAGTGCTTCAACTTTGGTTTATGTTTCATTGGCTGCGACTATGTCACAAACCTACCAATTGAAGTTGGAATGGCACCTCTATCTGTCATGGTTTTGAAGTTATTCCAGATATAAATTTTGTGTATTTGCCTAATTTGCATAAAATAGAATGCTACAACTTTGGTTCATGTTTCATTGGATGCGGCTATGTCACAAACTAATATATTGAAGTTGGAATGACGCCCTTATCTATGATAGTTTTGAAGTCATTCAAGGATTCAATTTTGTGTATTCATCTAATTTGCATAAATCAAAATGCTACAACTTTGGTTCATGATTCATTGGATGCTGCTATGTCGCAAACCTACAAATGGAAGTTGAATTGGCACCTCCATTTATAATAGTTTTGGAGATATTTGACTTTTAAATGTTTCAAATGCTTTTAATTTCAAATGTTACAGTTTTTGTTCACTCTCCATTGGATTGACAAGTGGCACAACCTGCATGTATTGCTCTAAATTTTGTGTTTATCTGTAATAGGTTAGAAGATATGGAGCTTTTAAAATTTTAGCTGTCCCTAATTTGCATAATTTTTAACATCAAGACTGTTGCAAGCAATAGCCACAGATTCAGTATACGGTGTATCACCATGCAAGGTTTGGTAGTTTTCGGAACAATTGTGTCCAAGGAAAACTGACCACAAAACGAGAAATGAAATAAATGGATAAATAAATAAATAAATAAATAAATAAATGAATGAATGAATGAATGAATGAATGAATGAATGAATAAATAAATGAATGAATGAATGAATGAATGAATGAATGAATGAATGAATGAATGAATGAATGAATGAATGAATGAATGAATAAATAAATAAATAAATAAATAAATAAATAAATAAATAAATAATTTCCCATTTCAGCTAAGCGACTGGTGCCAAAGGTTGCAGGTTCGAGTCCTGCTCGTTCCGAACATAAAATATGTAAATAAATAAAGTATTTGAGGAAAAATAAGAAGTTCATGTTCACACACATACTTCAGCCATTCTTGCAGAATTTCGTGGAAAAGTATAGCAGCAGTGTGATTTGATTTGAGTAATGTCATTAGTAAAGGTATAACTGGTGAGCATTTGCAGTTAATAACAATGATTTAACTTGTTCAATAGTCAGGGGTAAAATACGAAAAAAAAAAAAAGAAAAGTAGTATTAGTAAAAATGGCTGCTCCCTTGCGAATCAGTAACTGGCGATTGGCAACTTGCAGCCAAAATAAAGTAATGTGTCTAAAACCAGTCTACAAGGAACCCTTATCTCAAATATCGTCCGCTTTATCTTTTAATTCAGCTCAAATTGTTTTTCAATGTTTTGTTTAGAAAAGTAAGGAGGAGATAGACAAAATAATATGCCTAGAGTTATCAGATTTTCTCTGAGCCTTTTCATCGACCAGTGCAGCTACTGCGCGGAACCACATCGCCTAGTATGGTGTTTGACGGAGTCTTATGAAGAATAACAACTTTTAATTGAAAAAAAAAACACCCCCCCCCAAAAAAAAACGCTGTCAAAGACCTAAATTTCAGCACTTTCATGTTCTGGCCAGCCGGCGGACTATAAAATTGATTATTCTTCCAATGCGGCTTATGTTATTCTTGGTACTAATACATGATACTTTCTCCAAAAAGTGGAATGTACTTATTTCTGGATCTCACCTGGACAGAAATCGATCAGCCTTAATGGACTTATTCCATCAGCCTCACGGTCGTTTCCTATGGGCGACCGTTTATTAAATCCATTTTCATTGCCAGCTTAGTAGTGAGTGAAATACCACCGTTTCTTTGTCAATGTGTCTTTGGTGTTTGTTACACTTGCAAAATGGTATTCAGCCAATTGAGCACCATTCCCTGGAGGACTTCAATATGCTGAGGTAAAAAACTAATAAATGTTGCACCGTTGTAAATGAAAATTTTATGTGTGAATTACTGGTGAATGACATTGAAATGAAATGCCGAATTCAGCTGTTAGGCTTGATTACACAACGTCATTGAGACGGTAGCACCGTGACCCTATCTGTTTGTCTTCTTTTCCGTAACATTGCGCAACATTCTTTCACCCCAAAAAGGCAACTGATTAATACAACGCTTAATTTAAGATCGATTTTAAAGTATGTACACAAGCCACAGTTTGATATGGTCGAGTGGTGATGTGATATAATAGAGAACAATGGCGAGGCACTGCAGACTAGAACGATCTCATACATATATTGGAAATGAAATAGCCAAGGTAAAGTAAATAAAACAGATTTCGTCTGAAAGTTGCGGATAAAAGCCTTTTAAAAGTCTTAACAAATCGACTGTTGGCTAATAAAATCGGAATACCTGCTGAAGGAACATTTACATACACGGACGTACCCTCTTGAAATAACTAAATTAAGCTTTAAGCTCTGTGTGGGCCCAGAGGTCCGTCGTAGTTCGTTACAATGAATGCAGCCATGTATCCTAAAGGGTTCAGTCCTTTTGTGGTTGTCATGGCCGAAAAGATAGCAGCTCCATGGCCCTATGATAAATGACATTCTAATATATTAAAATATATGAAAGAAAATACATGTAATAAAATGTGAAAACTCTAATTTGCACGTGGATTTTAAAGGGACACGTGTACCGAGTATACAGTTGAATTGTCGCTAGCTATATATATATATATATATATATATATATATATATATATATATATATATATATATATATATATATACGAGCTATTGATTTTTTGTGCATTTGAAAGCGTAATGTACGTTTGAATTCTATTTTCTGTTTTAGAGGTGCATGTGTAAAAGGAAAGCCTCGCAGATTATTCTGTGATCATTTGATTTGGTTTGGGTGTAAGAATCTATCAAACGTTTCACAAATATCGTAATAAATGTACCAATACACACGCAAAAAACTCAATTAATTAAGAAGTTTTCTCCAGAAATGCGAGCGGTACTTGTTATACAATCAAAGCGGACACCTGAGTTCAATACAATGTAGCCATTTTCTTTACCTCATGCTGTTAAATTCATAGGTTAATTGAGACCCGCACGTGTGTCTTTCATTTGCACTGAAAAATAAAACACAATAGATGTCATGTATTGTTAAACAAATATTTCAATGCCTTACCTAAATCAGATGTAAAGGTTTTATGTGTCCAATAGTAATGTAAGATGTTAAGATTATAGTTTTATAATGTCACAGCCAATTGCGAAGTAGTTAAATTATTAGGAATCCTGGTGCTACAGGGCAAAGCTGGAAACCACTTGCTACCTTGTCAGAGAAACTTACTTAAAAGGAAAGGTGCGTAGACGGTACAAAAATATGTTAGGGGTGTGAACAACTACTTATACTTTTAATATGGACCATACGCTCAACAACATAAAGAATGATAATGAGTACTCTGTTTCATATGACGATGTTTCATGTTCTTAAGTGGAAATTTATTTTAACTGTCCATCTAGGCAAGGCGATCCTGTTAACCTACATAAAAAGAAGGAACGCGCTGATTTCAAGAACTGGAGGCCAATTTTATTGTTAAATCTTGATTGAAATATAACAGCCAAATTTTTAGCTAGAAGAATTCAATTCCTACCTTGTTTAACACAGAGGATGAAACTGCTTTGTAAAATGTAAATATAAGTTAAAATGTTAAAAGTGTCACAGATTTAAAAAAATCATTTGTTAAGAATACACCAGGACCTTTATTACTAATTGATTCTACAAGAAGCTTCCCGATTGATAGATTGAGATTATAATATATGAGTGTTAATACAATTCAAATTTTGAAAAACATTTCAAACATGGGTGAACATTCTGTATCATGATTGAACATGCAGGGTAATCAACAATGGATAGAATTGTACGTTCTGCCCTGTTACTAAAGGTTGAAGAAGTGTCCTCTGTCACCTTTTCTCTTCACATTAGCAGTAGAGGCACTAGCTATTAAAATCCGGTCAAAGAAAGATATCAAATAAACTAGGAAGTTAAAACTTTACAGTTTTCAGATTATACATCTTTTTATACACGAGGCATAGAAACTTTAAGATAATCCTAAAGGCACTAAAAGATTTTTGAAAAAAATTAAGTGGGCTAAAATCCGACCTTAAATAAGTCTCAGTGAGATGGATTGGGGCCAATAAAATAATATAGATGGTGTTTTCCCAGTAAACTGGTGTAAATGAATGAACAAAATTCTATGCGAAAATATCAATCATTCAGAGAAATACAAAGAATTTGAGGGGTTAGAAATCTATCTGCAATTGGGAAGAATATATATGTATTGATATTGAATATAGACAAATACAATTGTTTAGCAAGCTTGCGCAATGTTTGGGAATTACTTAAATCGTATTCTAAACAAGAATGCAAGACAAGTTATGGAAGAAGTTAAATTGTTTAACAAATATATAGCAAAAGATGGAAAACCCGTGTCTTATAAATGGTGTTATGAAAAAGGAATATTATATGTCAATGATTTTCTTTATGTTGATGGTAAATTTATGAGTGAACACGATTGAAAGAGAAATACAATTTATGTGCGAACTTCTTTGACTATTAAACGATATCTCTTGCAATCCCAGGATTATGGAAACAGTATCTGATGATGCAACTACTTGTTAATATGTTATTGGGGCACAAGGTTCCCTTACTCGGTTTATTGTGACAAAACAGGTTACAAATGGAATACGTTATAATGCTTCTTACTGGACATTTATAGAGCAAGGAAAAACAGAAGAGGTAACAGGAAGAAGATAATGGAAAGAACCATTTGTAAAAGTAACTGATGACTTATGGGTTCAAATCTTTTTAATTCCATCCCACTGTATAATGGAAAAATTATAAGCGTTCCAAGTTTCAATTTTACATTGATGTGCAACCACCAAAAGAAGGCTTCATAAAATACAAAGAGTCGAAACTAGTATCTGAGATTTTTGTGATGAAAAGGATACAGTTACTAACAAATTCCGGGAATGCACTAACATGCAAATATTCTGGCATCGTTTTCAGCAATCGTAGAATCTGCATACACAATATCAGCAACTCAATTTTAGTTATGCAAATATAAATATAGGCCTTTACAACTATATAAACAAGAATATTTACTAAGTTTTTAACAATCTGACTTTGCAAGGCAAATACGTCATTCACAAGGAGTGTTGTGATAAAACAGTTTATGTTTTCAAACTCCTTTTTAAAATGAAACTTTAGGTAGAAAAATAGTTTACTCAAAAGGTAAGGAAGATACATGTACTTACCTTTCGGGCAATCTGTCGAATGTGTTGTCAAACTTATAATCTCTGTATGAAAGACCAATAAAGATACTGCCTCAATATAAAAAGACCAATAAATATATATCAAATAATATTACACAAATTAAAAGGAATGACGATGGATATCAATCGTAATGAGACCATTACGTGTCAGTATCATTCTCGAAAATCAGTCCAAGTCACAAACCGTCTAAATCTTGACAAATCTATCAACAAGAACATCACCAGATATAAATGCAAGACTTTAATATCCATCAAGCAATACGTTATTCATTGGATGTCTAAAGAGGATAAGATGTTGTAGTGACAACATAGAAAAAAAATACTGTCATGAAAAATAGAAGCGGACAATAGTTTTCAACAATGTTAGAGAAACTGCACCGAAGATCCAAGCAAGCAAGAACTATATATGATGAAAACCCTTCAGTCATCAAACAAAATCAAGAAGGTCAAGGTAGACATACCAACAACTTTATGATATTTTCATATATCACTCAATGACAATAACAACAACAACCAAAACAAACAACATGCAAATTTAAATTACTTTTCATGATTCAAAGTGCCCTACCGTGTCAATGTACAAGCCACACCTGCTATAACATCACCCAGGGTCCTCGGTCAGCCTTTTTTGGGGGTTGCCACGATGGCCTAGAGGTCAGCGTGTTGGACTTTGCATTTGGCAAGGCGAGAGTGCCGATAGACAGGTCACCATAAATTTATTTATTTGGCTAGGCGAGAGTGCCGAAGGTAGTGGGTTCGAATCCCATGCAGGTCAACATAAATTTATCGTATTTTTCAATTGGCAAGAATATTTCGAAAACGCAATAGCCAAATAAATTTATTTATTTGGCTAGGCGAGAGTGCCGAAGGTAGTGGGTTCGAATCCCATACAGGTCAACATAAATTTATCGTATTTTTCAATTGGCAAGAATATTTCGAAAACGCAATTACCAAAAAAAAGTATCTTCTTTATATTTACCCAAACGAAAATTCTGGTCTCAATAACAACAGGATTGCCAGCATGTATTCTTTTGATAACACAAAATAATCATTACCATATGTGTGTGCTGCTTTCTTTGTGATTCACATAGGCATGACAGAGAATGAAGTCATTATGCTATTATGATTTCCACTTTCAGAAGTGCCAACGTCATCCATCCATAATGCCTAATGAAGACGCTGCTATCACGTATCTTGAGAACTTAAGGAAAGAATGCATGGCCAGGGGCCACAGTGGTATTAAAGGACTGGGATGCTTATTCCGTGCATTGGATGCCAACTACTCCAAAGGCATTTGTTTACCAGAATTTCTTAAAGGAATGAAGCAATACAATATCAAAATGGGAGACGATCAGTTAAAAATACTTTTCAATTACTTAGACACTGACAAAAGTGGAACAATTGATTTTGCTGAATTTCTGCACAAATTGAAACCGCCTATGCCTCAGTGTCGAGTTGATGTTGTCAATCAGGCCTTCGACAAACTTGACGTCATCAAAGATGGCATCCTGAAAGTCGACGATATGAAAGGTAAATACGGCAGCTTAGCTTTAATAGATCCACTACTATGGAGAAAAAATGTACTCTTCTAAAAAGCAAGTTGTCTAACGTTCACGGCACATAGACAAGTTGTCTAACGTTCACGGCAAATAGACAATCATACACCCTGTACATTTTTTTTATAAGAGCTTTAGCATTTGCTCTGTACATTGCCTGTCTGTCAATATTAACATGATTAGCCTACTGAGCAGTGACGACAAGTTTTGCAATGGATATTTCTACATGGTCATTTTATGAAGTTAGTCCAGATAATTCGATAAATACCCGCCCCTCCCCTTTTCTAAAAAAAAAAGAGCTGAGATATGCCATGGATGTGCAGACACACATGCTCGTTTGAAGTGGTCACTGCCTCAGCATTGTCAATATTAATTCAGTCATCAGCCCAGAAACATCTGGCCAAGGTCAATTGTGCATAACTGCGCATATACAGATGATATCGGAACAACTACACGCAGTAATGTGGATAGTGTGAAGGAAGCTGTATTTACCAGGGGCCAAGATTGCAGGCATTGAGAAGCTGGTGAATGTAGTGAGGAGCAGTCGGGAGCATGAAGAGTCATTGCACAGGTGGGGACTTGGAATTGGTGCAGTAGCAGAAGAACTAGAAAATCCCAGCAATTACCTGGTCAGTTCTAAAATAATCATGATGATAGACGAACAGGAGGTAGGAAGGCAAGGGTGATGCAGAAAAAAACAACAACAGTAAAATAGCATATGCCAATTATTAAGGATTCGAAAAGGAAGATAGCAGAAATAAGAGATGTTGCTGAAATTAAAAAAAATGCTATTATAGCAGCAGTAGAGATGCACATATTAAAAGAGAAGAGAGGGATAGCGACAGGCCCCTCAGTATGTGACATGGTAGATAGTGGGGGAGAAAGTGGACAAAGGCAGGGAGGAGTTGGGTTTTTGACAAAGAAAGGGATAAAGTGGAATAAAGTCTGGAAAGACAGATGGAGAAATAATAGTGAGGTGATAAATGAGATGCAGCAGACAGGAGTAGAGTCATATATAGAAGCAATAGGTGTAGTGTACGTGGGACATGAAGGTCTAGGAAATGAGTGGAATGGCTGAGTATGTGATAGAATAAGAATGATGATTTGTGACATTCAGCAGCAGGGGTATACGAAACCTTGTATACCATCAAATGATTTTAATTCCTGTGCATTTAACAACTTTTGATTTTAACATTTCTGGTGAATTGCCTCATTTCAATCCATTAACTTGTTAATTAAATCAGAAGATGTATTAACTGGACTCAATGCCTCCCTTTACTTTGACTCTGCTTCTCTGCCATGGTCCTGTATCCCATCTGATACAAGTGGGAAAAAAGACTTTCCCTCTAACCCTATCCGTGCTTCCTAGGCTCAGGCATTTCCCATCCCTGGGCGTGCAGTTATCAGAGACCTGATAAGGGCTACCACCTTTCCCTTTTCTTCCCTAAAACCTTTTACTTTAGTTAACTCTGTTCTCTTATATTCTAACATTCCATTTAGAATGTTAGAATTTAAGCTGATCAGCCATTCAAGGCAGTGAAGTCACAAATCATCTGGTGCACTTTTCTTCTAAGCTTTTGAAGTTCCCTAATCATTGGTTACTCTGCAAGTTCCCGTTTATTTGTAAAAAGGGGCGATGAATAGATGGGCATGAATGCACATTGACGATTTTCTCCCAGAAACGAGAAGGTAGCAGGACAACAGAAAATATAAATTTTTGCCTTGCCCCAAATTGCTGGAATTGAACGTGAAGTTTATTTTGAGAATATTTAGACCTCTCAAACTCATTTTTGTCATAAGAATAACACGTTTGTCCAGGTGACCACAAATATGAGTTAGCTTTTGTCCTTGTGTCTCCTCTATATGACGGGAGGGGGAGCAGAGTACTTGGGTCTGTTCAATATAATTTTCTTTAAGATATATTGCCGATTTAACAAATATACATCTTGAAGATGGGGAGGGGGCTTTGGATTAAAAATATATGGACCCCTTTACTCTTTGCAAACAATTACTAATTTTATCAGCTGAATGTTTGCAGGGATGAAATGTTCGGCGAACAATTTGGAGGGGGGGGGGAGGCAAAGTTTGCATTGTGACACCGGCACTCTGACTACTTTGACATGTGACATCTTTGAATGTAGAGTTTAACAGAGACTACTTATCGAAAGTAATAATAGCCCCAGAGGCCTTGAAAGGGAACTGCAGCTTTTGGAAGTCAAAAAGTCATAGAGAAATGCTGATTGCGACCCTTTCTTCAACAGGTACTTACTGGAATATGCTTTCCTCCTGTTGATGTGAAAGTAGGTCATGCATGTCCACTGAAGAGAGTGACTGTATTACCGACAGGAAACAGGCATACGCCACTCCAGTTTTATCCGCACTTGTCTTCCAATGTTTGGTATTTTAATTAGAAGACAGAGTAAATGTAAATATATTTTAAAAGACAATAACTTACCACTATTTCTCAAATATTTCTTCCTTATATGTTATGTCATTTAATTGTGACTACATGTAATGCTTAATTCATTTTAAACTGAAATTTTACAATTTTGCAAAATAACGAGTATATTGAGGCTCTCATGTTGTATCCGAAATTGAAGTGAAATATACTTGAAACTAATGAATTAATACTTTTGCAAACAGTACGGCCCATAAAAAAAAAATGGTCAAGTGTACAGTATTTTACTGGGGGGGGGGGGGGGGCAGAGGGTAACATCATTGCATCATTCCCTAATACGCCTTTTCGATCGATATGCATATTGAATTTTGTTTCACAGATAAGTGTCACTTAATATTCTGGATAATAATAATTCATGACACAAGCTAACCAAATCAATGCATACAGGTACACAAACAGGTAATAAATATTATGGGTGTTCTAACACTCGCAATTGAATATTAATTGGTACTTTATGTTTATTCCAAGAATTAATAAGATGTCATGTATATTGATGTTTATAGTTCTGCAACGTGGCGGCTCCGTTATAAAATGATTCAGATGCAACCAAGCATTGTAAATGTAATGAAAAGCAGGCTACAGCAACGTTTTCCCTACAACATATATAATGTATCTTTGCTCACACAATCGATACAACGTGCGAGTGTTACATTTTTAAATGAATCTTGCATCACCAATTTCGCACTGACTGTGTGGCGACCGGTATTGTTATATGGCAGTACAGGCACACATTCATTGACTAACCCCAGATCTGAAAAGAAAAGTATCCATGTTTACGAGACTGATACAAATATTCAGCGGACCTGAAACGTTTTTCTCTTTATGCCTAAATGCTTTAAGATTTATTTGCAATGGTGGAAGACCATAAACAGATCCAACACAGCGATTATTCATGCTCAATCTGTCCATGTCTATCTACACAGGCTTTCCAACTAATATTTTCCAAATATCAGATGGACCAAAATTGTTTTCATTAGTATATGACCAGAAGCAAGATCATACCCATTTTAAGTTTGTGATTGCTGCTTTATTTACGATCCCTCAAGTTACGAACTTGCTACAATGTACTTTGCAATTTCATGTTCGGAACGAGCGGGACTCGAACCTGCAACTTTTGGCACCAGTCGCCTAGCTGAAATGGGAAATGCACATATCAACTCGACCAAATCCCCATTCTTAAAAAGAATGGTTCAATGGAGGTAGTTATATGCGAGTGCCATATCAGCACGGTTATGCAGTATATGTACTGAGTCAGCATTTATTTCCAGAATCGGGGACTTAAATTCAGCAGCATTAAGGAAATGCCGAAAATGTATATTTCATGTTCGGAACGAGCGGGACTCGAACCTGCAACCTTTGGCACCAGTCGCCTAGCTGAAATGGGAAACACACATATCCACTCGACCAAATACCCATTTAATGTAAACGTCTGTGACAGGTCAGACAGCCAGACATCTTCCCAGACAAGCTGAGCTTCTCAGCTGGCACTTTCCTGAAAGCTTGTCTCCTAGAATATACAAGCACGGTAGACCTCATCAAAAACGATTTTGATTCTATGTTTGCAAAGTCTGTGAGAATTTTAGGCCCGTTATCTATCTTAAATTTAAATTGAGTGTAGAGTTTCGATATTTCTCGCCTGAGCAGAGGATTCAGATTTGCTTTTGCTTTAAACTTTTGAAACCGATGCCATTATTTCAGTAAGGAGAAGTGCAGAGATTCTTTTCTCTGATAAGAGTGTTGTTGTACTGCATATGCTTGAAAAAACACACATTGTGGACTGTGATTCTTGTAGAGACAAAGGAGAATCCAAACCTTCCTCCAATAATGAAATAATTTGTCCTTGAACAACATCTCCTTTCTTAAAAGCGCTGTTCTTTTCGATATGAAACACGTATTGCCTTTTTCCACTGTCTTTTGTTTGTAGCAATTTACAAATCAAACGCAGAGAAGCACCCAAAATACCTGAGTGGAGAATGGACCCTTGACGAGACACTGCAGAGCTTCCTAACGGGCTTCGATTCTCCCGTCGACCCCGATGGCATGGTAACACGAGACGAATTCATGGCTTACTATTCCGTCTGGAGTAACACAATCGATGACAACAGTTACTTTGACAGAATAATGCGGTCTATTTGGGGTCTCCCAGAGAAAGGACAGTGATGGGACCATGTGGAAGTTAGTACTAATTGTACTGTGATTGACATAAATGGATCAAAATACTAAAGAAATCAAATATCTTCAATGGCTGTTCATGTATGTAATCAAATGTTCCACCTGGACGGATTTGGTGCAAGTAAGTAGATTTAGGCTACAAAGGAAAAATTGTTTTCTGTGAAGTAGTTGCGTCAGCAGAGACATACATTAAAAAAAAATGGAATTCCAGTTACAATAAATGTTTTTTCATCGATATGTAGGATTATTGACAATTTATGCTATCAAAGATAGTTCTAGCTTTGACGTACGGCTATTGTAAACATTTGTGCTTATATTACCGTTTGCTCAGGAAAGCCTGAAAAGTACTCGTAATTTGCTTACTATGCAAATATATTTTATTATTCTTTTATGCTGTATCCACATTTACCCATTCAGGGACAGTTCTTACTTTTAGATATTGTAGTGACAATTTGACTGTGACGTTATGCTCAAAGTGGTAAAGCTTTTGTAAAAGAAGGCAAGATACAAGATGGACCAATATCAAGTTGTAAGTTATTTTTTTCAATGTATCAGAACCTTTTTTCACTGGATGAAGAATGATTTGTCATTCCGATGTTAACTTAGAGCACACTGCAATTAAGTGACAAGGCTTTTGAGTCAGATAGTATCAGTGAAAAATACTCTCCAATGAAATCTGAGTTTACTGAATCTGTAAGATGCAGTATAAGTTGCTGATGGTGCTGAAAGGCTGATTTGTTGCAAAAGTGTCGTCGGGGAAACACACACTAACACAAGCTAAACTGTGTTTGACAAGTGTCTGTGCTACAGATCGATTGTGTCACATCTAGGTTTGCCATTGGAAAACTGAACAAGAGGATCATGATGATCCTGTGCTATGCTGACTGGGATCTGCTTTTACAGTATGGGAACACATGGACTGCAGTCTAGATTTGTACAGCTATATACATGTATGTAGAGTGGCACATAGTGGAACATATCCACATTATTTTCGCAAACTTTCATTGTCTAATGTCAAACTATATTTTGATGACACTTTAAGCAATTCTATCATGCTGTTCTGGAGAAGAAGTCGAAAATAGCCTTAACACGCAAAAGTTCATAAAAAAAATAGGAAAAAATCGCAGCGCCACCTGGTGGCCAAAATGAGAACTAGTTGACCCCAGGTGACCCTATGTGCAATATCAAAGCAATTGGCCAGGTAGTTCTTGAGATGAAGAAATTTTATTTTTTTTTCAAAAAATAAATCAAAAAATTCATTAAAAATAGAAAAATTATTGCATCATCATATCCTCCACAAACTTGGTAGAAGTTCACCTGGGCAACATCCATGTGCAAAATTAAAACATTTCGTACAGCGGTTTTTGAGAAGAAGTCAAAAGGGTAAATACAATAGTGTAATATATGCACTGTATTGCCATATATATATATATATATATATATACAGTTGCAACCCTTCCTTACAGTTGCGAAGTTTGATATCCCATAACTTTGCCTAAAATTAACATTTCCATATTATTTTCGCAAACTTTCATTGTCTAATGTCCAACTATATTCTGATAAAATTTTAAGCAATTCTGTTCAGCCGTTCTGGAGAAGAAGTCGAAAATAGCCTTAACAGGCAATAATTCCTTTAAAAAAAATAGGAAAAAAATCACAGCGCTACCTGGTGGCCAAAATAAGAACTAGTTGACCCCAGATGACCCTATGTGCAATATCAAAGCAATTGGCTTCGTAGTTCTTAAGACGAAGAAATTTTAATTTTTTTCAAAAAATAAATTAATAAATTAATAAAAAATAGACAAATTACTGCATCATCATCTCCTTCGCAAACTTGGTAGAGGTCCACCTGGGGATCGTCCATGTGCAAAATCAAAATATTCTATTCAGCGGTTTTTGAGAAGAAGTCGAAAATATAAAAAGTCTAACGACAGAGGGACAGACGGAAGGAAGGACGGACGGACAGATGGACGACGGACGAAAACGGATTCTATAAGCTCTGCTGACTGACAAGTCAGCAGAGCTAAAAGTAAGTTATGAAAGGTTGGCTACTCTGTTCGAGAACTAATTGTTCCACTGTAAAGGTATTTAATTTTGCAAATTGCCGCACATTTAAATGGTTCACGGAATACCTTCCTATAAGGTATAACACACTGTTTGCGTTCTAATTCTGTGAAATATGTACTTCCGTGGTGCTACTTTGGCATATTTTGTAACTGAATAATATATAAAAGCATGTTGTAGTTGTGGAACGTAACAACGTAAGCTGTCTTTTTTACTATTTAAAACATTATCTCTTTATAAGGTATCATAGAATTAATGTTAGACGAAGATTAACTCATTTACATTAGTTCTTTTTGGACAGGTGCTTAGCCACTGCTGACCTAGAATATGGTTTGAACATGTCAGTGTATTTTTAATGTGTAGCGATGTAGACGTATAAAGTCCTATTGTATGAATATGTGTAGCGCAAGCTGATCTTTCTAAATTGCAGGTCGTTGATGTGATATCATTCATGATTGTATAAAGAACTAAAATTTAGGACAATAGTTTATTCAATACCTTTTGTCAAGAAAAGACTGATTCCTTATCTATTAGTGACAACAGCAGCTTCATTGGTCCGCTCAGCAAAAAGGAACCTCCCTGCACTACATGAAGTCAATATGGCCGCCAGATTTCCGATTCTGTATGATAACGCATGGTGATGATGATGAAGACACTATTAAAAGCCTTAACTACCAGTTTTGCTCCTGTGCTTGACTGGAGCATCTACAATTAGCAAGGTATATTTATCTGGAAGCCCAGGTGGCCGAAATTTTGTGAAAACAATCATGATGGCCGGCAAAAAATTTATATTCATGATTTGCCAAAATAATCCAGTGATGTGTTGTTTCAGAAATGTAGAAACTGGAGTAGTTGGCCTGGTTTCAGCATTGCCGACAATATAGAATCTGCTCGTATGTCCTCTGAACTGTGGAATACCCATTGGTTTAACCTTAACTTTATAGGTGCACTGAAATGTAGCAGCGACTGAACAGTTTTTGGGAAATATTGAAACCTTTTGCCTGAAGGCATACAGACTAGTATAAACTTGAATACAAACCTGTCAATGTGGGAATAAAACATATGAGGTATATCTCGATTGCTTTGCGTGCCTATTTTAAGTGGACTGGAACATGAATTCCTTGTGCGTGTTAAACGAACGTGCACTCAGCTACACACTGCGCTTTCCGCAATGAGCTTTGGTGCGGTTTTGCACCAGCAGGTGGCAGGCATGTACAATCTAGAGTTAAAGGTTTCTTCTTTTGCTCAGGTTGTATTCACAAAATTGAAACCTGGAGAATCAAGAGGAATTAAGACGGAGTAGGCCAACATGAAACGACAGATGCTTATTTTCTAGGAATCCTCATTCACTTTTTTCGTGGCAAAATGAAATAAAACTCACTAAAATGTCGCGTTTTTGCCTTCATCACCTGCACATTCCCTGCTGAACATTAAAATCGTCTTGGTACACCTAATTAGCACAATTTCAAATTATACATCTTTCATTTTCATTTCAGTGGCACCTGTTCTACAAACCCATCGGTTGATAGTGCTATTGTACCTCTATCTATAATACAGTTGAAGATACTCAATATTTAAAGTTCGGAAGTATGCCTAATTAGCATGAATTCATTTCATTGGATGCACCTATAGCACAAGCCTAAAAATTGAAGTTTAATTGACACTGCTATGACATTGTATTTGTGGGCGTACAAAACGATGCAGACTACCACGGTGAAATAAATACAAAAACTTTCATGGAATGGTTTGAAACCAAACTTATCCCTGAATTGAAATTGCCTATAGTGATTTTCCTTGACAATGCAGTTTATCATTATGAGAGAACAGAAGACAGCATATCTCCCAACATGAGCCACAGAAGGCTGTCATACAGGAATGGCTTCAGTCAGGAAATACTGAATGTGATCCAAAATTCACAAAACCAGAACCTTACAGATAACCAAAAGAAACAAGCCTCCCCCAGCGTATATAGCAAATGACATTTCTAGGCACATGGACATGTGATACTCTGTACTTCAGTTTGAATTCAACGTCATCAAACTGACATGGACCAAGGTAAAGCATTCTATAGCTGATAGAAATAAAACTTTTAATATTCAAGATGTCAAAAACTAGTGGCACCTGCCTTTGCAAGTGTATCTAGGGCAGATTGGAGAAACTGACAGTAATAATAATAATAATAATAATAATAATAATAATAATAATAATAATAATAATAATAATAATAATAATAATAATAACAACCACAACAACAACAACAACAATAATAATAATAATAATAATAATAATAATAATAATAATAATAATAATAATAATAATAATAATAATAATAATAATAATAATAATAATAATAATAATAATAATAATAATAATTTATTCGGAAAACTACCCCTTTACAGCGGGAGCATCAATGGAACGGGGTTTATTCCATGATGCATCCAAGATATTACAATAAGCCGTCTATATTACAAAGTAAGGATTTGTGTAAAGATTTGTGTGTGGTAGGGCTGTATCTACGTTCAGCATTGAGCCGTACGTGGAACAGCATCCATTTACTATTTGAAATTTACTTTTTACATGCGCATGCAACCATCAATAGGCTTCTCATAGCTCCATGTATATATATACATATATATTGTCCATTACATTCTTTTGACAAATTAACCTTCCCTTAACACTAATCACACATACATTTTGGATGCTACCTCTTCAAAATACCAAATCGCGAATTCCGCACCCAATGCCAATGGTTTGTAAATAATAAATAAATAAATAAATAATTTTATTAGGAAAACTACCCCTTTACACCGGAGGCATCGATGGAACAGGGTTTATTCCATGATGCGTCCAAGTATCTTACCCATTTAAAGTTTGCTTTCAACCGGTGTAACCAATCATCAATATCATAATTTTTGTCCCTCGCGCAGTGGTAATAATTGTACTTACAGCACTTCATCTGAAGATAACGGTAGTGAGGACTAAAGCACAGAATGACCAGTTTTTGCAGGGCAAGTTTAGAAATACCCTCCCCCCCCCCCCACCGCCCCCGTCAGTATTTCAGGTAATATTATTCTGGGATCACGGCCTGGGTTAAATCAATAAGTCCAACTGGTCCAGTCATTATTGATACTCCCTGGCCCACATATTCATGATCTGCTCCCAATATCACTCACTTGTTATGGTCACTGGAAAAATAAACCACAATTCTGGCGCACTATTCACCAATATACATGGATGTCGCATTTACTGACAAAACAACATGTGAGCTCCAGCAACCAGCTCCACAGCAAGTTGTCAATATGTATTCATATGGCATTATACATTAAATGAGGCCATACATTATGAAGGCACTGTGTTACATAACAAGACGCGTAACATATGCTTAATTATTCATACAACAAATGTACACGACCTTACCCAATATTTGCACTCTTGTACCTGGATAAAAGTAAAGTCTGCGGTTCTGTCCAATTTTGTGCAGACGTAGATGTAGATGTAGATGTAGATATAGATATAGATATTGATAGAGACATAGATATAGATATAGCTATAGATATAGGTATGTACATATAGATATATAGTTCATCGCATCGTCCGAAGACATAGCCGAAGAACGGCACCTGTCGAAAATACACTTTTCGTTATTTTGGGTTTGAACATATTTTTATTAAACAAAACTGGTCAACAGGCTCACAAGCCTGTATTAATGCCTCTTGTGATTTTTAAGTGGTTATTTAACTCTTTTAGTGCCAAAGTTTGGACTGAGTCTTGGCACGCATTGGGTGCAATGCGCCCAATGCGCGCCGAGAAAAGCTGTTGACCTGGGATATCCTCTCTGGAACTATATGCATGCTGGTACTTGAATGAAAGGGCTTTTTACGAGGAATACGAATCTGGGATCTACATGACAATTCAGACTAGTTTAACCAAAGTGGATCGACTTTAGTCGCGATTGCACTGAAAGAGTTAAAAAGTAATAAAGGTACAGTAGGGTTGCATTCCTGCAGATGAAATAATTGTGCGTGCATTACCTTGTGTTGGTACCTATGATAGAAAAACACTGTTATTATGTTATGATACAACGTAACATTTAAAAAGGGTAAACGGAAATGGCCTTTATTGGTTCAGAAATGTAGAATGATTTTCCTAATGATGAAAACCAAGATTGTGTTGGCGATTTTACGATTTGGAATATGTACACAACGATCAAGCTTTCCTTCGTTATGTCCTTATGAATTTGGTGCGAATGGCTCCTCTTCGACATAGAACATTCAAAAGAAAAAGACGTTTTCACAGGCAATTTTATGTGGTCACAATTTATACAACAGTTCAAAGTGAACTGCTTATCAGTATCCATCTTTACAAACGTAAAAAAAATGATAAAGTAACTTGTAAAGCATGCACTCATGATAAGGTGAACGTATCAAATGATGAATTAGCTAAACAAATGAAGTTCTGCTTATAAACGCAGAGCTTTAATATTTATTTATTTATTTACGAAACTACCCCTTTTACACGGGGCACCACAAACCAGGGGTAAAATTGTGGTGCGTTCACATAGACATACATAGTCATTTAAAACATCAAATAATATATATATATATATATATACAGGAGTAAAAATATAGTCACACTTTCGCCCTGCCCCCCCCGGGGCGGTGTGAGCGCTGACATTACCGTCCCGGATCACAACCCACATCCAGCGAATAAAAAAAAAAAAAAAAAAAAAGAGAGAGACGACAAACGGGACGAGGGAGCGATCCGGAAAAATGCAGCCAACACACACACCTCACCGTGGGAGACTACTTTAGGGCAATATAAATAAGAAAATGAAACTAAAAGTATGTGATACTAGTTAAGTCCCGTCCACCAAGGACTTACGGGTAAGCCAAGCTTCTTTTAAAAATCGTTTGCATACACCATCAAAAATAATCCCACTTTGGTCGCCATGAATATTAGCTGAGTTACCCAGAAGGAAGCACAATTTACTGTTGACGAAAGCGCCCATGAACTGCTCCCACACGTGCGTATAACCTGTGTCGCATAAAGTGGATTCGAGTTCATACCACAGTTTCAGACGTATAGCATTGAGTGTTGGACATGTAAGCAAAAAATGACAAATATTTTCTAAGCTGCTACCACACAATTTACAAGTCGCAGATGATGCTAAATTCCATTTATATAAATTCTCCTGTATACCTAAACATCCAGAACGTGCCATAAACTTCAAGCGAGCCGATTCAAAATCATTCACTGTAAAAAGATATTCCTCCCGAAAAGAGGATCGCTTCAATAAGCTGTAAAAATGTAATGATGACCTATTGTCAATCTCGGTGAAAAAGCTCTGTATAAAGTTGTCTACACTCAGTTTATGGAATTTGTCAACCCACAGTCCATCTTGACGGTACATCAAATTATCGAGTCCAACGTTAATAAATATTTTCTTAATCTCCTTAAAATAAGACCAAGAGGTACTGCCTCCATTTACAAATTCATTTTCCATTTCCAGAAAAATTCTTTTGCAAAGTCTCGACTCCGGGAGCAAGTGTTTTAATCTATGGAAGTACTTTATACGTATTTTGTCAAGAATAAAATTTAGCGGTAGCCAACCCAAATCCCCCAAAAGTGGCTACCATTGCGGGTGTGCCTTTTATTCGTAAAATTGCACGTGCGACTGAATATTGAAAAGATTTAACAGCTGTTACACTTTCCTTAGAATTACACAGCCAAACTGCAGACCCATGTGTCAGCGCTGGCATTATCAAACTTCTCCAGAGACTGTCCCCAAATACTACTCTGTTCAAGTTTTCGTGGGCAGCCAAAATACTGCACATGTAACCGTTAAGACGGGTGGCTTTGGGCTTAACATATTGTTGTACATGAACACTATCAGCTAGATATTTACTGAAAAGTATACCTAAATATTTATACGAATCACATTCCGTTAATTCAATATGACCCAGCTTCCATCGCTTGTTTTTATCTATACGTTTACCAATTGTCATAATGTTGGATTTATTACCGTTAAAATTCATTCCCCATTTAGTAACAAAAGAATTGGCTACGTTTAACATCGTTTGAAGTTGATTATCCTTTTCTGCAATTAGGACAATGTCGTCTGCATATAAAATTGCTGGTATATGTTCATCCTGGAATGGTATACCTAAATTTTGGTTTTGAAGCATTGTTACCAAATCTGTCATAACTACCGAAAAAAGCGTAGTGGACATTATACATCCTTGTTTTAGGCCATTTTGCACGTCAAACCAGTCACTTTCAAATGGACCGAAGATTACCTTATTCTGTACATTTTCATATAATTTCTGTACCAAACGCCAAGTTTTACCTTGCACGCCACTTTTTCATAATGAACAAAACATACGATCCCTATTTACAGTATCAAAAGCTTTACTTATATCCAAAAAAGCCAACCCTGTTTTTTTCTTCAAATTTTTCCTGAGGCTACATAAGCCCTTTAAAGTAAAATAGTGATCTTCTAGGCGTCTACCCTTTCTATAAGCACCATGTAGCTCGCCTAAGAAATTAGTATTTTCAAAAAATGTCATCATATGATTTTCAAGCAAGGACACAAAGAGCTTGTATAGATTAGACGTTAGCGTGATGCCGCGGTAATTGCTCAAGACTTCTTTGTTACCCTCCTTATGAATGGGCTTTACAATTCCAGTGTACCATTCACTTGGAAAACTTTCAAGTAATTTAAAGACATTGAACATATTGGAAATAGTACGAGTGAGTGTAGCTCCTCCGTTTTTGAGAAATTCATTAGGGATTTTGTCAACAGCATATGATTTACCATTTTTCAGCTTACATATAGCTTTCTCAACCTCTTGTACCCCTATGTTTATCTCAGAAAGACCGCGTCCATCACTTGTGCAAGAATGTAAATTTGCGACTTCTTCTTTCAATTTTGCCTGATCTACAGATTCTGGTCCGGAAGATCCCAAATTTTGCCAATATTTACCAAGGATTCTGTTTATCTCCTTAGGATCATCCACAGTTTTACCAGTATCGTCAGGGTGAACAATTTTGAGGGGATAACCATTGTTACAATTCAATCGTTTTAAGGTGCGCCAGTACGCCCTGGTATTCTTTGTACCTTTGTGACAATTGCGAATAATAACATCAAGTTTGCCTTTAACCCGTTTCGACTTGATCTTTTCCTGAACAGCGTGTTTACGGTCTAAGTATTCTTTCCATATAGCCTGTAACACATTACTGTCAACAGTATCATGTTTCGCCCAATACCTATACAGCCTGTTTGCAGATTTTCTGCTTTGTATCAGACGCATAATATCTTGATCCATGGCAAAGTGGCGATTTGAGCGCCCTCTTACGTGTTTCAAACCAATCACCTTTTCACCCGCTCTCAAGATAATTCCCTTCCAGCTGTCCCATGCATCATCAGCTGAATGGAAATTATTACAATCCCAGTTTGAAAATACATTATCCAATTCCCTTTTAAATGCGTACCAATCAGACTTCTCTGTAATGTTCCAATAACTTTTTAGTTTGTCACCCGTAATCTCGTTTTTCGGGTCTTCTGAACATGAATCAAGGAGGACATGGATAGCGTTGTGGTCACTTCCGATGTCATATAGACCTAGTTCATCTATAGTAACTGAAGTAACACCATTGTATACCGACTCATTACACAGTGCATAATCAATGGTTGACTTCAGATCACCTCTTTGCCATGTATATGTACCTGAACATATTGGTGATTCATTAAGTACCTGGACAGCTGTAGTTTCAATAAGGTTATGTAAAAGATCACCATTAAAGCTTGGTCTGTTATCTTGTCTGAAATTTAAAAGCTTGCCATTAAAATCACCAAATAAAATGAAGTCTTGGTCTTTAGATTTTAAGGTAGATATGTTTTCTATTAATTCATTGCATAGAGACGTACTGTTATCTTTATCAATATTGTCATTTGGGAAATACACCAAACCAAAAACCAACATTTTTGTCCCGATCTTGACCTTAACCCACATTCTTTCATGATCATCATACAGCCCACCAAATAAATTTTTGTCCATGATTAATACGTCATTTCGTAATAGGATTCCTAGACCCCCTCCGCCACTTTTGTAATGATTGGATCTCGATTTCCCAACCCAATTATAATCTGGGTGCAATGAGTTGAAGAAGTCATCGCTATCATCTTTATGGAAAGTTTCTGTCATACAAAAAAGCGGGAAACGTTCATTGTCCAACAAATTGGTCAGTTCATTTCTTTTAGCCGAGCCTAAGTTTTGGACGTTACAAAAAGCGAAAGATGATGCAACAGTTCTTAAATTACGATTCTTAACATGCTTACCACCTCTTTTATGTCGCCTTGGTTTCCGGGCTTTGCCGGCACTCTCTTCTTGGCCGAACCTCTAGCGGGAATTAAGCTTTCGCCAGCAGGTTGATTGTTTATGTCCGAGTATCCCACAGTAATGGCATTTTATTTTACGTCCGTGACGACAGACATTGGATGTATGTGCCTCACCGCAAAAGTGACATTTAGGCTGATTATGATTTCTACTGTTAGTGTTACCGCTCATGGTTGGTCTGTGTGATGGTCCCGATCGCTGCTTATCACCACGTTGCGGATGTTGCATTGGGGGGTCTCTGCTGCTGAAAGCCCTTGCTTCTGTATTGACTCAACTTTAAGGAGGGTATTGCAAAAGCATCAATCAGAGCTTTGGTTCCAAAGTGGGAAGGGTGAAGCCCGTCCACCCAAAGTGCGCCTTCGTTGATGGAACCATCGGCTAAGCGAAACTTCGGATCATTAGCAATAAATGTGCAGTTTGTCTCCGCACACAAAGCTTCCAATTCGGTGTTTACAACTTCAATACATTCTTGAGCGCTTACATTGTCTGTTCTTGGACAGATGCTGGAAACTGATACCTTATCTGCCACTGCTTTGGCACCTTGTATAAGCAAGCGGTAGTCTGCCACTATGTCGTCAACTATTCCTGATTTTTCGCAGTCATTTGTACCAACATGCAAAATCATCTGTTGGTATCTTCTGGTCTCCTTTTTTAGTGAGGTATGTACGTCATTAATACGACCTCCTCTCAAACAATTAACGACAGTATCTTTGTCGACGCTTTCAATATTCCTGATCGCAGAGCTACCGATCAGGAGGCTACCATGGGCAGTGTCGTTAACAGTACGCGTGTCAGGGATCTCAACTAAACTGCCCGTCCTATCCTTCTCGTTTACACATTTATTAAGCTTAATCCGCAGATCAGCGTTTTCTTTATGGAGTTCTATACAGTCTGAGGTCTTGGCCGCCAACAGCTTAGTCAGGTCAACATTTTGCTGTTGTAGACTTTGTAGCTGTTTCTGTATTATGTCAAGAGTCTGCATGATGGTCTCAGTGTTATGTGGGCATGATCGGCAAGCATTACAGTTCCATAGAGCCCCTATGTCAGCTTCTTTCTCACCTACACAGCTGTAGTGGTACCACTGCATACATGTAATACACTGAACCATCGCCAATTTGCCCTGTTTTCTCTTGTGTTTACATTTTTCAGTGCACAAGGGTACTTTATTGTTAGCCTTAACTGACCGCCTCCGCTGCGGCTGATCACCCCCATTGTCTGAATCAGCTGATTTCTTGTCCTGAACCGCTTGGTTAGGCTGACTCTCAGCAAGCTGTTTTGTGAAAGTTTGCGAGTTAGAAGGAGAAGAAGTATCTTCTTCTTACCTTTATCTTTGTTTCTTCTCGATTTACGTTTTCTGGCTATATCCTCACGAATAACTCGTGTCTCAGTCCATTGATTCTTTGGGGTGGATGTATTGTCCAAACTTTGTGCTTTATCACCCAGTAGGTCCACCATAGTATCGTTCACACTAGAGTTATGTCTCTCCGTTTCTTTAGGTGAATGTCCTCTCAGTTTAGATCCAACAGAGCGTGCTTTGCTCAGTGCCCTTGATGCTAGGTCCTCGATTGCCTCTTTAGGGGTACTGAATAAGCTTGCCAGTTTTTTTTTTTTAATATGAATACAGAATACCTGTCAAACCAAACATAATTACTAATTAGTAGAGAACAAGTTTAGATAGGAATAATTTGACTTGCACCTGAATTAGTATGTACCCTTTCTTGGTGGATAGGACACATTAGTCTGAACACCTGCCAGTGTATAACTGAGGTAGAAACAAACGCGGGCTATATATTCAGTCTCAGTGATTACAAAATAAACAGTTACAGCCAGACACTTGGGGAATTCCTAACAGGTACTGTAACAATGGACATCCTGTGCCAGAAGTGTGAAACAAACTCCATGATGACACCTTCTCCTATGAAAGTCTCCAAAAAATTAAGTTGTATTCAGTTGTCAAGTTAAGATTATGTTTCAAAAGAATAAATCAAGATTGTAAGAATTGATTAAATGCTGCCAATTTCTGCCTAAGTGGCTTGGGACAGCCTATGACTGACCCCGGGCCCTGGGGTTACTGTTTCAAAAGAATGAATCCAGTTTGTGACAATTGAGTAAATACTGCCAATTTCTGGCCAAGTGCTCAGGACAGCCTTTGACTGACGCCCGGCCCTGGTGTGGAACAGCCAAACTGAGAAATTTTTTACATTGAATAAATGTACACTTACATGTTGGCCTAAAATGTCAGAAATGTGAATATTAAAACAGAATGATGCCGAAAGGTGAAATTAAGTAGCAAATCAAGCAAGTCTGAAATCTCTAAAATTATTCAAACCAATTTTTCCAACAATCTCTGGTTTTGGATGCAAAATCCTGAAATTTAGAACAAATACGACCAAATCTCAAAATTTGTGACAACAATGTATAAAATTCAATAGTTTCTGAAATATTACTGTCAGGGAAAGGATGATTGACAACTTCAAAGTTAAACTTGTCAATATTGTGGCACACTTTAATGCCATATCCGTCATTTGAGACCCTAATATCCAAGTGCTGGAACACATCTCTGAAATCATCTGAATTGTAACCTTCCATAGGATATCTTTTAGGTGAATTTCTTAAGCAATTTCATTAAAATGTTGCACATTTACACAAGCACTGTCATCAATATACATTGGATTGCTTATCCAAGCTCTTAAATTCAAGCCAGGTTAAATATAAATCAGCGAGTAGTGGGGAGCAATGGCTACCCACTGGGATGCCTTTTATTTGTTGAAAAATCAATGGTCCAAATTGAGCAAAAGTATCACCGAAAGGACATTTTATAGCATCTATCAAAATTTCAACAGTGTCAGATTTTATGCTACTTTTTGAATGTTTATTATGCGACCAATATGCTTTTTTTATTATAATTTAATTAATATGTATGGCTTGCCATTATGTTTAAACATTTTGCTGAATAAGTCTGAAAGAGAACTTTTGACTTCATTTGTGGGTAGATTTGTTTACAGTGTAGAAAAATCAAAACTTTTCACTTTTGTTTTTAAATCTGATGGTTCTATCAGGAAGCTGTATTTCATTATGGCACATTATAGCATAGAATGCAAAGCGGTTAACATCAATATGGCTATCAGCACGTCTGCCGATGCATTGAGTAGGGGTGACATTCGTAAGTTTTTTTAACTGAATCCAAACGCATAGCCGTTTTGGACTTGGGCTGAAACTATTGATTCGGAAGGACACATATTTTACTGACTGGAGGTTGATTGCAACACATACAGAACAATGAAACATTGATTATTTATGTGTTTCATGTTTACAAGCTAAAGTTCTGTCTCTGTTGACGGCAGGACTTCGACCTTAACACCAGTGGGGTATATTCTTCAGCACAGCGACAGTATTTGGCCTTTTGTCATCATTTTCGCCTAGTATCGTCCCTATGCTACCAAGTAAACAGACAATACTTTGGTTTATAGCTTACAGTGCCCCTCAGGCTCGTTCTGATCGTCCGATAAAAGTCTCTTCTTTACATGTATAGTTAACAGCAGTGCGATCGCCGCACGTTATGCATGGCTTCCCTGTACCACCCGTTTCCACACCACGCGTACAGTTAGTATGAAGGTCTATGGGGGAGGCTGAACCTTGTCCAGACCTGAAATTGCCAATTACGTTTAAATTATTGGTCATATGTGCAAGTTTCTCGGTGATTTATACAAAAAGATACAAAGATACAAAATACTTTATTCACATACGCGCCCTCTAGGGACCAGGTGAAAAGAATACATCTGGAAAAAGTACATATGTTCAAAAGTACATATTAATTGAGGTGTAAAATGCATAATCAGAGATATTATCATAGGGTATGGCTGGCAGTACACGCTGTAGGATTCTTTGCCAGTTTACGTGGTGCCGATTACGCACTGGATCGTGATAAAAGTGGAGCATATATGACCCCTCCGCTGATATATTTTATTTGGCAAGGAGAAAAACTTATTCATTATTTATCATGTTGTCTCTTAGTAAATCAAAAACTAATCCTCCCGGGGCTACGCAACCAATTGCCAGCTAAACAGACTACTGTTCTGCGTGTCTGAATGGGTTCGACGGATAGCGCCCACACAATAACGATTGCGTAACTTAGTCTGTCTTAACAGGCAACGAAACCAATAGGAGACATTCATATTTAACTGCGATCCTGCTCACTTCCTGTGTTGCCGGGGCAACAGACTGATGATTCCACCATGATTAGGACAGATTTGTATTATATACTACATAAACATCCATAAATAACACCTTTTCAACCGAAAGAGAGCCCATTTCTAATAAGTTTAGGCATCCTTTATGTTTCAAATGCATGTTAATACATTTTCTTAATATTATTGTGTGTTTGTGTTGTTCATTTTGTTGCGAAAGTACTTTTGACCATGCTAAATACATGGATCTGCCCTGATGCAGGTAGCTCCCTCTTTTGCTGAATAGGTGTTAGAGTAGGACCGCATTTAGATATGAATACATCCTATTGGATGTTCTTTTCACCGGGTTTGCGCTCTTTGGGCCCTTAGGCGCTATCTGTTGGCGCGCTGGAATCTACGGCCCTTGTCACATGGAGATTTTTTGTTTCAGTTTTCAGACGGTACGGTACTGACCAAGTTTATGTTAAATCAGAAAATAGAATCGTTGGTAACGGTTTCGGGTCTCAATTCTCGTACATTTTCTTCACGTTCATTGAGAGCAGGAGCAGCCACAACAGCGGGTCTGGCTGGCTTCCGAGGCGCAGAGTGGAAAATGAAAGTCCTCGGTGGGTGGGCATCCTATATTTATATGACATATATTCGTCAAACTCATTTGCATCAGATTGCTTTTGCAAATCGGCTAGCAATACGTACATAGATTAGTTGTACAAAATACTTCTTTCGTGTAAACTGTTCATCAGTATTTTTTTTTAACTTTAACAATTTAGGCTATATGCTCGTGATACTCGCTTTGGGCTAATTACGGGCCCTTCGGTGTCAAGTGTACAACCTATATGTCGAAGTTATGAAACGTATGAATGTTACAAACCAAATTTAAGCAAAGCCCAAATTTATGCGAATTTAATGGCAGGTTAAATGGAGATTTCGGCGCTGTTATAGATTAGTAATGGATCAAATATCGTTAAGGCGACTCGATCAGTAGTCAACCTGTTTGTCCACTTTTGATTACATAATCGCCACGTGCACGGCGGGGATCTCAAGATCCAGTTGCCGTGTTGCTGGCATTGCTAGTTTGTCTTTCGTCGCCCGCCCACCCCACCCTATTAATCAAGATTTGGTTTATTTCTATAATAGTGAACAGCTAATAATTGCGTAAATTGAAGCTAAAAAATCAATAAACAGATTTTGCATCTCTTGTGTTTGTGCATTGAGATGGAGTATTATAAAATTTTATGAGATGGAGTATTATATTGTCTTTTTGGGGTATTTGCTCTCTTTGTATCATGGGGGCTAATTAAGGGCCCTTCAGTGTTAAAGGTACAATCTATATGTCGCAGTTATGACACGAATAAAAGTAGCCCAAATTTATGCGAATTTGATGGACTTACCTTATGCAGAAAGTTAAGCATGATTGTTACTATCTAAAAAATCGTCATTCTCATATTTTGCCTGGTGGAGTTTTTTCCTGTACATGTTTCCATATGTGCCAGTTTGTATTCAGGCAGCGTACTTGTCGATGGGAATGCTATATCCCCATCTTAGGGAAAATGTGTCTAAGTTTGAAGTAAAACACTATTTGAAATCCGAATACCACCAGCAAATATATTCAAACAGTTCATAAAGATGATTGAATAATTTGAAATGTTCAGCAACAGTATTTGAATAGAGCAGAAAAACAAATGCTTATGTAGATTGGTTAAAATCAACTTATAATTCTAAAAAGTATATCGAATTAATAAAAAAAAATGTCATTCCATCTTGTGTCAGCAGGTTTGAGATAAAACGACAAAAGTCATTGCAGGTAACCACATGCAAATCTCAGAGGAGTATTTCAAATTTAGTTACGAAAAGGACGATTTTTTTCACACAAACAAAACGAACACGTGGACCAGGATGGTCCTGCGCTCTGCAGCTGGCAGGCAGCCAGACCACTATAACTGACCTCGCCCGATGAGTCCAACTTTGTGGAATGTTTCAAACGTAGGCTTTATAACTTGCAGTTTATTCGTCGCATAATAAATGTATAAGCTCAAAGTGACAATCACCCAATCATGCATATGAACATTTTTGTCTCTCAGTATAAAATCAGAGGTAATTAATGTCGTTTGTGAAGTAAGGCTGCTACAGGGTACACGGCCTATAATCATTTTGTGAATGTCATCGTGTATTGAATTGAATGCGCATATCAAAACACACAGCGTTGTTAGTTGTGATATCTTTGCATTCAATAAGAAATACGCAATCTCCACCACGTAGTCAGTTTAAACGGGATATAGTTTTTATCATTAAGTGCAAGAGTTTTTCATTCATGATTTCCTCTCAAATATATGAAATATCTTCATATTTTGAAGCAGTCCAAGTAATGGAACCATGAAAATGCAACGTTATCATCAGCAAGTTCACAAATGTTCATACCTCACCTATCAGCAATCACAATACGACGTGTTAACATGCCCTTAAAGTCACGACGAAGCAATCCGACGTGATGAAGCTTCCAACAGCATTGTCAGCAGGAAGGAGAAGGATTAGACAAATCAGGAGCGCATCCAGAAGAGTCTGCAGGAAAATTACTAGTACGTACATTTACAAGACCCTTGCAGTCCAAACCGTCATTCCCGCAACGTTGCACTCCCCGCCATGAAATGGATATCGCTTTACAACGGGCGTTTTGAGCACTCCCCTGACTGAAAATAAAATCTACAATTCACATATTAGATTTTGCTTCTCTAATTCCAAATATTTCAAGCAGTCAATGACACACAAGTTCGGTGGGGGTGGGGGTGGTGGTGATTGGTGTTGGACCAAGATCTGTGAAGTATCCTTATTTACAACATTCTGATTTACAAGAGGCTGTGTCCTAACATTCCTTACATACGTGATGTTAGAGAACGTACCGTCTGTATGCTGTATGGACACTACGCTTAAACATAGCCCGTGATCACATTGCGTCTGCTACTAAAAACATTTATATGGCACTTTTTCTGGCACATAAAGATGCCAAAAATGCGTTATATCACGTAAATGATGTAGTAGCGATTTAAAATCAGATCCATTGTCACTACTGTTACAGTCATTTAATGTAAATAGAACTCATAGTTTGAAAATGAGTCGATGCCGTGAAACTATCCACAGATTAACACCAGCCATACTTTCAGTCGTTATTGTGGATGGAAAATGCACTTGCATGCAGAGACCATTTAGATCTCTGTCTGTCTGTCTGTCTGTCTGTCTGTCTGTCTCTCCTGCAACAAATCTAGACACTATGTCAGATCAAGCATTATCACCATAGTTTAGTGACAGCTGTTTACAACGCACCCCGATGCATTAAACAGCAGTTCCAACACTTTCGACCCAGTTACTTCACCCACGTAAGCAATAATATCATTGGCAGTTAGTTCACAACCAAATGTCGAGCCTATCAATAAATCTAAGGTACACACACACCTACGTACATACATACATAACGCTTTGGGTTATCCTTACCAATCCTTTCATGTTATGCCCGATCATCTTATACATTCCACATACAGGTTTTTGTATATAGTCATGTCTGGCGCACTTACATGTTATTTTATGCCAAATAAAATTAGTTCTGAATTCTTTGAAGGCAAAGCATTGCGTGCGTTATCACCAATCAGTAATAATACGCTCGCCAACATATAGCCAGGTACCAACATTTATGACTTTGGCAAAATGTCATTTAAATAATAAAGGTTGATTGTGGAGTATGGTTTCATGCAAAATATTCAACCTTGTCCCATGTCCTGGAAGTAGCTGGTGATACAGTTGTATACATCTATGGGCTAGCTTTTATGGAGGCTGGTTGGCTAAAATCACAAGAGGAAGTTCAAAAACAAGTTTTAGTTCAGTGAGGTATTGAAAAGGAGTATGTTGCTTGTATTTCCAAGTATCCATACTTAGCTCAGCTGGATCATGTGAAACCTATTTGAACTTTGGCTGGGGTTAGCCCAACACAAAATATTCACTACTTTCTTAATATATGCCATGTTTGCTAGTGATGCAAATGATCTACTTTTTCTGCTCGGCAACGAAATGGTTGTGTAAACTGTGGAGCTCTATTGGCAGGTATATCCAATACAGCCTCTCCAGGTAACCCTTTCCCCCTTATATTAAGACTGAGTCAATAGCTTTCCTCGGCATGGCTTGGGCACTAAGTGCCCAACCCATGCTCCGAGGAAAGCTGTTGACCTGGGTCATGTTGTCTTGACAGGTCTCATCTTCAATTCTCAGTCAACCTGTTTTTCATTGCTGTTGAAATCAGTTGAAAACGCTGAAGCAGACGACATTTGACCACCAGCCGGTTTTGGCCGGTTTAAGGGGGAAAGGGTGAATGGCGTGATTACCTACAGAAACACTCTAATCTATACCATTACATCAAGCCTGATCTTGTCTCTTTGTGGAAAATTTCCAGGTTGGTAATGCCGATATGACTGGTGATTTGATGGAACTTCTGCAGTGGTTGGCCTATGGCATGAAAGAACAAAAAGTAAGAACTCATTAACGCTAACCCTGTTTCATTGGCTATGTTGTGCTGTGGGCTGTTCTCCAATTCATAGTTATATTGGAAGTAGAGTGTTTTATAATGTTCCAGATTCATAAATATCACGATAAATAAAACGATGTACCCCTACTTTCTTCTTTTGCTGTGAACTCAGCTGACTCTCAAGAGACAGGCCTATCGTGTCTTTTTTATCTTTCGTGCAAGTTAGAACTTTTGTGTTTTAACTGGTAAGGCCTACATGTTTTGGAAAAAACTAAGTCTGCAGTTAATGAAGAATATTTTAAAGGTAAAGAGGACGAGTTTAAAACGACCAGTTACCTTTTATGGGTACCTGTCTGTCTTAAGGTAGGAGTGAAATTGATTTATTCACATTGGTATTGGAAGATGAATGTTAATATTTTGTTAGCTGTTGAAACTCTTTGCTCTCATTGCTGGATTTTCACCTGCTTTGTTCGAAGATTGAAGAGTTTGGATCATGGATAGTTCATGTGTACTCGGACTCTCGGTGCAATTTCTTTAACATTATTGAAAAATGTTGTCCGGTTCAAGTTTTCATAACAGTCATTATTTCTGCATTGTGAATATGACATTTTATTTTCGTAAGATGTTTAATAAATAATTAATTGCTTGATGCGTATTTACGTTTTGCTGTTACATCTGGTAATGTTCATATTGCTGGACTTGTCAAGATTTGGATGGTTTTCGAATTGGACTCATTTTCGATTATGATATTGACACGTAATGGTTTCACTACTATTAAGTTGAAATTTCCGAATATGGGATTTTTTTCTGAACTACTAGACTACTGAGCTGAATTAATTGAAGCGTTCTTACGTTTCAATAATCAAGGCAGTCCTGATTTGTTTAAAGTTATGTTCCCCTCCAATAGCGCACTCAAGCTCCATGTCAACAAAAACGGTCTTGTAATCATATTACTTTTGTCTTGCTTTTTTTGACACCATCATTCAAGCAGGCGATGGCTGGGAAAAGTGGAGAAACATTACAGATAAAAAGGGATGATGATATTTTGAAAACCAGGAAAAAATAATATCGAGGTTGAAAACAATGACCAAAAAGTGTGCACATAAAGCAGCAGAAAGATGTTCAGGTACCATGTGAGGTTGTTTGAATCACGCTAAGGCTTGCAGAACATGTTCTGCTGCATGTATTAGGAAGAGGATACATCCCAAGTTCAAGGGATTTATCTGGAATCCTGCTTTTTTAAATCCCTACGCTTCGCTCCGGGATTTAAAAATGCAGGATTTCAGATAAATCACGAGAGCAAGGGATGTATCATTTTTATACCATGCCTTCTTTGTTTTCATGAATATAAATGCATTTTAAAATGTATTCACCATAGCAAATCAGTCTTGTGTTGAAATTTAGTCACGGAAATTAAAGCAGGGATATATGTGTAAGCAGGTGACATATTTATCCCTTGAGAAAACAAAGGAGGCATGGTATAATAAAACGGGAGTGCACAAAACCGTACAATGGTGGTGGGACCTGTCAGAAATATAATCTCACGACACGTAACACTTTGTCACATTCTGATAATTCTCGTAAAGAGGAGAAACATAGAAGATGCTGCTGTCATGCTCGCCTCTCTACAACCATTCGATAATGAGCTGAATATCTTTACTGGTGATGATGATCATATTGAAATTCCTCCCCAAAGATTCCCTTGCAGATGCAGAGCTTAGTGAACCTGAAACAGGGCATGAAACAAAGGAAGAAAACAACAGCGTCTTATAAGTCCATACGTTGCCTACAGCTCTAAAAAGAACTGTTATTATTCCACTTCATGGAAGGCAAGAAGGGGGATCACTTAGATCGGATATAATTGTTTCAGGAAAGGGTTCGACAAATTTATCTATGGACATGTATTTTACGATCTGTCTACATATTTTCAGTTCTTTTTAATGCAGTCATTTTGAACATTTAAACTGGAAATAATATGCACCCCCCTCAAATTGCTCACGATTGTTTTCATAATGAGTGGTTTTGAACAGTTTCAGATGAGCACATAGGGTGCACTGGAGGGAAGAGGCAATTTATTAAATCTTGATAATTTTTAACCACCCAAAACATATAACTAGTATCTTGAATGGCAGTTCTCGATTTCAGTTACTTTTCTGACATTACACGTGTCTAACAAAACTTTTATTATTGTGGCATATTTGGCTGTAGAACAATTTTTGGGTAACAATCCACTGGTAATATACAATGTTAATCCTGAAAAACGCATATCTATTTGTGTGTGCAAAGTAAAAACATATATCACAGGTAAAAATAACTTCTGTATTTTCATGCAGTGGTAGCTCAACAAGACAATTTCAATTATTTAGAAGTTGTATTAGTATGTGGCTGTAAATGCTTTGCTATCGCTGCCAAGCTTTCATTAGCTTTATATTTATACAGAATCTGTATAAATCGTGTATATTTTGTCTGTCCACGGGAAATAAAATGTGTATTTATTTGCGTGGACCTACACTTGTAAGCCTGATCTTGTGTGAAATATGCATTTACCCAACATGTCCAATTTTATTATTTGCTGCATGTGTATTTAATATTTATAATATTACCGCATGTACTATCAGGTATGGATCGTTATTTCCGCTGAATTTGCTTTTAACTTGTGTATATGCATTATTTGCGACACCCACCCACAGCAGAAATACATTGAATGCTGTAAACATTGAGACAACATGATCTGGATCATTGAAATGATCGAAGCTGTCCAAATATTTGGCGAACAATTTGCCCAGGGGGTGAGGGGGGAAGCAAAACAAAATCTATGCTTCGGGGCTCGCCACTGGCTGCATTAGAAGCCATTTTCAACATGGCTTCCTTTGCTGACGCTAGGTGGAGAAATGGCTTGGAAATGTTAAAAATTCCAGTCAAGTAAACTTCTATGAATCGTGAGTAAAAACTGGCCCTAGCGATCCCATGTACTGGCTATTATATCCTGTAGTATTTTCATATGCTTTCTATTATTTTACCAGTAGGACAGCAATACAGATAGCCTTTTTGATCTTCGACTGCATTTTTAGAGACAACGTTAGAGACAACGAGTAGTTAGATTTCCCTGGTTAAAGTAGGCCATATGTAGGTCAAAGCAATGGAGTTCGCGTTACCCTGGTGACACCTCTTGTGGTGTAGTCCTAAACTGGTTTGAAAGTAGACTCTCTTATCGCACGTGTGAGGTCATAAAGGAATGCTGATTGCGATGCTTTCTTCTACATGTACTTTTCTGGGACATATGTTCCTCATGTCGATGTGAAAGTAGGTCATGTCCACTGGAGAGAATGCTTTGCAAACAGGCATATTGATTTTAGTTTCATCCAGACTTGTCTTGCAATGTCTATGTTAAAAAATAGAATAAATGTAAATATATTTTACAAGGCAATAACGGATATTTAATGCCTTTAATTATCACTACATGTTGTGGTGAATTCATTTTAAGCTTAAATTTCATAGCTTTTCAAAACGGCATTAATAGCCTACTCAGGCTGTCACGTAGTATCCAAAATAAAAAGTAAACCTTCCTTGACGCTGTTAAATTGATATTTTTGCAAGCAATACGGGCCATGCAATGACCCTTTTGTCAAGTATACAGTAGTTGAGGGCAGATGGTAATATTCTTGCCTTATTCCCAAATACACTTTTCGGTTGATACGCATAATAGATTTCATTTCACAAGTAACTAAATATTATGGACACCAATAATTCGTAGCATAAGCTACCCATAGTCGATACATCGTCGCATATAGGTCTACAAACAGGTGGTGTACTTTGTAGTTGTTCTAAAAGTCGCAATTGATTAATTAATTGGTATTATTGATACAGTTTTCCGGCGCTTCCATTATAAAATGATTCAGAGGCAACCAGGTGTGGCAAATGTAGTGGACACCAGTCCACGCAAACCATTTTACTACAACATATATCATGTGTCTTATACAGAAGTTATGATTGTCGCAGATAGATCAAAATACGAAAGAAATCAAAATATCTTCATCGGCTGTTGGTAGGTGCGTTGAAACAACGAAGAGGCATTACTGTGTGTGAAGGAGTTGCGTCGACAGATGCATGATTGAAACCAGGAATTGCTGGTTACTGTGGATGTAACCAAATCGTTTTGATGTTCAGTCCTATATGGTGATATGGCTAAGTCATTTAGGGATATCACTTAATCATTTGGCGATATGATTGGGTAATACGCACGATCTGTGCCAGTGGTAAGGAAATGTTGACTTAGGAGCATGTTGTCCTAATACACGAGTCTCGTCTACAATTCTCGCTACAAAGTTCTTCCAATGGTATTAAAGTTAAATAAGATAGAAATAGATAAATTCGAGACCCAGATACATTTGGTCAACATCCTAGAAAAGATGCTAAATTGTTAGGATGGAGAAACATGGACAGTACTCACGGGCCCCCAAACAAAGCTTGTCAATCAGATGATCAATGTAACAATGTGCAATGCGATAAATAAAAAATCTTTTAGGCCGGACTCATATGCAGGGGGCTTTTTTAAACAAGATGTTTAGTATTTTACCATAATTTGTATGTGATGCAACAGCAGCCTTATCAGTAGATTGGCAAAATTGTGGCTTGAATCAAGAGCTCTATTCGATGGAATCGACAGGAAAGCATTTTGGAAAATTTCATTTTACAATCTGAATTTTCTGCGTCGGTTTGTTGGTGTTACGACCCAACTTTCTGCTAAAGCAGACCCAACTATGTACCAAAACTAAATTATATACTGATGTTTTAGCCGTGAACAAAACACAAAGACAGGAACTGGTGTTTGCATAGACATATATTGATCTGACGCTTACAACTAACTTCACAGTTAAATGTTCAGGTAACATAGGTTCCACGCAGGGCTGTTTGGATATAATTTATCAGTGTATAGGCCCCATTTGGTCTGCCATGATCACTCGGGCTGCAACTCAAAATCAAAGTGCAGTATCAGAAATGGGAAATATATGTATAATTTAAGCCTGATGAATCTATTTTAAAATATATTTCTACATATATCTTGCCAAAATAAATTTAGAATTCTTAATGGTATGTCCACCAGCTGCCAAAAGCAAGACGTATTTTATTGAGGGATTTACTGTGAAACTACACAACAACCGAGCAATCACATCTCTATTTACAACATAATACACATAATTTATGCGTCCATAACGCTCAGAGAAATATTCATTTGACTGATTACCAACCTACAATGGAGCTTTCTTACAGCTCACAACTTACAATAATATGGCTATTTATAGACCTAGTAGTTTTCAAAAACAGCATACAACATGGAGCACTATTGACTACCATACTCCCATAAATGCCTGAATCCGGAACCACCTGTTCACATGAAAGTCAAATTAAACGTGCATGTGCAAACACGTTGCCAATGTATGCATGAGGCAGCCACTCGTGTGAAACTGACCAAGATTTCATTTCTGGCACTCTATTTATTATAGACAGGGTGATTACTTTCCTCGCTCTTAACACTTTTTACTTAGTTACCGGTCCTTGCTTAAACCAATCAGATCCAGGTGTTCACATGATCCACTTCTGCAAGGCAAGTGCACGTGCAAGTACAGGTAGAGTAACTCTGTTAACTCTGTTAACTCTTTCACTTCCTTGCTTAGTGACCCCACTTCACGGTGTATACAAATACATGTACATTAACTCTTAAACTTCCTATTAAAGCTAAACGTTGTGATCAATCATGAAAATAAATGATATATTCAAATCGTACTGCTTAAACAATTTAACTCTTTTCAGTTCATACATTTGTAACCATTACATTTATAATATATATATATATATATATATATATATATATATATATATATATATATATATATATATATATATATATATATATATATATATATATATATCACTTATTTATATACATAACACTGGTGTATGCATGTACAGTGCCCAGAGTGCTGCTAGAATGCAGAATCTTTTAACTGGCCAAATATCTCCTCGGTCAGAGCTTGGTGAATATACTATGCCACTGGATTATTGTCCTAAACGAAAGTCTCGTAACAGTGAGAGTGATTTTTTTTGTTCATCCAGGGTTTCCTGTATATATACAACATGGTGTAAATATGTTTGTGAATTACATTCAGAATCACACAATCCTAAACATCTTTTGTTTACTGGGTCAGTCAAAGCTTCACTGTTAAAGGATGTGCCTAATTTCACTCAATGTATCCTCAGCACAATCTTCGAGTGTCCATGATGTGTCTGCTTATCTCCTACAGTTGAAGAAACGGATTTCCAGGTTGGTGGACCTGGTTATCAGTGTATTGTGGGGGATCAACCGACTCATTCCATTGTAAAACGCTTTCTCGTGCTGTGGTTCCCATGTTACTTCACCTTCATGGAGACATCACGTGCTTTTTCTGACTACTTTTGGACCTTAATGGTGTGGCTCCTTAAAAGGACCACATGTCCCTGTTGGACTTGCCATGGTATTTTAACAGAGCTAGGGATACAAAGCCATGATCCACCATTCTGTACATGGCCCCCTGTATTCGTCAATGTAGTTTCTATTTCCCTATATCGCCTTACACATTGCTTATTTCATTTGATAGGCAGACAAATGCTAGATAGGTGGCTTGGTGAGAGCATGTTCACAGGTACATACGTAATTCCCGACGGTCAGCCTTCCTTTTTGGCCATTCATGGAATCTGGAATATAGACATCGAGATTATTACGTAAACCTATTAGCATTTTTAATCAATGCAATGTAATCGAGATGTGATGCTGTCCATTCAAGGCCAGTTAAAGGCCCAATTAACCTATATTAACAGGAACCAAGATGATCAATATGATTACGTGTTCTACTGGCTGGCAGTTGGAGCATGACAGCATGTTATGTTCCTCATCGGCCTTGCACTATGACATTCTTGAAGTCGTCCCCTACAGAGAACACGACTATATGACAATTAACATACCCAATTAACCTGCAGGTTTCAACAAATATCATTTTATGATTTGGACACAGGCAGTAATGTAGCTTTCATACATGAACTCAACAAACAGGTTAATGATGCCCCGCTAGGCCTATTGCTATGGTCGTATGGATGGTGAAAATGGTGCAACAGCGAATACTAGAGTTTCTTATGTGCTTCCAAATGATCATGTTCTAGTCGACGCATGGTGATTGTTCTCTGAAACAGGTATACAATCTGAGTAATTTCGCTCCTCGACGCTGTACGATGCGGTGACCTGGAGCCCATTCTCCCTTGGCATCTGAATGATCGCCGTAAAATGTGAAATCAGTTCTGCATTTGGAATTCAAAGTAAACCGTGGACAGGTGGCGGTGCTATCGGCGACTGCCATTTCATAGATAACCGTAATAATATCAATGAATAGTTGCATGCAAGTTAAAGAAAAAAATATTTCTTTTACGTTTGTCTTATGAGGTGCTGTTATTATGTTAACATAATTTGCTGGCAATAGAAAAAGCTTGAATCTAGGTTATCACTGGAAAGGGGTGTTTTTCCTGATATTCTTTAAGTAGCTAAAGTTGTTCCCCTTTTCAAGAAAGGTGATCGAGATTATTTTTCCAATTACAGGCCTATATCTTCACTATCCTGTTTCTCTAATATATTTGAAATAGTTGTGTATAACCAATTATTTGATTATCTGGAGAAAAATGACATTTTGTATTAATTCCAGTTTGGCTTCAGAAAAAGATATGGGACAGAACTTGCTGTAAGCTATGTAACACAGGAAATACCAGAGGCTTTGGAGACAGGTAAATATACATTAGGCGTGTTTCTTTATCTATCCAAAGCCTTTGACACAGTCAGCCATATTTTACTCTTTGATAAATTATTTCACTATGGATTTTGGGGTGTACCCTTGGATTGGTTCACTTCATATTTATTTCATAGATCCCAGTATGTATCTTTTCAAAATGAAGAATCTGATATTATGAATGTCTCATGTGGAGTACCACAAGGGTCAATTTTAGGGCCTCTCTTCTTTTTACTTTACATCAATTATTTGTTTCTTGCTTGATACTTTATTACAAAGGAGAAATGCAACTATAAGATAAGTAACAGCTTGGTTCATTGTTGACAAACTGTTTCTGAATGTTAACAAAACACATTTTATGCTTTAGCATGTAAGAAAGAAGAAACATGTTCTTCATAGCATTCATGTTGAAATTAATAATCATGATATTACTAAGTTTGTAAGATTATGTTCTTGGGAATCTGGATGGATGAACATTACATTGGAAATATCAAATTACTTATATTACAAATAAAATTAGCAAAGTTATTGGTATTCTAAAGACATTGAGATAATCTGTGAATAGTAAGGTACTTCACAGTTTATATTATGTAGCATTAGGCACTGGAGAAGCACATTTTTTCATAGATAAATAAATAAGATGAATAAATTAAAAATTAATCTTTAATGAAATACCCTTCACGAAAGCTGTTTGTAACCGGCAATCTAAAACTGTACATTTAAAGGCAATCCCACCTGTATCATGTTTCACAAATTTTAATTCAACAGCAACCTTCTGTTTTATTGTATCTCTAATGTGGCTGGCAAATACCTATCTTACTTTGAAGTTTTCCAATGAAAGTAAATTACCTCATGTTTTGACTTACAATTTTACACACGTACCAGCAAGAACCAGTTGGCAACAAGTTCTATTTCTATTTTTACAAACCAGTCTCTCAACTTCGATATACATATACATAAGGACTGGTTATAAGAATTTAATTTGCATATTAGTATAAAAGCCACCACACCCCTCGAGATTGCCAGAGCTGAGACTTGCATGGTACTGTAACTATCTTGAAGCAGACTATATATATTCATCAAGCAAAATTGGATGGGAAACCAGAGCTGAGACTTGCATGGTACTGTAACTATCTTCAAGCAGAATATATATATTCATCAAGCAAAATTGGATGGAATTGAAGTGTATGTCATATACCTGGAAGATGATATTATCATAACACAACGAGAAGTACAAAAATACAGCATGGTTACAATTGGTGTCGTGACCAGGCTTTTTGCACTGCAATTTCTGCAAAAATGGAACTTTTTCCTGGACTCTATTTCTGGCCAAATTGGAGAAACAAAGGGAACAATGAAGAGAGCATCTCACACAGCATCCAGTATAAGGAGTGGGTGAGTAGCATGCTTATTATTCAACTCATTTATACTAGATCATTTGCCTATTTTCCATGGAGCTAACTTGTTTGTATACCTGAACATTAGAGCAACTGTTTTTCTCTCATAACACATTGATATATTGTGTGATGTTGCGTTACATGTGTATCACTGTTGTGTTGAATACAACTGGTGTCAGTTTTGAATGTGAATTTTGTAAAGAATTTGAAAGTGCACCCCTGGTCTTTAACACTTGCAAGGATTGGTGTGCTTGTAGTTTCCATTGTCTGCAAACATACGTAATCAACAGACTCCTTGACAACTTGTGAAAGAATTTGTCATTAAGTAATTTCCATTGACATGTTTGATGATGCAAAAGTTTGAAGGATTATCAAAGTTAACAATCTCAAAATTTCTTAACATAAAGGCTGCTAGTTTTAAATGTGATTAATAGAAAAACCAATCACCTTTCTTGTAGTGAAAAACAAAATTGCTCGTCCCTTTTCTTGCATAGAGGATTTCTCTATAAAGGAACTCTATTAAAACATTTGTTAAAAAGAGAAGGATATTTTGAATGGCCTCCCATGGGATCAAATTTAAACTGGAGGAAAACAAATACAAAATTGAATTTCTAACAGAGGATAACAGAAAACCAGAAATTCAAGGGCTATTTGCAAAGAAGTGTGAATATTGTCAATACCTTTGCCTGGGCAAGACCAGATACAACTGCCAAAACCGTGTCCTGAGAATTATCTGTAGTTGAATTGCTGTAAGTCATGCCAATTGCCTTCCAAATTGAAGAAACAGACGAGTGATATGAAGTCAGTGAACCAGTACCTTGCCACAACTGTAAACGAGATCTAAAAGACTTTGCCTACTACATAAAATCTGCACGTGGTTTTGCCTACTGGGGTTTATTTTGCTACTGGTACACAGAGATAGGATTTCTACATTAAAATGGTGCAAGCAGAGCATCAAATTCCACTCCCTGATTACCCACCACCACAGCCACAGCAGCAACAGGCTGCAGCTGCAGGACCAGAGCAAAACCCCCTTGTTGCCATTGCACAAGGATTTCAAGAAATCCAATTTGAACTGCGCATAAACTTACTGGCCAGTCAAATTAAGTCTTTTACAGGAGAGGGTGCACGTAATCTTCTTACTTGGATGAGGGACATGGCAAAAATAGGTCTCACTGTAGGGAGTAATGATGAAAAAATGAAAGTGTTGGCAATGCAAACACTTAAAGGTCCCATGCCTGAATTCTACTCCAGACTCTTTAGAAATACACCAAACATTTCATGGGCAGCTGTAATTACTGCCTTAAAAGACAGACTCAGTGACCTGACCGACATACAATATGCACAGCAAAGGCTTAAAAAGCTTAAGCAAAGTACACAGGAAAGTGTACAAAACTATGCAGAAAGGATTATTGATGTGGCTGAAGAGGCCTTTAACAGCATAGACCTCAGTGATCCTTTGATTCAACAGCAGCTGAAAGACATTTTTCTCGATAGCATACGTGATGATACTGTGGCATGCAAAATTGTCAGGCAAGGACCCATAATGTCCAGGAGCAATGAACAACTCGCACCTTTGAGTTGCGCAGAAAGGAGGAACCTATGGAGATAGGTGAGACAAGAGAGACCTCATCATCAGGAAATGAAATTGCTGAACTGAAATTAATGCTGACAGAAGTTTTGGCATTAAACCAATCAAAAAACACAAATGAAAACCAAACCAAAGCCCCTCCCACCTACAAGGGAAAACCTTTAACATGGACACCAGATGGGAAACCAGTTTGTGGGCATTGTGAGGAAGTTGGACATGTGAATAAGAAATGCAGGAAAAGACAAAGGGAATTTGAACAACAAAGGGCAAACAGAAACAGTATACAGCAACAGGGAAACCACTAAACCCTGGCATAGATTCAAAAGAATAGGGGATGACTGTGCCAGGTGTATTATTATACGAAAATGAACCTATTCAAATTCCCGTAGTCAAATTAAAAATAGATAGGCAGGAACTTTGGGCAATATATGACACAGGTGCCAATATTTCCATTATGTCAGAAGAATGTTTCAATGCACTTCCAAAGAAATGCAAAGGAACATGAGGGCCTAAGAGACTTTTACATCTCTCAAGTGTAACTGGACATGAATTGGTTTCTTTGGGCTCTGCACAAATTGCTTTTGAAATTAACCAGTTGGAATTTTCGGTCCCCTTTGAAATAGTGAATGGCATCATCATGCAAGTTTTGCTGGGGAGTGACTTTTTGGCCACAAACAAGGCAACTTTGGATTATGAAAAGAGAACTACTAAAATTGGAAACAAAATTACACTTTTACAATGGAAATCACACATCAAACGAAGTTGTTACTTGGTGCATTTAGCAGACAAAATTTGTGTACCACCAGAATTGCAGGTAATTGCTGCAATCAAAATTCCAGGGCTTGAGAGATCGGGCAGTTATTGCATTTCCCAGTTAGATAATGCTCCAGTGTTGTCGGAATTCCCCGGTGTAAGGATACCGGATTGCTTAATTTCAAGAATTACTGGCAATAAACTGCCTATCATAAACCTGACTGATACTTCCATGGTCTTTCCACCTGCTACTGTTTTGGCTACAGCTCAAAAGCTTGATGAAAATCAAATTGCTGAAATTTCTGAAATTGATGTGCAGCGGAATGACTTAAATTGTGATGAAGTGGAACTTAAAGGTCAGACTGCCACAAGTCAAAAACACAAAGTGACTTTCAAATTAAATCATGTAACACCTGACCAGAAAGTAAGATTGGAAGCGTTGTTAGATGAGTATTCGGACATATTTGCATCAAAAGATACTGAACATGGCCAAACAAACCTGCCACCCACAGGCATTGACACAGGTAACAACCCTCCTGTTAAACAAAGAGCCTATCGAACCCCACTTACATTATGACCAGAACTTGACAGGCAAATTGATGACTTGCTGAAAGCTAACCTTATTAGACCCTCCAGTAGTGCATATGTGGCCTCCAGTAGTGCATATGCGGCCCCCATAATATTCGTTCCAAAGAAAGATGATGGCTATAGATTAGTGATAGATTACAGAAAACTAAATGAAACTGTTGTTAAGAATGCTTATCCCTTACCTAACATAGAGGATATAATTTCACAGTTGGGTAACTGTAATTATTACAGTGTTTTAGACATGAAATCTGGCTTCCTCCAACTGCAATTAAAGGAATCTGATAGACATAAAACAGCATTCTTAATTCCCAACAGAGGCTTATTTGAATGGAATGTTCTGCCTTTTGGGTTAACAATTAGTCCTTCTGTCTACATGGCTGCAATGAATGAGGTGTTAAAAGGTATTAAAGGCCTATTTGCATAAGTCTATGTAGATGACATAATAATACATTCAAAGAATTTTAATGACCATATTAATCACATAACTGAAGTATTTGAAGGACTTCAGCAAGCTGGCTTGAAATTAAAGCCCAGCCAGTGCAAGTTCTTGAAGTCATCTGTCAATTACCTAGGCCACGTAATAATGCCTAATGGTACATATCCTGACAAAGAAAAAGTCAGGGTCATAAAAGAAATGCGGCCTCCAAACACAGTTAGACAGGTACATGCATTCTTTGGCATGACAAGTTTCTATTGCAAGTATATTGAAGATTACAGCAAAATTGCCCACCCTCTCTCTCAACTGACCAAAAAGATTGTCCATTACAGTTGAGGTGAAACAGAGCAAAATGCTTTTGAACTATTACAAGGCAGACTGACAAAGGCACCCATTCTGGCCCACCCAGATGTAAAATTGCCTTACATGCTGTACTGCGATGCAAGCCTGTTTTGCATTGGAGCAATTTTGACACAGGAATTCACAGAAGGAGAGAGAGTCATTCAGTACTTGTCGCATCACTTCAGTGAAGCTCAGCATCAGTGGCCAGTCTTCGAGCGCGAGGCATACGCCGTCGTTTATGCGATTGGAAAATTGAGACATTACTTGTATGGAGCTGACTTGACAGTCTACACAGATCATTGTTCTTTGAAAAGTTAGTTTACAACAGAAATGAAAAACGCTAAAGTTCAAAGATGGGCTATACTACTCAATGAATATGGCTGTAAATTAGCATATTTAAAAATCTGTAAGAACATCAGGGCCGACATGCTTAGTCGCCTGAGTACAAAAGCAAGCCAGACAACTTCCATAGATATAATTAACACAGACGGTCCCAAAATAACGGAGCCATTTTATGACAATGAATTTAATGAAGTGGACCATGCTGCTCAACAGCAATTACTCCAAGATCTTTTGAAACTGCCCAATAAAATCGATTATCCGAGACCTGCAAAGACAAGACCAGTAAATTGCACAAATAATCACAGCTTTGGAAGCAAACAAGAAGGATCCAAAATACTCTAATGAATATTTATTAGAGGATTCGTTACTCTACCACATAGCATCTCCAGTGAGGCTTGACCCAGATCCCTGCTTACAGATTGTGTTACCAATTGAACTAACACCATTAGTGTTGGAAGCTTACCATAACAACTTAAGGCATATGGGTGTTGACAAAACATACTTGCAAATCAGAAATAAATACTTTTGGCATGGAATGAACAAACATGTGGTCAACCATATTCAGGCCTGTATTCCGTGCATTCAAGAAAACTAAGAAAGAAAAGGATTGAGATTCAGGATATGCCCATACCAGAAGCACCCTTTCAAATTGTAGGGATTGACACATGTGGCCCATGTCCTGAAAGCTTTAAGGGTAACAGATACCTGATCACAATATGTTGTTGGTTTTCTGCTTGGTTGGAATGTTATGCAACACCTGATAAATCAGAAGAGACTGTAGCCAGAGTATTATTACATGATTTCATTCCATGCCATAGTGTGTTTTCATGCATGACTAGTGATAGGGGAACCGAGTTCTGTAATGCATCGACATGTTATCAGCAGAAATGAACATAACAAGAATAAAGACAACTCCATACCACCCTCAGTCAAATGGTAAAGTTGAAATCACCCACAAAACCCTGAACAATATCTTAGCAAAATCAATGGACAGGAAGGATCAGAGGCTATGGGATGAATTCATACCATCTGCCTTATTTGCATATAGGGTTTCAATATCAGAATATTCCCAGATGAGTCCATTTTTCTTGGTTTATGGGCACGACCCACAATTGCCTAAGGACACAATGTTGGGTCCTAAATTTAAATACCTTGGAGACAAGTATGTGCCAACAGCTTTATTTCGTAAGCATAGAGCTTTCACTGCGGTGAAAGAAAATTTGAAAGAGGCCAGAAAAAAAGAATCAAAAACATTTCAATGAAAAGGCTGAAAATCATGAAAATCAAGTAGGTGCCCCTGTCTAATTTCTTGATTAAGCCTTAAAGCCAGGTGAATATACCAAACTGAAACGCCCGTGGCAACCGTATTACAGAATAATGGAAAAGGTTACACCTGTTAATTACAGGATACAGCACTAACCTTCTGGTGTCACGAAGGTGGTGCACGCCGAAAATATAAGGGCAGCCCACCCAGACAGCACATGAGATAAAAATAGAGAAAATTACAGAGAAATTGGCCACAAGTTTAGAGCCTTGCTTGAGCAACCAACCAGGCTGCAACCAATTGGGCAGGCCAGACTAGAAGTCCCTCGTAATACTGATAATGATGACACAGAAAGTGATCCTGACCCCACCAATCCCAATTTACAGGACCATGCAAGCTCTCAACCCTCTGGTGGAGAAGGCAGTTCCAGCTCGCTGCCTCTCCATCGTCATAATCTTCCTCCTCGTCTTACACCCATGAGAGGACGAATAAAGTCAAATTAGGCTAAACGACCTAGTTCAGAACCAATACCCACTGATTTCAGTGCTTCAAAGAGACCACACTTTGACTGCTGTGTACCAATGGACATTAATTTCCTAAATGGTCTCTCAAACATAACTAGGTTACCTGAAAGAAATCAACTTGTTTTTGGCATGTAAATAGGCTTGGCATACATGCTTATCACTGCCATGTTATTGAAGATTATGTAAGTCCTGATTGGTATCGTGGTTTAGGTGTACATTAACCACAATACTCTGCTGCCTAAGGTAGAGATTGGATACAGACCAAAGAGGCATGGAGGAAATCCTTGCAATAAAGTAGGGTATGAGCACATGAATGCATGTGTTACTAGGGATATCGGTCAACAACGGAAACATTGTGGGTCTGCAGTGACCTTGCCGATGATACAAAATAGACCTTGACTTTCAGGTTAAGGTACACTGGGATTAACACATATAAGACCTAGTGGACATAACAGGCATAACCTGTTATGACACTTATGTATACTTGTCATCTGGCTGACAAAGGTCAGGGGGAGTTGCATTTAGGGTCTTCTGTTAACTCAATTAGGCCAAAAGGTTAGACAGGATAGACCTGTCACGGCTCATGTGTGAACTTGAAGACTGGCTTACAAAGGTCAGTGCATGTTCCAATTGAGGCCATGAATTGAATTTTGAGAATTTAATAAGGAATGAATTTTATGATGATTGTACCTTGATATGAATTATGTTGATTGTACCTTGATATGAAGCATTGTGACTTATTCCAGATTATCAAAAGAAGACCATTTATAAGATCGCCCTTCAATAAATAAAATCATTACTGCATAATGGTGAAAAAAAAACTTATTCTTTTGCCTATCATGTGCATTGAATGATATTTGTAAGATTGTTATGATTTTTTTTCATACATGGCTAGTCCCAACTATTTTGTCTTTTATACTTTTTATTCTCCCTCTTTTTACAGACTTATCCTCTCACTGGTGATCAGCCAGTATCCACATCTGACTGATACACATCCAGACATGACTACCTTTTATAATGAGATTAAAGAAGTATATGGTACCTACTCAACTTGGCTACTGACATTTATCATCAAATTATTTCCTCACCAACAACAATTACAGGACTTAAAGACTGAAATAACTGCCCTACAAAACCTATTTCAAGGTATATTGACCAAAAGATTGGACTCAAGACTGACGCCCCACCAGAAAGAACAATATAAGCAATTGGCCAATCAGACCAATCAGTTGGTCAATGCAGAGGTACAATTTGGCATGAATATTCAAGACTTGATGACGACTGGATGCACTTATTGACTTTGCTGAAAGGAAAATCAATTAAATGTCCCAGACGCAGTATCATACAGGCTGTAGGATCTCTTCTTAGTTTTTTGTTTGGAGTGTTAACCTCAAAACAATTAAATGCATTGAAACAGGGCCTGATACAACTCAAAGTAAGTCAATCTGAAATTGTGCATGTTCTGGAACAAGGCATGAGTCTTCTAAATAAAACCCATACAACAGCCAATCAAAACAGGTACGCCATTAACAGATTGGTCAATGCTACCGCCAGCCTGCAAACCTTTGTATCCAGTATTCAAACAAAACTATCAAACCTTGAACCTTTGGTTATTTCCAGTGACTTGCAAACCAAGCTACATCCCGTCTTTCATACTGTCTTGCCCTCACTCAGACAAAACCAATGGGACATCCAAACACTTTCCGCTGCTGTACGTGATGCCAATATGGGCAAATTACCATTGTCTTTGATTTCACCATTCAAATTAATGGTTGCCTTGCGAAAAGTGAGCAAACAATTATCACCAGATTTTCAATTACCTCCAGATTTTGCCAAAAATATACAGTGGTACTACAGGCATTTGAGGACATTACTGATCCCAATACTGTGACAATGCTTATCATATAGTTACAGCAGTACCTATTGCTCACACAGATTCTATTTTTCTCCATTTTTGAAGCAATTTCCATACCAGTCCCACATCTTAGATTAGACCTGACCATTCCTTATGAAGTGGAGTCCACACATTTAGCAGCAAACAGGGACAAAACCAGTTATGTCATATTGAGTTGTTCCGACTTAATGAAGTGCGTCCACGCTGACACTGCATATTGTTCTTTTCGCAAGCCTCTTCGCTCTATTGCACGTAGCCCCAGCTGTCTTGCTGCCCTGTTCACCAAAGACAAATTTTCAATACAGTCCGCATGTAAAAGAAAAATCATGGTGCATGACAAATTTCCTATAGCACATTATTTACACCATGGACATTGGCTCATTGGATCCAGAGCCAGATTTACTCTACACATTTCTTGCCATGAAAGTGAAAAACCACAACTTCATACCCAAGAAATCACTGAAAATATTCAAATTGTCTTAAAATCTGGCTGTACAGGTTATTCACGTCATTTCAATTTATTGCCGTATTTCTATGGTTAGTCGCCAGACTCTATTGAATCAGTACCAATCAAATCTCATTTAGTTTCTTCCCTGTTTTCAGATATTTGGAATTTGTCCACAATCCCTGAAAAGCAACTTAATTCTAAGTTAGATGTAAGTTATCTTTTACTGGAAGACGTAGGACCGTTGCCCCTGTCTGAACTGAACACAGCACTTGATCATGCAAAGTATACATTAAAACCAATGACAATACCTTCTGACACCACTGATATTATAACAATTATTGGTATAGCTCTGTTAACGCTGGCAATCGTATTTTGTGCCATATTGTTAGTTTTGTGCTTTTGTCGAAGAAAACTGTGGTCACGTAAATATGACAAGCTCCACTTGGCAAATGATGCTGGCAAACAAAATGAGTTGGGTAATGACATGCATGCTCTTACAAGCCAACGGCTGATCAACAAAGGTGCCGACATGGTTCCTGACCACAACCCACTGCATGGATTTGCCTCTACAGCATCTTCAAAGGATGCCATGACAACCACTCTCTCCAATTACCCTTCAAGTGCCTTACGGACAGACAGCGAACTTCAGTCACCTGGCTGACCTGCTTACCATTATATTTTGAAGCACCACTGGGACAGCCACCTAGCCATTGTAGCGGTCAATGGATTTGATGGATCACTGCACCTCAACTTTTTGCACTTGCACTGGCTCATGCTACCTCATATGCCAGTTTATGACGTAGCCTCAATGATAGTGTATGATTCTATTGTAATGCGCAGGTCTGTATTGGCAATAAAGACCTGTAAATACAGACTTGACCTCAACTGTTCACAGGTTATTTCGACCCCACAATAACAAACACCAAATGACAATTGCTGCAAAATCACTTATTATTTCACTGAAAAGAAACACACTGATTCATTTAAATACCATACGGTTTAATGATCACTCACCACCTGAACACAATGTAGTTCACTTTCGTCATTTGTACATTATTTGTTTACAAATTATTTCTAAATGATCTTTGCTCTTTCTTGACAAAAAAATCATTGCATTAACTTACACATTTTAGACAAAAGCTACACGCCTATCTGACCGAAAATAATTACCATGCGAAATTGATTCATTCAATAATCTTAATTTAATACAAACCAGCCTACCTTCAAGTTCTTTTGATCGTGGTCTGATAGAGTAAAACACATATGGGCTGTTCTCTTCTTGCACCATGCGGAGGTCGCGGGCACATGCAATGGTTGATTGAAGCTCCTCATATTAAATTTTTAGGTCCTCACATGCTGAAAGTTCGGAGTCTAAATGACCGCAAATTTGGGTAAGCTCAAAGTCCATTGCATCGTCTTCAACGTCATTTTGAAGAAGCTGGGTCAAATTTAAATCATTCAAATCAAAATTCCATGCACTTTGCTGTGAAGAGGCCATTTCCACCGCCAAGATAGTTACGGCAAATGCAAAAAAAGTGAACTGCACCCATTGAATGAAAATTCTCAGAATGAAAATTCTGGACTGGCAACCTTGAAAGGACGTGCGAACAGTGTCCTGCGATCCAAGAATTCCTATCGCTTTGTGTGTATGCACGCGCTGCCAAATACCCTTTACCCAAGTGTTATGGGGACCATTAATTTAAACCGCCTGAATGAATGAACGTTATTGGCTGCAATACAATAGAATTATACACTATGTTAGATAATGTTCTTGGCTATGGTCTGTGGCCAAAATACAGACCCATGCACTCGGACGGTAAACAATGACCTTTGACCCGTGTGGGCACCCTCGAATGGACCTTTGTGACCTCGGCTTCGCCTCGGTCACAAAGATCCATTCTCGGGTGTCCACACGGGTCATTGGTTATTGTTTACCGTCCGAGTGCATGGGTCTGTATTTTGGCCACAGACCTGGCCGCGAACATTATCCTACACTTATCATCTGGCTGCTCGAAATCTGCACCCTTCCTTACCAGTGACCTTTGACTTCCACATGACTGGCCTGCTGTCATACACGAGTGCCTATCTGAATCAGCTGGTATGGACTTTCACCTCCTGAGGTCATATGGCGACCTGAACTTTCTCATCTTATGACACCACATCTGTTTGTATTATGCTTCCAATTGGATTACCAATGTATCTTCACCACGAAGTCTATGGACAGATACCTGGCACTACATTTTGTTGTGGCCATTTGAATCTCTACAATACTGCCTGCGACAGTGACAGCAAACTGTTTATATATATATATATATATATATATATATATATATATATATATATATATATATATATATATATATATATATATATATATATATATATTCATATGCTGTGCAAGGAGATCTATTACGTCCATTGCATGAACTCTGTCCAGTGCCACCACTTTGAAGATTCCTACCAGTCACTTTTACATACTGCTGTCTACAACCACTTTTCTATAATTTTTTTTATGGCCACTACCGAGAATATAGTTTTTTCATGTGTTTCGGTTCATTCTTTCTGACAATGTACCTTGAATGAGCAGTGGGCATATGTAGCATTATGGCACTGCAGGAGAACATTTTTTCATAGATAAATAAATAAGATGAATAAATTAAAAATTAATCTTTAATAAAATACCGTTTATGAAAGCTGTTTGTAACTGGCAATCTCAAACTGTACATTTAAAGGCAATCCCACCTGCATCCTGTTTCACAACTTTTAATTCAACAGCAACCTTTTGTTTTATTGTATCTCTAATGTGGCCGGCAAATAAAAATTGCAAAAGAAAATATAACGTATTATGAGCTTCTCAGATTTTGATGCTCATACAGATCCTTTATTTCAGAGATATAGAATCATGAAATTTGACATTATAAATAAATTTTTAACATCCATTTTTATGTTTTAAAAGGGCATATTTCCACAATTTTTTTTCAGAATATTTTTGTCTTAAACTTTAATATACGTTCGTATTCTACAAGACAAAGACACAATTTATTTACTTTTGTTTGTGGCAGTGTTTTTACATCTTATTCCATTAAACACCATGGGACCAAGATATGGAATCCGATACCATTAAAGCTTCGGCAGACAATGTCTTTACCTTTATTTAAGCACTAAGTACGAAAACTCTTATCTTGAGTTTGACGGTTGGACATTGAATTGTTCTACATGTATTTTATATCAAAATCGTTTAAAATCATTTGGACTTGTCTGTGTGGAAAATTTGTGATGCATATGTGTACATGTATAGAGATTTATTTGTATGACCTTATCTATAAACCTACTGTTTTCTTATGGATGAGGGTATATATAAGCCCAGACGGGCTTCTACTCTTTATCTTTTGTTATTAAGTAAGGTCATATATCTATGCATATGTCTGTCTGTCTGTCGGACGGTATGTCTGTCTATCTATCTATCTATCTATCTATCTATCTATCTATCTATCTATCTATCTATCTATCTATCTATCTATCTATCTATCTATCTATCTATCTATCTATCTATCTATCTATCTATCTATCTATCAAGGAAGCCAGTATCCTCACTGCTTGAAATTTAAAGACCATACCTCATGATTCTTCATCGTCGTAGTCCTAAGTTCTGTATCTTCATACCAAAACAAAGAAGAAATACTTACTGTGATTCTAATTCAATTCATTGTATGTATGTATTTTTGTATGTATGTATGCATGTATGTATTTATGTATGTATGTGCCTAGATCCACGGAGGCGATGTAGAAGGCATCATGTCTCGGTTCGTTTATCAGAATTCTTTTTTTTCTTTTGCATTTGGCGGAATGATGCAGGCGATGCACAGTGATCAACCAACAGATGCATATAGCAGGGTCGGGCCAGAAAATGATGAAACCGGCATTTTGGGGGGCATGTATGGATGTTTTTAAATTTATTTTCCGTTATTCGTGTTATCATGATAGAAAAGGGATTAATACCTCAGGTTCGTGCGTTGCGGCCATACACTGCACTGGCAGGACGTACAACAAATTCGGCTTTCGGAATCGTGTTGTACGTGCTGCCACTGCAGGGTATGGGCGCAACGCATTCAACGTTGGTATTAATCCCTTAAATATTTAACGCTATACATTAAGTTTGCATTTGTCAACTTTTGTGTTAATTGTGACAAATCCTGTAGCAAATTTTACAATTTGCGCCATTTTCTATCAGGCATTTTCCTTTTCCTGTCCTTTTTGTGAGGCGATTTGCTTGCCTTATAATAATAATAATAATAATAATAATAATAACAATAACAATAACAATAACAATAACAATAACAATAACAATAACAATAACAATAACAATAATAATAATAATAATAATAATAATAATAATAATAATAATAATAATTATTATTATTATTATTATAATTTGTCAACTCGACGGCCATTAATTGCAATCATGTTCGCGTACACTCAGCACTTTAATACACTTCCGCATTTCCACATGTTGACATCTGCACGGCCAAAAATGCTTACAACTACAGTTTAAATGCCGTTCTTATTCTGCCACACTGCCTTGAATTTTATCAGTGTTTTTCAAACCATAACTACCACACGCAGACCCATTTAATTATCATTTCTGCCAATCACACAAGCGCCCGTCGTATCTCTGTTGACCATGCGCACTATCTCCGGCAAGCTGCAAAATAGTTTGTGCTGCAGATTAATTTCTTCATTTATCTCACGCTACATCGCGAAGTCGAAGGCTGAGCGAGGTACCGCTCTCCAAAGAACACACTCGTCTGATCTGTGGCCTCAGATACCCCGCACTTGCTACAGTTCGTCTTTACACACCATTACAATACAATCTGAACAAGTAATAAATACCCTTTCCCCACAAAAAATTGATACATTCATTTTTGCTCAGGACGCTTTTTAGGTTTGAACAACCAAATGGTCCAGTATGATATGAGCAGTCTGTATTTTCAAAATTTGTTTAAGTCTAGTTAATAACCTCATATTTAAAAAAGACCACACTTAATCCAATTGAAGCAAACCAGATGTAACATCCCCATTCACTTCTCAATAAAGTCTGAGATCAGACTGTTTGGATCTCCCATGCCGCTGAACCTTCTTAGAGTAAACACCCACCACATTTGTTTTGGCCGTCACACCGAATTTCTTTTTGAAGGATTTTTCGGGGGTGGGGGTGGGGGGTTGGAGCAGAGGGCCTATACAGTGCCAGGCTCTAATTGACAAACTAACAATGTCATTTTAAATATTTTTCTATCATTATATCTATGAATACACTTGATCACATTATGTTGAAAATAATTTCAATATACCCATTACTTTTCAGCAAACACAAGTTAAAATCGCCACTCTTTCTACTCACCACACATAGGATCTTGCAGTCTCAAGGTGTGCACACTGAAGTAAAAACCTGGTTCGATCATTCAATTTATCTCTAACACATTTTTTGTTTCTATCTTTCTCTGTCAGTACCTACGCATTTACTTACTCATTTGTCAAATGTTGCATTGTCGTGTATATTTCTGATACCTTCTGCTGAAGCATGTTTACGTGCCATCTAAATAGACTGGCAGGATATATAGAAGTAAAACATAATATAAACAGAATACTCAGTCTGACTGAGTACATTAAAGAAGAAATGCAAACATCTTAATCGATTTTTAAAAGGCGTTTGACCATTTAGAATTGCATTTTTTATGAAAGTGTTTGAATTATTCAAATTGGGTTCACCATTACGTGATTGATGACTTGGGTCAACATATTTTATAATAGCTTTCGGAGTAAAGTTATGAATAATGGATGGACATCACAAGCATTTAACACAATCCAATGGGGATTGGTCAGGGTCTCCACTCGTTTCCCTTTCTACATTATGTGTAGAAATATTGGTAATAAGAATCAGGAAAATCTGAACTTATTAGAAATTAAAATAGGACTTCATACATTTAAGATTTTAATAGGTCTTTAATTCTTGGAACAAAAGAAACTTGTCCCTGTCGAGTAAAATATCAATTTAACAATCACTTCCCATATCAGAGTAAAACTGTATATTTATTATCGGTTGTCCCAACCCTAGTGAGGTGAGGTTTTTCAGATATAGAAACAAATATTACAATGAAGGGCGCTTGGAGCAATTCGTGGAAAGAGTATATTTACTCGTATCTCCCCTATAGAGACAAATATATTTGGAAGCGCAATTTACATTCAACTTATATGCCCACGGTGTTGTAGAGAATGTAGAGCTTATGTTGGAAACAGGTGGTCATAGATTGGTGCAAATATAACTTGCATATTCCATGTAATGCTAAAAATCTCTAAAATAAGATGATCTGGTTTAATCCACATGTTTAGTTTGGTAGTGAGATTATAGTTTATAAGAGGTGGTACAAAAAAGGGGAAGTTTGTGACAGATACTTGATCCAGAGGATAATTTTTGACATGCCAAGAATTTACTATGAAAATGATTTACAAGAGAATTCTCCTTTTTATGGCGTATTATCTGCAATTCCAATATCCTGGACACAGAGATCGAAAGATCATTTTCGGAAATCACTTTGATGATTGTGTAATTTAAAGTACCAAAGCACATTCATAAAAGTTATGGAAGAAAGGAAGGTTCCAAAGTGAATATATTCTGAATCGATAAACTCGGCAGTTAAAACAAAGGGGTAAATAAGGCACCAAAATCGCAACACAACTTCAGGAGACAAGAATGGTTAAATGTTTTGAGATTATTTTAAAATCTTCTATATCAACGGGGTTTTGAGGGAATTCCAACTGAAATCCCTCCATAGATGTATATTTACAAACAATGGTTTGTTTAAATACAAAATATCTGATACAAACAAATGTAGCTATTTTAAATGAAGTCGAATCTGCAGAGCATTTATTTAGAAACTGTGCAGAGACACGTGACTGCTAACACGGTAGAAATCAACATAGTTTCAGCAAGAGAAGAAATACTAACGATAAATCTTTATAAAATCTACTTTTTTTCGCTGGGAAAAGGTACATATACACTTGCTGATATAATGACAATACGGTAAACAGCCAAATTAGTAAATACAAATAATGGATTTATTAACTTTGTTCATAGTTTATATGGTAAGAAGAAGGTCTCAGTAGGCCTTATCTACTGTTATATTGCACTTCCAATCTGTATGAAACTGTTTATATGTTTCCAATCACGGAGATGAATGTTAGTATATTTTTATGCTTCCGTGGATGCGTAATATGCATAGGGCCTAATTTTGTAGCATTAAAGGGAGCTAATGTAATGAAAGAACCAGATGAAGTTTTCAGCTGCCTGCAGATCCCCTAAGTGACTACTCATTAATCTCACAATATTGCAGGACCTAATCCTGATCACTGTGACCTTTTAATTTTTAACAAAATATTCTTTTAAAAACCCAGCAATACCACCACTAATCCATTACGATTTAGCATCATCCCTATCCCAATTGAGTTCATATCAAACAGGGAACAGTTCTGTTCAGGAAATTTCAAAACAAGATTAAGAATGAGAGGTTATTGATTCCTTAGTGCCCCAGGCTGCTAATTGGTACACAGTTTTACTTTTGCACCTTTTTTCTTAAAACTTTCCAAGTGACAGTATTAATGATGATACATCCTCTAGCGGAGCAAGCTAGGTACCTACATGAATTTTTGTATCGGCGAATAAAATAACAGTCCATCCCTAGACCCAAGCCATTAAGCTTGTCGAATTTGTACAAAATATCAAAATTGGGTTAAACCCGTGAACGTTACTTCTGCACTTGTAAAATGCAACAAAAAATGGTATTTTTGTTCCCACATTGTATTTTCAGTGATTTAATAAGTTCCAAAAACGAAATTATACTCGTATTTGTAATCAAAGACAGCGACTTTAAACAATAAATATACCTTATATCTTTGAAGCGATCTTTCAATAGATGAGCCACGTTTACTTTTTGGACTTCAATTACTTGGCGTCAAAGAGATATTGTAAAGGGGTTAATGTATGTACCTTATATTATATATTATATTTTCACATTTGCACAAAACTTGAAGGTACGTAATGCAATCAGGAAGCAACCATAAAATACCAAGAGATGACTTTGATGTACTTTAATATCACAGAATGAAAATGAGGTGAATGCGAGGTTTGACTTTTGCGATATCCATAAAAGTGTGAAATATCAAATAAGCATAATACAGATGGTTATGTACTCTTTAATACAATCCAAATATAGGTTTACTGCTTCCAAGGGAAGTTCTTTCCTTCCGGGTCATCTCCGAGTGCCGTGTCTGCTTCGGGATGCAGAACTACACCGGTGTCCCCATCAAGCAACACCCAAGTTGGGATACCTTGTATGTCAAACTTTGTGCTCAGCCTCTCCTGCAGAAGACAAAATGGGCAAAACACTTACTTTTATGACATGTATCAACCAGTGTATCTGGACATGAACACTGGCCGTTATAACATATATTAACCAGTGTATCTACATATGAACATTGGCCGTTATAACAAATATTACCAGTATTTCGAGACATATTAAACAGGGATAGGCTTTGAAGAAACCCTTTGCGCATAACTTGTCCATAAAATGTGATTATTGTCGTCTGCTTCCTGTTTATTGTAATCCGCCATGTTCCTGTCCCTGTCCTGCGTGGACACTTCACTCTAAAGAGCAACAGCTGTGCATTCTCAATACTTTCCACCGTAATTTGAAAAATAAATATTTTTCAAGCAGTTGGGTGCAGAAACAAATTTTTCTATGATAAATATAGGTGTTAACCTGTATTGTTAATATAAATTTTATAATCTTACTACAAACTAATCAGTTTGTTCAAAGTCACTTTTATAAAAAATCTGATGGGCAAAGATATCTCCAGCTCATATTTGTGTATGCTCTCGTGTATTCAACTGAATCCGCAGATCAAAACACATAACATTGCTAATTGCGACATCTTCCCATTCAATAAGAAATACGCATAACCCATCATGTAGACAATTCAAAACGAAGACATTTTTCATCATTAGGTACATGAATCGTTCATGCCGGGTTTTCTCCCGGAGTTCAATCTTCATATTTTGAAGCAGTTCAAGTAATGGAACCGTATAAAAATGAACTTAACATCAGCAAGTTCAAGAGCGTCAATACTGCATCAGTCAGGAGTCACGGTACTACGTACTAATATGCCCTTAAATTCCTTTTGAAGCAACCCCAGGTAATGAAACTTGCAATAGTGTTTTCAGGAGTAAGGAGAAAAGACGGTTCATGAGCGCATCTAGTAGCGTCTGCAAGGCAATTACTAGTTCCTGACACTTAGAGGACACTTACTGTCCAAACCGCTGGTTCCCACAACGTCTCATTCCCTACCATAAAATCGATATCGCTTAACGACGGACGTTTGAAGCATTGACTTGCTGGAAACTAAAATCTACACTTCACACGAATGATTGTGCTTTACTTTTGCTGTAATTAACGTTGCTGTCATTGTTGGGTTGGAATTTATGCCTTGGACATGAGCAATATGTTTCTGTACTATCTGATCCCAAAATACTTCCTGTGGTCAAAGGCATACAAGTTCGAGGTGGGTGGAGTGGGGTGGTTCTTGGGGGGGGGGGGTGATTATTGTTGGATCAAGATCTGTGAAATGTACTTATTTACAACATTCTTGTTCGAGATGCTGTGTCCTAATATTCATCACATACATGCTGTTTGAGAACGTAGCTCATCTGTGCTGTATGGACACACTGTCTGGATGCAGCCCGAGATCACAGCTTCTGCACCTAGGACACTAATGCGGCACTTTCTCGGACATATAACGATGCTAAAAGAATGCTGTGTTTGCGATTTAAAAGCCATTGTCACTACCGTTACGTTTATTTAATATAACAGAACTTATTATTCCAAAATGAGTCGGAACGATGCAGGGACACCATCTATGGATTTACGCCAGCAAAATGTCCAGTCGAGGTCATGCAGTCGTTATTGTGGCTGGCAGACTCACTTGCGTGGAGACCATTAATACAGCTCTGTCTGTCTGTCTCTCTCCTGTGATATATCTAGCCATAATGTCAGCAGGACCATTATCATAGTTAAGTGACTGCTGTTTGTAACGGACACGAAGCATCAACCAGCAGTCCCAACACTTTCAACCCGATAACTGCACCTATTCAGGCAACAATATCACTTGAAATTTAAAAAAAAACAAGTAAATTTGAGCCTGTCAATAAATCTAAGCTAGATACATACATACATATATACACACATACAAACATACATGCCCACACACCTACATACACACAAATTCAGATATACGGTGGAATCTCCCTATTAAGGCCAACTAAGGGACTAAAAATGTGGCCTTAATATGGGAGTGGTCTTAATGGGGATATAATTTCAGTAAGGATAAACAAAAAGGGTCTGTAAATTGGTGGTCTTAGTATAGAAATGGTCTCTTCATGGAGGTGGTCTTAATTTGGGATTCTAATATATATATATATATATATAGTGTATGTGTGTGTGTATGTGTGTGTGTGTACAAACACGAATGCGTGGCCAATCCATAATCCAGCTAACGTCTTTATTGAACGGAAATGTTGATCTCATTTAGTGTCATATATGTTCATATGTACGCTAAAATGACAAAGCAGCGCTAAGCATACTTTTTGTTTGTGACTAGATATAGGTTGCTAATAAAAATGTACAGCTAGTATGTACTGAAATAAGCCAATTTCTTGCATATGATTTTTCTAATGTTCTAAGCCATACATTTGGAGTTCTGGTGATTTCTTGGCTGTCAACTGCATCAAGCGCGCAGTTTTCCACTGTTACGATGACATCACACGTCGAACGAATAAGGACATCAGATGACAATAATGGTTGATTGACCTTCAGAGGTGCAGGCTATGGATATGCTGTTTCACCAGACCAATGTCCATGTTTTTCCAATTGCACGACTGAAGTGGCTTAAAGCGATTGATCTAAATATGATGTGAAGCAAAGCTATTGGTATGTTGATAACGTGGTGATCAGGACCTCCAAGGGAATGAATCTCCTTCCGGGTCTTGCATGACCTTTCCGCGAGCTTCACGCTGTATGACTTCGCCTGTTTTTCCATCGAAAAGGATGAAAGTTGGAATTCCACGGACGCCGTGTTTTGCACCAAGCTTTTCCTGTAACAAGTCCAACCATATGGAGCAAAGTATTAGCTGTATTAAACCTGGGCTTATTGTTATTTCTGATCTCTGAGTACACAAACACCTTCCCTGTTCCAAGTAATCTATTGGCACCTGTAACTGTCTACGGCTGATGACCATCACCACGTCCCTGCTTGAACCAAGTCGGAGTATTATGTCAGATAGGCATGTGTGTGTATCTGAATCAGGCAATCGATATCCTGTTTTGAAGAGTCAGTAGCAACTCAAGAATCTTACAACATGTGGCCCCTTCATATAGTCAGTGTTACAAAGGTTAAAGTACTCATGGAACAAACAGCCAAATCACCACCTCAACTGTGCATGCTCACTAAGGTTTGTAATGTATTCAGGTCAGATGTCAGTATATACAACTTTCTTTCTGTGACCAAAAGATTCAATATTTCATTTTACCAACAGTCCAATACAAATATGCATACCAAATAGAACAGAACATACCGATAAACGATAGCAGTGACCACAGAAAAAAAAACCCTGCAGTCACACATAAAACTATGAAAAGAACTGCTCTGGGTGACGGTTGACTTGCTAAACGTTTTGATAAAATTTGTCGATCACCAGGCTGATCAGTTTTGAAATTATTTTAACTTGTCCAGGTAGGTGATAAAATTAGAAGTTTAATTCTGGTTACCAAGGAAACTTAACAAGTTGATTGGGGAAAATGTCGTTTACTTCACAATGCTTTACTTTATATACTTTTAAATATTCTGAACGGAATTGGAAGATAAAACTTTTCATGACGCCATGCCTTTGGTCAACTACTTTCTTTACTGCCAGTTCAGGTCTTGGAGACCATGGGTGTCAAGGGCAGTCATTGACTACGTCTTTTTACGTTGATGGCACCCACCAAAGGTTTACTCAGTTCGACCTTTGGCTGTAACAAAGTTGATAAATTTGTGTAGCGAGTTGCGACCATAAAGAAGAACCATTATCTGGAAGATCTTTGTATTGTCGCTGGCGGCAGATGTGCTAATCTGCAACTAGCATCTCATAAAAGGATGAATTAACTTTTCACGTTGCAGTTCAACCACTCACTTTTATTGGACAGTTAGTCATGTTCGTAGATATTGAGAAGTTTGATGTTGAAGCAAACATAAATATGAATTACAAAGAATGTCAGAATTAGGCTTTCCCCCAGACAGACTCAAGTGAGTTCTGTGGGAAAGTACCCGGCTTCAGTGATTTTGTCCATCCTGTCTATTAATGTCTATTTACTGATCCTAGTTTGTCTGTTTACTTCATAAACACACAATATCCGAAGTGTCAATTTTCCCTAGCCATTCAGGAGGGGGGGGGGGGGGGAGGTTAACAGTTAGTGTATTTTTTTCCGTCCACACAGATCGACGATCTAGGAAAGTAAGAAGCATGAAATACATTTGTTTTTCCACCGTCAGAAGAAAACCAATTCTTCAGAAAATATGTGTTAACAGTATTCCAACGGATGAAGACGGGTGGGGAAGGGTGGGCTGCACCTTTTCTGGTCGGTACCTTAGCATTAAACTACTTTGGACTATACATGTATTTAGTATTTCGCCAAATGTTCTGAGTATCTTTACACGCCCTGTATTTCATTACTTTTCCTTTCAACATGTAAGTATTTATACTTTCCTATTTAAATGCTTCCCGCATATGGTACGTCTATTGTTTATTGTATGCCATTACCTGACGCTGACTGCATTCCTTGTCTAGTGCAGACAGACTAGGACTAACATTGTGTGAGCACACAATTGTTATAGGCATTTTGTGAGCACAAAATATATTGCCAAACTTTTAATGATGTCCTCAGCTAAAAATCTACTTTTGAACTTTGTTCCTTTTATTCTTTTTTCAGATACTTGCCTCAGTTGGAGTTATCAATCATATCATTTTGCTCATTCTTTCTGCTTTCTCAGATATTGGACATTCTTTCTTTAGCAAAGAACATTTGTGAATTTTTGTCCATAACTGGCACACCAACGACGAATTTGACTCTAGGGTAAAAATGCGCCAGGCTCTACATGTTATCTGAACTAAATAGCTCCCAGGGCATAAATATGCAATTCAGAGCGGGAGAGTATCTAGGTGAAACATTGACATTTGGCTGATGTAGAACGGTCTCATGAAGATTAATGCTTATGTATAGTTTGATTTGGTCCTCATTTATATATATATATATATATATATATATATATATATATATATATATATATATATATATATATATATACATATACTTACAGAACTTAATTCATTCACTTTTTATGATCTCTCTCTCTCTATCTATCTATTTCTCTCTGTGTATATATATATATATATATATATATATATATATATATATATATATATATATATATATATATATATATATATATATATACAGAGAGAAATAGATAGATAGAGAGAGAGAGATCATAAAAAGTGAATGAATTAAGTTCTGTAAGGGCCAGTGAAAACTATATGCACCCCAGTAATGTGACATGAATAATCCTTAGTTTTACTCATTCGCTTACTTTTTCCAAAAATAAGAAAAAGTGTGATAAAAACTATATTCTTCCAATTATTTTTACACTGATCAAAGATAAAGTATGGCAGCGTATGAATTACAAAATGATATATTTGTGGCGCACACTCTTTAATTAACTGTTTCAGTGCCAAGTTTTTATTGAATCAACAGGTTCCCCCAGGGCGTTTTAAGCGCATTGTGCCCAGAGGGCATCGGGGAAAGCTGTTGACTTTGACCATTTTTATGGTCTCGGAAACTGTATAAATGCTGGCACTTGAATGACAGGTTGGTTTACAAATAATAGGAATCTAGAATCGTTATGCCAATTCACAACACATCGACTTTTGTCGAAATTGGCAATGAAAGAGTTAAGTTTACCTTGAGTTCCCTGTCACTAAAGTCAAGCGCCAGCCAGGGCATGCTATCAAAGTAATCCTTCCAGGAGGCCTCGTCTCTGTCGGAACTGACAAATACTATTTCTAAATTTTTGCCCTTCGCCTTCATGGCGTCGTAAAACGTGGCCAACTGTGGTGTGAAACCTCGACACGGTGGACACCAGTGAGCCGAGAAGTAGAGCCCTGTAAAAGAGAGAAACGTTCTGTTTATCAGAGAAAATCAATATGAACAATAGACCTGTTTATACCGAGTTTACCGAACTTTTCTGGACCATAATTAATTATGCATTCCATTGTTGGCCTGATTGTCCAATCAGCAAATAGTCGAGTCGGGCCCACGCCGTCATATGTTTACAACGGTTGCCACGGCAAACGCTAGTGATTACAGCATGGTTGTGTTGAACAGTGCAAATCTTTTACCTAAATTGTCACATCAGTGGCGAAACGTTTATTTATAGATTGCTGACGGTATGATATTCGTTAAATCCAAGCACATCTTGTGTTTTATTTTCTTATGCTTCCACGTGTAATTGTAATCCGGCCAGCGTGGCCGAGCACAAAATGTAAACAAAGCGGGGTGCGCTTCCCGAAGTGAACCGAATAAACCCGACTCCTATGAACAGGTCAATTGCAGAAATATATGTCTGTAATGGCGACTGGAATTATTCCACTTAATTGGAGAAGTATGGTGAAGACATCACATGACCAATTAATCAAGTGAACACGTACACGTGGCTGCAAAGCATGCACGCTGGGTGACTCAATTAAAAGATACCCTTTTGTTAATGTTTAAAAAATGTTGTCAATAAGACAAATAACCGAGTAGGTGTCACCGTAATAGCTACATCTGTGTGATTAACTTGCTTGCAAACCGCATTATCGTTTGGCTCGTAAACGAACAATTAAAATGGTACATGTATAAACATGCTTTGGCACAGAACTATACACGTGACAGCAAAACATGCACGCCACATGACGTAAATAAAAGACCAACAAAGTTGATTTCAACTTTTATAGCATACATTTACTATTTATATTTTAATTGTTCATTTAATCATTTTTATGAGCTGCTTGTTGAAATAAATGTTTCAATTACGAAAGGCCTGCTTCACTTGGTCCTCCGAGTCTGCACTGACCGGGTACAAACACGCCACTTCAGAGTAACTTGACAAAAGTAATATACAACATACTAATCCAGGCCGACAAAATGGAAGTTACATTCAAATTGTGCAGAACTGTAAAAGCTGCAAGTATATCAAATAAGCAGCGCCCACAGCGATGTTGTTTTGTACGTATAGGAAGAATGGACGTTAACAATTCAAAGAATGTTCCAGAATATGTCATTTATACTATGAAACAAGGTGATTTGAATTCATGTGAGGAAAGTAAGGAGTGACCGTCGATTGCCTGCGTAGCGGCCTAGTGCTACAAGAACATTACAGTCTGCTTCGCAGGCAAAAAAGTCGGCTGTAATGGAAAAATACCCAACGCTGCCAACTTCGCGACCCCTTTAAGGCTCCTAGCACTGTCGAAGCAACAACTTCTCCACAACAATGTGGTGTGTCTAGGGCACAGTTATTCTGCAACACAGCCTTTGCTAACATAAGATCGATATTTTATGGAATTGCAATCAAGCCATCCAGAAATTTTGGACCGCAGTTTCCACTGTTGGGAACCGAAGCACTCCTGTTTGAGGCTTTTATCGTGATAGGAAGGTGTCATTATGTCTGGATGCCAACCCAGGCATACTGTTTTCTCAAAATTCTTTCTTTCTTCCTCCTCCCCCTCCTCCTCCTCCTCCTCCTCCTCGCCCTCCTTCTTTTTCTTTATTAGGTGGATAAGCATAATTTAAATCTTGAATAGCTTCAAATTTATTATAGATAGAGGTGCATTGCCAACTTTAATTTATCGGTTTGTGACAAAGCTGCATCCACTGAACCATGATCCAAAATTGTACAATTTTAATTTATGCAAATAAGATGAACATATGGAATTTATAGCTTGAATAACTTCAAAACTATTACACACAGAGGTGCCATTCCAACTTCATTTTGCAGATAAGTGACATAGCCGCGTCCAATAAACCATAAACCAAAGTTGTGGGCTTTTAATTTATGCAAATTAGGTAGATACACAAAATTAAAGTCTTGAATAGCTTCAAAACTATTACATATAGTAGTGCCATTCAAATTTCACTTTATAAGTTAGTGACAAGGTCACATCCAGCGAACCAAGAACCAAAGCTGTAGCATTCTAATTTATCCAAATTAAAGTAATACACATAAATTTAGATTTTCTTGCAGAATGGCGAAGTATAGCTTTATAAACTGTTCGAATTTTGAAGGCACCCAGACAGATTTGCTGTGAAGCAAATCTTTTCTAGTTGCCATTTATTGTTTCTGGTCCATTGCTCATCCTCCCACTCTTTGTTATTTTGTAGAAACTAGCCTAATATGTTTGAGTCAATATAAACATGAGTATAGGCCTATCGCCAAGACATAAGCCCAATTTAGTTCCGGTGGACGTACATTTATGTCCAGGGTGTTCCCAACCTGGTTTACAACGCTATTTCACAAGTCAGTACATGCTTCTGTTATGATCACGTATGAAAAGCGAATGGGTCAATTTTTGCCTGATCTAAGCGCAAATGAATTTAATAACAATATCGTGAATATTAGTAACTACATGCAAATATGCTGCAGCTTTTCTGCATGCATTACATAATGTGGAATGCGCACCCGCCATCACGCATGATTATACAGTGGTGTGGCCAATTTGTTAATAGAGCCAAACAGACAGCATGTGCCAACTTTCCTGGTTTTATAATATCCAATGCCTTACATATTTGAAACACACACACACACACACACACACACACACACACGCGCGCGCGTATGTATGTATGTATGTATGTATGTATGTATGTATGTATGTATGTATGTATGTATTCATCATGTTTTGTTTCAGATAGCTAGGTCAAGGAGCCTAAAGTCGAACTCTCCCTCCTTCTCTTCTAGGATCCTTGGTCGGACGTATTGAAACTGAAATATATTTTCGTGCGTAGCATTATTTCAATGACAAAACCCATGACACATAGTTGGCTATTTTGGCATCAGTGCAGGTGCTATCTGCAGTCTTGCATAATATCTATTCACGCCAACTGGCTCGTCGTTGGGAGTGACCACGCATGTAAATTATGTTCATGTGATTGTGATTGTCTATACGATGAACTCAGACTGTATCTCTGTATGTTAGGTTTACGTCAATAAAGCTCTTCTTGTAATAACAAGGAGGCTACATCTCTATGTAGCCTCCTTGGTAATAACGACCGGCACACATAACTGATACAGCTCTGCTCACAAAACAACAGAAAAACGCTGGAACGCGTGTTAATTCAACAGGATGCGTGATGCAAATAATGAAAAGCACGCATGTGAGCTGACAAGCAGAGGTATTCGTAAATATAAATAGACAAACTGAATGCATAGATACCCTGTATGTTACCGGAAATGCTTGTTTGGTGAGTATTGGGCGCATTCGGGCATTCTCACAAAGAAGGAAAGCCCGGGAAGAAAACTTTGTCGACACTGACCAGAGTGTAGTATTTCTACAGAAACGATAAAGATGCAAAGAAACTTTACAGTTGTAGCACAGTGCCATGTCGAACATATAACCGCTTAACCTGTGCATGCGGTGAAATCCCGAAGATGTGTAGCTTGGGGGCCAGCAAGTCTGTATAACGCGATTTATTGCTGCCTTGTACTCAGCATATTTGCATGGCTCAGATCAAACAATGTTGCAACTTACCAACTACCTTGTCTGGGCCACAGAATGTTTCCACTTTGACTTTTTCCCCGTCTTTCCTCAAGACCTCCTTCCCGATAAGATCTTCGATAGCACTCATGTTGCTGTAAGTGAAATTCAGATTGTGAGGCTACAAACAACAGCCGTGCTATATATCAGGGTAATGGTGACCTCAGTCGCAGTTTCAGTACTCACCTGTTTGCTTGTAATGCCCGATGACTGAGGTATATATTTAAAAGAGGGTGTCAGCAAAAAATGGGAGTTGGTGACTCAAGACGTGAATTTACTAAGCTGGCAAGTCCATGCTAGCATGGGTGGCAGCACTGCAAACGGCCGTGTTTGTACTGTTGCCAAGGCGCTGTTAGCCATACGGCCAATGCTGTTGATTCTTGATCCTGCACTATCGCTGGGACGTAATTAACATGCGTAATCCGATTTCGATTTGTCATGCACGGTGTTTCCTGTGTGCGACAAACTTTATTCTTGCAGTTATTTAAGTGCTTGAATATTACGGGTATTTTCAGCTACGATGAGATATTTTACATGGCTATATGGGTGTGGATAGTGTTGTTAGTAACTAACGTAACAATCTCGTCTAATTATCTAGTGGTTCAGCAAGTTACATCATAGCACCAGTTCACTCGAATCGATCCGGGAATCGATCATGGTGAACTTTATAGGCATGCCACATGGTTTAATGTTTTTGCATTAACACAGTGATTGACATACTTAAATATTTTTGCGACAACGCTCTTTTCGCGAATACAGATATCTGTGCATAGTTTAGTTGTAACATTGATAGATTTTACCTGCAAAGCAAACCCTGTTTTATTGTGCCAGCCCATTCCCCTTTTAGGTCAACTACGTACATAGCTCAAATATGCCACAACTTATATAATGGAATTAGCTCAATTTTGCATGAGAGGCAACTTCTATGATTCAGATGATAAGATTTCTGGGTTAGTGTGACCAGAGAGGTGTGAAGAGACCTGTACATCCGCTACCATGACCTGATTACTGGTCAACATGCAACTTCATCAATGTCTGTGACCTGCTTTCTTGGGTCATGACCTATGTATCGTGTAACGCAATTTCTTCATAACCCGACACGGTTTCACCCAATTTTAACGAAACTGAGTCCATGGCAAGATTGGAGATGGGAACACTTTTCAGTTTTCAGGGCTGTAGCTTCCATTTGAAAGTTGATCAGGCCAAAATGTGACGTCGGGGGTGTAGGAGCCACCCAAGCCCACACCGAGGCCCGGGGGGGGGGGTTGCGGAGGTCTAGGGGGGCAGCCCCCCCCCAAGCTCTTGCATTTTATGTGTTTACACACCTAAAATGACTTCTGAAGCACCATAAATGTAATGCAATTTAAATTTTAACATTGTTTAAGGACAAAGTTATCATGAAGAGTTTAAGTCCTTTTATTTATTAAATACTGAACAGGAGGTTTTCTTCAAAACATTTCAAACTGAATAGTCTATATTTGGGTTTGTTCTAAATTCGCCTAAAGGTGGTGCTGCCCATCCTGCTCATGGTTGACCGCCCACATCTTGGGATCACTTTCCATGACAAAGTTGTCATGAAGAGTTTGAGTCCTTTTATTTATTAAATACTGAAAAGGGGGTTTTCTTCAAAACATTTCAAACTGAATAGTCTATATTTGGATTAGTTCTAAATTCGCCTAAAGGTGGTGCTGCCCATCCTGGTCATGGGTGACCGCCCACATCTTGGGGTCACTTTCCATGACCCTCACTTTTTCTCCATAGATTAACATGGGGAACTAGCAGACATAAATTTAACCTCTATAAACACTATATATATATATATATATATATATATATATATATATATATATATATATATATATATATATGCTTCCTCTTATGTACTGGAGAGCCTCCAGATTAGTCTTTGTGTACTATTAGGCAATCCAGAGAAAATAAATATGTTTGTAATGTGCATTAATGAATATACAGAACTTCATGTTACATGTATGTGGAATAAACCTTTGTTCGGACAAAGTTATTACATTTTCTCTATTGAAATACAATGTATTTGTGTTATCTGGAGACAGATATAATTAAATTTTATAAGAATTGATGACATCCAGCATCTGCACATGACATTGTGATTACAGTTACATGTTTCAAACTTAAACCAGCACCACACTCACTAGTGAACATCAAAATGTCAAAATAAAAATAAAAATAAAAATAAAAATAAAAACAAAAACTCACAAAAACGATATTATGGATGGTGAATCCCAGCACATGATCATTGGATACTTTAGTCTGTATGTAAACTTGGTCACAGTAGGCTAAAATATAAATGGATCACGTGATATGCACAGGGCATTTCCCCTGACTGCAAGTTTCAAAATTACATCAAAATTGATTAGCACCACATCAATATGTTTACATACTGTTGAATATAAAATGGTTAAATACAAAATAAAGATTTTATGAGCAGTTAAAAAGAATAAATTAGCGTTGTGCCATGACAGCCAACACTCATTCAATGGATATATCACTCTGCAGTGGCTTTTTAAAAAAAACATTAAGTGCTATAATGTACACATAAAATAATCTTTGTTCCTGTTTCAAAATTAATCCAGTGCCACTCTAGACCAGTTTATGTGAGAACATTTCTGTGGAAATGTTTACCGGTCACTATACAAGATAATATAAAAGGAATGATTAACACTGCTGAATCTGCATGCATCAATAATGTGTACTTTACTAGTATTCTCCTTTGCCCCCCCCTCCAAAAAAAAATCCATAATTGTATTATTATGGATCGTGAACAAATTTTTCTGTGAAGTACAAGCATGTAAAAATAGCACTGGTTGCTTTTATATGGCCAGTATCTGACTGGTATATTGAGTTTAATTGACCATTTGTTTCCACATTTCAGAGGCACAATATTTGTTAAACTTCATGATCAATATTGGAGACTTTATGAGTTTATAACTTGTTAACTTTACTTCCTTGCCTGCAAAATTCAAACAAAACAACGGATCATCATCATGAAATGTGGAGTGAAGTCAGGAATCGGCGCTAAGTGGGCCTAAATTCAAACCACTTATCATTCAAACAAAATAAAAAAAAAAAAAGATAATATCAATTTGACAGTAGAACTTGTCCACTTCTGCTGTCAGAAACTAACTTTGGATTTTGTGCGAATAAAAATAGGGCGATTTTTTTAAAAGTGTGAACGCGGCATAATTCTCCGTTCTGAACCGAAGCAACGAAGTGCCAGCCAGGCAGATCGGTCGGACTTTGTTTAACTTCCACTGTATAGATTTTTTTTTCCGCAAAAAGTTGGTCCGACCAAGTCGGACCGGTCGGACCCGGAGGCTACGGCCCTGGAAAACAACATTTTATTCATAACTATCAAAGGACATAGAAAAAAGTTTTGTCCTTGTCACCTAATTATGTGAGAGCAAAGTTTGAAAGCCATGCAGCCACCCCCGCCCCCGCCGGAAGGTGGGTGGGTCGGATACTCCCATTAGTGACGACACAGGGACTGGGTATGTTCCGCTCTGGATGGAGACCCCTTTTTCACCAAAGTTTCCCTATAAACAAAGGTCCATTATTTTGCCAAGAATTTCCTTTCAAAAGTTTTTTCTGCTTGAGTATGGCTCAAAACTTGCGAAGATTTTCCCCTAAGGTAAAATTTCTTCCTGGTCTACTTTTCATGCCAATTTGGGATCATATTTTCTAATATTTCCGTTAAAAAAGTACCGTAGCAAAGGTATTATTTTTGTGAAAAAATGGCCTAACAAAGGTGTTTTTTTTTAAAGGTCGAGCCGCACACCCCCAACAAAAATTTGTGGAAGACCCCCCTCCCCGGACATGTAGGCACCAATGCCCTTGCAACACAATAATGCATTTATACTATGGTTGAGTACCAGAAGTTTTATAACTGTCACTGCACCTACTTTGTGCTAGTTGTGGCCTATATATAGAAAAACACATATTTCTTCATAATTCAAACCGTTTTGACCGATTTTCACAAAATTGTGTTCCAGTGTGGCTCATAAGGCTAACACAGCCTGACCAGACTCCTGGGGCCCTGGAATATACATTTGTTACTTTGACCCATATGTACTGACTGTAGCCTTTGCCATGCTGTATCACCTGCACCAGTCACTTTTGTGAGGCGCGTTCACAATTGTCATAATTGAAAAAAAGACCTCCAAATAGTTCTCTGAATGTCATTATTAAGCTTTTGTTTGCAACGCAAAAAGAAGGCTTGGCAAGTAGTTCGTGGCGTCAAAACTTTTGTTTGTAACACAAAGATGCATCCACTGAACACGTGATTTATTGTTGCTTTATAAATCTTGACGTAACGCTAATTTGTTCAATGCGTTACTTTTTCATGTGGCAAAAGATTTGATTTACCATAACTATTATTCTGACATTTTCGTCAGATTTTGTTTTCAATATATAACATGTTTCGATATTTTACCTGCGGCAATCTTATGTCATCCTACCACCTGTTACTTTGCCGCATTTACCAGCTTTATGCACATGCCCCCTTTTCTTCTGGCATATATGGGTGCTATTCTTTACGGTGTTTTAAAAGAACATTGGTGTCAAGCTTTCAATTCTTGTATGAAGACCAGCGTGGCGCATGGCCGCGGTTACTTGAAAAGTGGCATGAAATCTCAGTGTGATACTGTATACGCCAATTTCAATTACGTCTTCATACTTGTATTCAAGATAATGGTTAAAGCAATGGTTGCCCTTCTCGTTACATTTTTACAGTAATACATCCTTCACGGATTTCTATTTTTGCGTAAAGGGTTCCAATATATTTGTATTAAAACATATATGCACAATCTGCGGTACTTCCCCTTTATACTGTATTTGACGTATATCTTTACATGTTATTGTGTTACATCATGGGAAGGGCTACTCTCCCCGTCATATAAGGAAAGATTACTGGCACATGGCTGTCTATATTTGATACGAATTGCTGTATTTGTTTTGGTAAGGTATTCTGTGAGTAGCATGATGGCAGTCCTGAAAGCAATATTATATTATAAGTTGTACTCAGATGTTATCATTACAATGCTTAATTATGCTACCAATTTTCTGTGGAAAACCTGATTTCTGATAGAAGAATGATTCTCAGATAAAGTGAATATTAGGTTTTGGAAAAAAAAAAAAAAAACAAAAAAACAAAAAACAAAAAACAAAAAAAAAAAAACAAAAAAAACAAAAAAAATGAAGCCAAGTGATATAATATTTTATTCTTTTGTCTGTACAGAAACCAAAGTTTCCAAAGTATATTCCAGCCGTTCACTTTTCTGATTAATTACGCTGATTAGGAAGGTCCAAAGAGTAATTAGGCATTCAATTGTTCCACTCCGTGACAAAAATGCAAAGGGCAGCTACACTTAAGCAAAATATGATATCTACACAAAATTGTTATTTATGCCTTATTCTGATTTGAATCTGCATGATTTATTTGAAACCATAACCGTGACTTACACAAAGAAAAATGTAACATTTATGACTAAATGACAAAAAAAAAAAAAAAAAAAAAAAAAAAAAAAATGGTGAAAATGCTGGTATTTAATGTACCAAAATTAGCTTAGCTTACATCAATACCATTCAATGGTATCCAGTATTCAGAAATGATTTAATAGGTCATTAACAGGATAAAACGTCAGTGTCATGGAGTTGAGTTATTGATATGAAGTTGACATAGTGTCACAGAATTGAAACTCACTAGCACTTTATGGTAAAATTATATCCGCGCTCTCAGACATACTTTAAATTCATATCTCCCCAATGCTATGTTATAACACTTTGCATAGTTTATTCACAGCTGTAATATTTAACCCTTAAAGTGCTAATCACTGCTACAGCTGCTTTCTCATTACCATTAAACATAAACTGGTTAAAACAGTCAATTTCCTCATGAAGATACCTTTCATTCAAATACCAGCAGTCCTTGTCTGAAGCAAAAAGTAGTTTTCCTCGGGACACTTTGCGCGCATTGCGCGCAAAGTGTCCCGAGGAAAGCTGTTGACTCAATCTTAAATCAGCACTTTAAGGGTTAAGATATTTTGACACCTGATTTTTTAATGCTAACCCTTGTAAACCTGGTCTGCATTAAAATTACCACAACAACTTTGATTGACATTCTGAGGTTGCAGCATACTCAGAGTGTGCTTATCTAGGTCATATCATTTAGCATGTCCTTTTGTCAATATCAATTCAAGCATCCTTATAGAGTAATTCAAACTTTTAGAAAGATGGCGACTGGTTGCTGATATCAGGTGTGAACTGTATAGGGATAACATCAAATTGCTGTTTGTAACACTTAAAGATCAAGAGAACTTGTTTCTCAACCACAATTTAATTATGTATGGTTTTGCGAAGAATAACACTTTCATATAAAGAACATACAACTCGTTTTGAAATCCATTTTCCTTAAGAACTTAAACACTATACATGCCATATATTATCGTCAGTATGCACCCTACTTCTTTATACCACAATGTGTAGTTCTGGAGCAACGTAGTTCTTCCAATATCAAATAAGTAAGCAAATATGGTTCTTTCCCGTTTGATTAGATGTGTGCTAAACATTTATTGTAAAAAAATGACCATGAAGACAAAGATATAAAGATTTCCTTCATGTCCTAAACACTATATAGTCATCGATTTACTTCACTTAATATCAAAAGAATGGATATTCACATATCATAGTTATGGCAGCCACTCAATAAACTCACTTATAAATGAATTTTTTATGGTTGCAGAAATAAACATTCTATTATGTTTCAAGTATATATGTCTATATAATATTCATGAAAACAGTTCTAAAATAACTAGATTTGAAATTTTCAATCGTAATAAATATAATTTTTGTATACCAGCAGGCTATTTTTTCCACACCATCACACAAGGTTCACTCCATGAAGGCTTATGTTTATCTCCCAACAATGCTGGCATGAATTAATATTTTACTCATAAAACTGTTAAATGATAAAAATGTCCTTTTTATATAATATCCAACTGTGAGTGGAACATTTTTCACAGCGGGTGGGTCTTTGAATCCATTTAAAAATTCTGCTGAAATTCAGAATCCACTCCGAGACAAGGCTAACTGTAGACATACTGTATTTTTGTCGATCTCTTAACATATTACTATGATAATAGGAAGATGAATTAACTTATTGATTTGACACTTTTTATCGTCTTGAGATGGACCCTAACAGGCCTAAAAACATTTTTGAGCTGGTTTAAAACATTATGATTATAAATTTCAATATATTTATGGAATTACTGGTAAGTTTGTAGCTGCCATAACATTATTTTAATTCTAACAACTAGGTGACATTAATTCTGATAATAATCATAACCGTAAACCTAAGTTAGGCCTAACTTTGGTAAGTCATTACAGTGTCACATGAAGACTCAATTGGGACGTTCATATATTTTCATAATTATACCAAATATGCAATCGTATTCAACGCCATGACAAAGAATCCACTCCATGGCATATTTTTGGGTCATAGAGTATCATGGAGTTGACCATCACGGCGGTGAAAAACACAAAGATTTACTTGCTTTACCACTGGACAAACACACATAGTACCACTGGCAAGCACATGGACAGAGGCGCCTCATATACATATATTTTGGCATGAATAATAAACTGCCGAAATTATTCATAGCGTCAGCGAGCTCTTACCATAAACACATGTGAACATAGGATATAACAGAACAGGAAATTATCAATCAGAAGAGTACTCAGTATCCATCTAACGAAGTTGATTTTCTTCGTCATCCCCTACTGCGCGTGCGCACATCGGCATAGCCATTGCGATTTTTAGGCATCCCGGGTAATTTTCGCAGTTCTGTTCACACCAAAGTCTCAAACTTACCGGCCCCTATGGAAATCTCCTCAACAATTCATAACTAGGCTTCAGAAAACGTCGACAGAGTGTAATAAATGATCGATAAAGATTTACCAACTTGCATCGTTAACACCTCGATAGAATGACCTGACAAACACGCTTCTGGGACTGGAAAGAGGTTTCTGCGGAATAGAAGAACTTGACAGGTGTGACTGAGGGTAACCTAAATAAACATCCCAAAATATGTAGTATTTGTTGCGCATGATGCGTCTCACCTTACTAATATCTGCACACTTTGCAGCCACCAGGTCCAAAATATGTAGTATTTGTTGCGCATGTTGCGTCTCACCTTACTAATATCTGCACACTTTGCAGCCACCAGGTCGCTTCTTGGTGCCTTCCAGATCGCAATTTCCATTCGCACTTGTCCCCCAGGGGCCCCAAAACGCCATGTTGCAAAAGCCTGCTCCCATTTGGTTTTGTCGCGCGACAATCCAACAATCAGTCTCCGTATGCACTACGTCTCTGCCACTGGATACGGCACTAGTTCAATGAGGGTGGGTAAGGGGTTTCCCGTACTGGTGTACTGGGGCTTTTTGTTTACCGTACTGGAAGCCCTCTTATTTTACGTATTTCGTACTATCCAAAATTTTGAAAAATTTTTATTTTCCGTACTGCGTACTCTAGAAAAATAATTACCTGTACCAGCGTACTGAAACCCCCCTTACCCTCCTTCTTCAATGGCGATATTAAGATGTTGGGAACAATACTTAAATTTGTGGAACAGTGTCTAACAAAAGAAAGGTTATAAGGCAGATAATTTCGTTCAGCAGTTCAAGGTGGTGCGGCCTCGCCCCTCTAGACTGGTGTACTGAATGGCCGCAAGAGGGACCTAACGACCAGGTGCTACTGCCTCATCCACCGACGTTATTATCGATATATTGTAATGCTGACGCTCGTATCTTAGGCTATGTCTACAACATATTAACTTCAGAAGGACATCATGGAGTGACAAACCTGCAGCGAATGTACCGAATAGCCCCGCTCTACAGGAAGTGAAGAGCAAAGGTAAAAAACAAACAAACAAACAAACAAACAAAAAAACAAAAACAAAAAAACAAAAAAACAAAAACAAATACCGAGTTAAAACTGCCCTTGGTTTACAATCTGCAAATAAGATTTGTCATGGATTGGAACAAAAATTAATGGACAAAGATTAAGTGTGGAAGTGCTTCTACTGCAAATGGAATAGAAAAAAAATCCGGCGGTAGGGAATAATAGGGGAGTATCAACTAATACCAGATCTATAATTCTCAATTTTCAAAATACCAGCAATAAAATTGAAAAATTCAATCAATTGTGATAACCACTGCTACGGACATGCCCAAAATCAAAACTTCCTGAGTATATGTCAAAATTACGTGGCCTTAAAAGTATCAAAAACAATATATCGTTGAGTGTAATTATAGCGGTACTCTCATTACTTCTAGTTGGTCTGTAGACAGATCGGAGGAAAAATTGCAAGAAATAAATTCCTAAAAGTCCCCTTATGTTTTCCAACATATAAAAATTTAAATCACGCATAATATAACATTTTTTTTCTTGTCAACCTTAAAGGTCCCCTTGATTGAATGGGTACCACCAATTAGAAAGTTGTTGTTTAGGGTGGTTAGAAATGATATCTGAAAACCAAAATGTTAAATTTCATTTTCGAATAGTGTTTTTTTAGCTCTAAAAGTGCGCCACATTTGCGACCGGAAAGCGTGCGAATTTTTCCTGATCATGGCCCGCTGTGGGATAGTGTTACTGAGGTCACAAACGCAACCCGTTGGTTATGGTGCCTGTATTACGTAAGCCAGAGTGCCTTCAGTTTGCCACGAGTCATGGCTGATGTGATACGGCAGAGCATAGTGATACTGGAGAGTCTGAATTTAGTTTTTCGTTTACGTGGTCTGGCGAGGATGAAGAATAAATAATAAAAGCTGAAACAGCAGAGAAAAAGATCATTCAGCCTTACACACAGGAGGGGACGCCCAGAACCCCAGCGTCACCAGCCCTGCAGGGAGTGCAGCCATGGTACACCCAGACGATCCCAACTTGCCGTCTGGGCAATGATATTTCCTATTAAAAAATTACTAGATTTCATTCAACAAGAACAAGCATGACTGCAATAAATTGGAATTTGCGTCAGGATGGGCCAGGTCTTGTAGTGTTTCAAATTTTAGCATTCACGTAAAAAGCTACCGCCTCCGCCTGCGGTGTATAAAAGTCTGAACAAGCAGTTAATATTCCTTTCCCTCTGTATGGTCTATGGATAATTAAATATAAGTTTGCATTTATGAATAGCTTTCAATATTAGCACCCCTACCCGGCAGTAACCTCGCGACTTTTGGAAGGCAGTAATATACGTTTCCGTATACATCGTCATTAGTACACGTGTTTATGATATCCTTTATTTCAGATCCATTATGTAACAATGGTAACTATTTCTTTGTGACTTACTTATTGTCTGGTTCAATATTAACGGCAAAGGTACAATGAGATGGAATTTTGCACACCCGATTATTGGGAGCTGGCTGTGGACTGTCGCAAACGGTGGTATATGACTGAAAAAAATGAAAGATCAGCCGCCCACTGGTCTTGGCAGCTGTGTACATGAGGCGTGGATGTGGTAGCTATCCAAACAAGTGTTAGCTGGTAATGGGATTAAACACCCAGTAATATACAGCAGTAATTGGATATACGCAACACAGTGGCCAGCTGACTCAACCTGTTACAGACTGTTCAACGCTGCACCCGGGTATGGAACAAGATCGGCCCTTGTTTGTCCATGTTTTCCACCCATTTTTTTTTCATTAATCGAACCATTGTCAAAATGGTTAAACACACATTACGTTTTGTCACAATGTTACTTTGCAACCACATCCCAGACCGGCGTTGTCACTGTGACATTCGACGGATCATTATGTGATACATTGTAACAGTCGTAGAATTACTACACCTATATTTTGCAGTCATGAAAGCTTTGAAATCACAATCATACTGAAGATTAATTGGTAAATCCTGTTAAAAAATGAATCACTGTCCCCGTGAGTAATGCCTAATTTGGCCAGTTCCATGAATCCTTCCATTGTCCAGCGATGGGACCGCATTTGGCAACAGCAGTAGTTTTTTCTTGCCAAACCTATCCCAAGCATCGTCATATTTGAAAAATCAAAGTTACTTTCCACAAAGTGTTCGCTACAAAGGTTAGATCGATCATCGGTTCCCAGGGCCTTGCCACTTGTCACCGTAAATTTTAACTGCACTGGTCCACGCTGTACGTAATTTCAGGTCTTGGGGTGAAATGTAAACAGGCCGTAGAACTTGTATTGCTACAATTAACAGCAACACACCGACCCATCATGGGCGGGAACGAGAACAAAAATGAATATTTCTACATGCATTTTTAATCCTGTTGATGAAGGGTGAATAAAATATGTTTAAACCAAGTGACACTTGACAGCCACAGCTCGGAATCATGGTCGGAGTCTTCCCTGTCAGCCAGCGGTGTTGCGTTTGTGACGTCACTAGCCTTTCGCGCCTTGTGGTGTGTCGGAAATGAACGGAAAGCGACGATTGAAGAGGCATTGGGTTTTTAAAATAAGAAATTGAATAAAAGTATTATTTTCACATCCCATTTTTTAAAGCGTATGGTGAGAACAACCCATGAGTCACCTATGTATCAAATTTGAACATGGTCAATCACTAGGACCTTTAATAAGGTTCATCAAATATGGCACTAAATTATTCAATTCATTTATATTTTTACCAGGCAGTCTGTATATAAGGACTGCAATGATATTATCTTTTGAATTATTTATCTTGGATGTAATATCAACAAAGAATAATTCCATGATAATGTTGAAAATGGTGAAATCATCTCTTACTAAATATTGTAGATGTTTATAAAGAAACAAGGAAAGGACGCACCTCCACCAGCGCTCAGTACGAAACTTATTGGTGTGATTACTCGAACTGTTCAGATTCTTCAATTGGTTTCAATCTAACAAATTAACATGAAATACCAAGAAAACCAAATTCATGCTTTTTAGCACTCCACACAAGGTCAAACAAAAGATACAGAAAATTGACCAGGTTGATCCCTTCAGATATCTGGGAGTACACCTGGATAGAACATAGACATTTGCTCAACACGTCGAATATATCTGCCGTAATGTCAATGTTAGGCTTAAATATCTTACACAAAATGTCATGCTTGACCTGTACAAATGTTTAATTATACTCCACTTTGACTACTGTGATACAGCCTGGGGCACGTGTAGGACCACGCTGTGAAACAAACCTCATGTTCTACAAAACAGAGCCCTTCGATTGATCTATACGCGAGACAGACTAACCCCAATGTTACGAGGCCCACCTTTTGAATATTAGCAGAACTCAACAAAGAATGACAACAATGATATAACTTTAACAATAACAATATATTAAGAGTCAAAATCAGTACAAAGGAGGTAATCTTATCTCTACTGGTATTTCAAACAGTCTTAGGTAAATCTTAATCCCTGGTGAAATTATCCACAGGTACTGTCCCACGTTTCAAGTCCTATGACAGGTGCCAAATGATGTGATACAAATCCCACAGAGGTGAGATTATCCACAGGTACTGTCCCACGGTTCAGGTCCTAGGACAGGTGCCAAATGATCTGGTACAAATCCCAAAGAGGTACGGTTTGGATCCAATGTGCTCCAATATATACCAGTCCACCCAAAGACAATGTCCACACTCCACAAGTACAAAGTGTAAATGGGTAGCACCAAATATACAAGTCCACTCAAGACACTGTCCACACTCCCCAGGTATAAAGTGTAAATGGGTAGCACCAAATATGCAAGTCCACTCAAGACACTGTCCACACTCCACAGGTACAATGTAAACAATAGCTCACAGTACCAAAGGCTGGATGACAACACACAGCTTCTGTTGGATTCTTCAGAATTCACTCTCTCCTCTCCAGTCAGGAAAATATCTGTTTTATATATGCACAGAGAAATCTCAGATTTGTTCCAGAGTTTTCCAACTAGTCACACATCTCAGTGCATTGAGACCTGTCCAGATCACCTCATATTAATGTAGGTCACCATTCTAGCTTATTCCACATGTTTACCAGTTACATTTGAGTCACCCACAAAACAGGTCATCTCAGTGATTCTGCACTGACCCTGCAAAGTATTCATTGAACTCAGTGACCCAGCACACATTCAATGAATGCAGTGACCTCTCCATACACATTTTCATAACACCAATTCAGCAATTACACAATTTTGGCAAACTTCCTACCCTCGAACATAGGCATAATAACCATCTGAAAAATTCGTGTTTCAACTCACACACTTCTTCCCAGACATCCTCATAGGAAATTTCAGAACCACCAATGAAGTACACTCTTACTCTACCCATTCACACTCAAATGCTGCCCTCTACCTCCTCTCCATTAGCGATATCTATGGTAGAAAATGTCTCGCTTACAGAGGTGTAGTCGAAGGGAACTCTCTGTCCCCAGTAATAAGAGAGTTGTCCTCCCTGTTATATTTTAAATGTCCTTTTAACTGTCACAGTAGCTAATTTGAGACGTTTTAATGTATTTACTGTGATATCAATTTTCAATATGTATTTAAATTGTGATTATCCTTTGTATTATTTTTATGCATGGACAGTCTCTGTGATATTTTAATTCTATGTTTCAATGCTGAAATTGTTTTTTGTTTGTACATGTGTATTTAAATACACACACACTATTTTACAGATTAAACTTTCTATTTCACTGTTTGGCTGCTCATCCTGTAGTCATCTGTATTGTTTATATTTTATAATTATCGTGTAGTGAACTTTATCTCATCATGCTGTATTTGGCATTCTATCATCCAGGACCTGGCGAAAGACCCCAAGTTTTTACACTTAGTCAGTAACCGTGGTAAAAGAACAAAGTTCAAATAAAATCAAATCAAGATTATAGAAGGGAAGATTATATACATTATGGTTTGACTTGTTCAACCAAAATTCTGTGAAACTGATTGCATCAAACCGATTGCATCAAAATATACAAATATGACTCGTATTTCTGAAAGTCTGCTGGAAGACCACCGTATGTATACTCTTGTGGTAAAAAGGTAAATTAGAATCCCTTATTTCTTTTCTATTATTTCATGAAAAGTATCTTCTATGTAATATTGGCTTTAACACAAATTATTTAAAACATTTCATTGACTGAAAAAAATAAATTTAGATCACATTCAAGAATATGTAAATTTGAACATTTGTCATTAAATTGGTAATGAATGAAAACTTTCTTATCGAGGACTGCACAGTCAATTCTCTTATTAACAAACCATATTTCAGACAAATTATTCAGAAATACATTATTGTCATCCACATGGTTAACAACAAACCGAGAAGACACACAGGACATAGTCAACCATTGTAGGGGTAATTACTTTCTGGCAAATATTTTAGATGGTAATACAAGGATGTAATATTGACAGGTTGTGCAATCTATAGCCTGCTGCCGAAAAGGGAAAAAAATTATATACCACCTACTGCCATGTTGCAAGGGAAAACTGACAATACAGAAAAGGGTAAAAATGGAAAAAAAGTTGGGTAATAAGACATGGTTATATGATTCACATGCTCTGACAAAGATGGTAAGATCCATATAATTGCTAGAAACAAAATTTACAAAACTTAACAGAAATAGAAGTGGATCACCTTATAAAGCAGGAAATATAAACAAATGTGGAAACGTTTAACAAAAAATGATTCTTCACAGAATTCATACAGAAGTATTTCCGATTGAGCCACCATATTGAGTAACTCTTTGGGATTGTTATCTGTCTAACAAGCCTTGCCATTCTTCTAAGTTTTTAATGGCGGTTTTTCTGTTTTAACTGAAATTTATTTTAACGTCGGTAAGGGCAGTTGAATCGCTGATTGATATGCAAATGGTAATATCCGTAGTGCCAAGTGTTTGAAAAAAGACTCCCAGCCAAAGGCGAAGGATATTAACGCACTTTTACTTCGATTTCAGACACTATCAAATTCTATTTAAACGATTTCACAACCACACTTGGGCGAAGTAAATCTCAGACAATGTAATGACCTTGACAATTGACCTGTTACGCTCACTGCTTCCACCAAATGTCGTCGATGGCCAAGACTAGACATGTTGCAATAAAGAGAAGAGTTAAGTAGCGCCGAACGTATTAGACCTGTTGTGTTAAAGACACTGGACTCTATAATGCACAATAACGGGTTCAAAGCGCGCCCACCTACACATTTTTGTTTTCTTTAATTGAAACGTGCCGACAAAAATTCTCTCAGATCCACTGGCACTTTAAATATGTCGGGCAGATATGTTTAAATGTATCCGCTCTGGAATGAAACCACTATTATATTTCCTATATATTTTAATATAAACATAAAGGCGTATAACTTTTCTCGAGTCACGTTTTAGCTCAGCTGACTTGTCAGTCAGTTGAGCTTTTGTGAGGGTCCGTCGTCCGTCTGTCCACAATTCACATTTTCGACTTCTTCTCAAAAACCGTTGTCCAGATCCACTTTAAACTTGCTGGGGATGTGTCTTGGGTGGGTTTCTACCACGTTTGTTCAAATGGTCACGGTCCAGTGATTTGGGGATTTTTAATGATATTTTTTGTTCTTTTTTGGGCAAATCTTAAAAAAATCTTCTCTGAAACCGCTAACCCTATTGCTTTGTTATCACACAGGAACACTCCCTGGGACTCCTAGTTCTTAATTTGTTCATCAGGTGGCGCTGCATTTGTTTTTCTAATTTTTTATGAATTTTTGTGTGTATAGCTATTTTTGACTTCTCCAGAACCGTCACTCAGATTAAGCTGAAACGTTGTGGATATGTTTTTTGTGGAATGGTCAAACAAAGTTGTTCACTAAGAAGCAATGCTGCGGATTCCTGATTTTTAACGATTTTTTCAATTCGGGTACTTATCGGTCAATGCAGCTTTTCTATTGATCACTATGGAAGTCAATGAGCATACTAATGCTAGTTCACATTTTCGACTTCTTCTCCAAAACCGTCATCCAGATTTACTTCAAACTTGGTGGGGATGTACCTTGGGTGGGGGTCTACCAGGTTCGTTTCAATGGTCATGTTCCAATGATTTTTTGGATTTTTTATGAGTTTTTTTTTTCAAAAATCTTCACAAAAGTTTTAATAGGAAAGGTATACATGGGAATTTCTTGTAATGGTTATAACTTAAATAATTTTTGCCACATTCACTTCAAACTTGGTGGGAATGTGCCTTGGGTGGATCTCTAGCAAGTTTGTTCAGATGGTCACGCTCTATTGATTTTTGGATTTTTTATGAATATTTTTGGTTTTTTTGGAGGGAAACCTTAAAAACTCTTCTCCTCTGAAACTGCTCACCGAATTGCTTTGATATCATACATCGACACTCCCAGGGACACCTAGTTCCCAATTTGTTCACCAGGGGCGCTGCAATTTTTTTCCCTAATTTTTTAATGAATTTTTTGTATGGTTTTGCTATTTTTCACTTGCTCTCAGAACCGTCACTCAGATTAAGCTGAAATGTGATGGGTATATTCTTGTGGAAGGGTCAAACAAAGTTGGTTACTAGGTGGCACTGCTTTGGATATCCTGATTTTTAAGGATTTTCAATTTGAGTACTGATCGGTCAATGCAGCTTTCCTATTGATTACTATGTAAGTGAATGGGCATTCTAATGCTAATTCACAGGACAAACTTACTGTTTACTTGATAACTTGAGATCTGTTTTGAGTTAGTACCGTGATGTTGCACATGTTCATGTTTCTGTATGAAGGTCATGCTTAGACAGTATATGAATGACCTTGACCTCGTTTCTGGGGTCACAGTGCAAAATACATGAATTTTATTCTTCACTAAAAACTTGAGAACTACTTGAACCTTGATGTTGCACATGCTAGTATTCTTCTACAAAGGTCAGACTTACTCAGAACATGGGTGACCTTGATCCTTTCCCAAGTTCACAGAGCTGCAAGTGTGATGAATGTCTAGGTCAGCTGAGCATGTTGTTAGAATATAGTGTGCAGTTGGTGTTATGCAGACACCTCTCATTGAAAACATTCAACAGAAAAAGGCAAGTGTATAGATAAAATCAAAAGTGATGCCAGTGTTTACTTGTCATACCCAGGAAACACGTGCTCCGAGCACAACTTGCCAGCATTACGTCACTGTGTATGAAAACGTGATTCGCCCTCTGTTTATAAAATTCATCATGAAGAAACAAATATCTGTGAAACCAAACAATACAAACAGGCTGCTAAGTTCATGTAATAGTCTAGCTGAAGGAGTGGGTTAGTTACAGGTAAATGGCTCCCAAAGGTGTCAGCACAAGACAACCAAGCACTATTTAGTACGGTAAACTGCACCTGATTGGCCACAATGGTATATCCATACCCTCTGCGCAGATATTTGAAGTATACTATGGACTAGGCGAGCCCTATGGATAATAGACTCTGCACAAAACAAAGGAAATTGGGCTTGCAAGAATATGAATGTCTAACTTGTTAACTGTAACATATAAATCTTTGTTGACCTTAGTTATTTGCTGATTCCTTCTCCATTTTAGACCTTGCCAAAATCATCAATAACTTAAAATTTCCTCATCGTCGATAATGCAGGTTTCTTTGTCAAAATTGTCTCCCTTTTTCTGTTTTCCCAGTTACTGTACTTGTGTGTGTGGTCCCAATATAGCGGCTGTGTACTACTAAATAAATAGATAGATAGATAGATAGATAGATAGATAGATAGATAGATAGATAGATAGACAGACAGACAGACAGACAAATAAATAAATAAATAAATAAATAAATAAATAAATAAATAAATAAATAAATAAATAAATAAATAAATATTTGACGTGGCGCCATCCATCCAGATAAACAACCGTTATCATTTAGTGTTAAATCAACTTTGATGAAATATCTTAGTCAACTATTGATAAAGAGTAAACATGAGAATAAGAAACGCGTCTTTTCGGGTATCTGTCTTTGATGTCACCCTACCTCATTCAGTTCTTCACAGCTAGTTAAGCAAGCTGCAAATTACACATAAAATATGGTCAGCGCAGATAGTCCAAATAGCTGAATCCTTCATGCGGATTACACATTGATTCAAAATGCACTTGCATGCATCCATGTAAAAAAAAATCAGTGCCACGTTTTGAATGAGTGAACAAGTTTCTTTGGCTCGCTGTAAGCGCGCTTGAAGGTATTGACTTGAACCAGTCGCATGGTCCCTGGAACTGTTGGTATGCAAGTACCTGAATGAAAAGTCGTTTTACAATTTCAGAATTTGAATCCAGTATCGTTGTCAAGTCAGAACACATTGACATTTGTAGGAATTGGCGATAAATGAGTTAAGTTGTCAAGCTGATCACAGGGTAAAAAATGATGAAAAAGGCGCAGGATCGAGGCAGGCTATATGAAGGTATTGACATGGTGCGAACATTGACATGGTGCGAACAAGCCAAATTTGCAACGTTCAAGTTTTTCACGATGCAAAGAAAAACAACGATTCATTGGATTGCAATGAACTTTTAAAGTGCAATTTACAGCATGATATTTTTAACACCTACCTGAATTCTGATAAATATTGTAATACATGTATTGTCATATTTTTTTTCAAATTGTACTTTGTGATGATATTGTGAGAACTGATTGACTAAGTTGAACTTGTATTGACTAACATCCCTGATAAACGTGTGGAATGATTTATTGAAGCCTTACAGACCTAGTGTCTAATTTTGGTTACAATTGTAAGAGGTATTCAAAAACATCAAAGCAAAATCAATCGATCAACCAATAAATAAATAAATAAATAAATAAATAAATAAATAAATAAATAAATAAATAAATAAGTAAGTAAGTAAATAAATAAATAAATAAATAAATAAATAAATAAATAAATAAATAAAACGCAAAAGATCGAAACTCCGGTTTTGTTATTTAGTCTTGTATGTCATCATTCATATGTGAAAAATAATTCATATTTTGAATCTAAATAAGGCTAATTTCAATATTTTGTACCCACATACAGCCTTCTCATATATATGTGTTAACAAAACGATTACAAGTATTGTACAAAATAATATTTTCCCAGAGTCCAAATTTTCGATTTCCACTCTTTTAATCGTATGTTCCCATATGATTACATCAGCATGCTTATAGAGTTATTGACTAGTGCAGGTAGCGATTCCTTCAATAACCCTGGACAAATATAATGCTGTGACATACGACGATGAAAACGCTTGTGGTCATAGAGTGCAACAGACTATGGGTTCTTGTTGGTATCTTTTGAAAAAGGCTACTCGTGGTACTCACGATGACTGCATTTCTGGCCATCGTCTAGTAGCGACATCATGTGGACGGAATGTTTGAAATCGTTGTCATCACGTGAATTTGGGCAAGGTCAAAATCAGCTGTTTCATGCGGGTCCTCAGTAGAGAGCTCTGTAGGCAGGGGGGCTAGGTCTGTGTATTTCCATTAGTTTCCATTGTAATTTGCACCGATGTAACTTTAATGCAACTGTGCCCAGAAACACCAAATTTGTTGTGGCAAATAGTTGTATATTGCTAAAATACTCCTGTTGCTGTAAAACTATTCAATGTACTGAACGTTACTTTAACATAGCATCTTACGGGAATACAAACCTTAAGCACACAAGAATTTTGTGTATTCAGCCAAATACACAAAACATTGTTAACTGTGACCTCTCCTGTCGATATGTTGAATTATAATAACCAGTGCCTGCTTCCATATACGAGGAAAACCTAAACCAATATAATATTTTCCGAAGCTAGGTCAAGATTTGAGGTAAACGAGGAAAATGATTAGTCATGACCACGAATTCGGGTCGGTGGCCTTATTCATTCTTGTTCCATAGCGAGCAACAATGTTAGCAATTACTTTCCGCCGCTGGCCATGCTGGGTTAGCCAGAACTCTACTGCGGGGAGCGGGGGGGGGGGGGGCGGGGGGGGGGGAGGCTAAGTGGGGGAACTTTCCCCTATTCCAAAGTAGACGGCAATCGGCAGTGTTCCCTAAAATATGTTCTGCGCTTGTTTCCTCAGTGATTTCATGAATTGTTTTCTATAAGTACCTGATGGTACTTTGTTCCAAAAAATAAATTGCAAATGTTCCTGTGTACCTGATGAATGTTGCTTTGTTTGCATTTTGGTTCGATCTTAGAGGGCCTCTCTGAACCCTCTGCATATAGCACTCGGTTTGTGTTTCAGAACGAGGCTAACCGTCAAAAGTCGGTTCGCACAAGATCTCAGAACCTAAATGATTTTGCTCATAAAAAAGATGAGCAATGTGTTTCGAATACAGTGTAGATGTGCATCATTATCATGATTTCTTTTCGTTGTCGCTAATTACGGATTTCGAATCCGACTAGGTTTTTCAAAAGAAAACAAACTACGAGTGCATAGCTTTTGCGCATATATATATATTCATGTCAACTCGTCACGAGACACCACGACCTGCATCCCTTTGCTCTCACCCACCACGCTTATGTACACCGCACACACTGCACTGATCTCCGAAGATGAACTCTGATTGTAACCATCACTGGTTGCTGACCTCCCTGACCCAGATAGCCTCATTCTTGGTGGTGCCATCATTCTGGTGCCCCATATTCGGTGCTACTAGCTGTATGGCATTACATGCTTATAGTACTGCCTCGGCAGGTCTGGTTGGTCAGGATGGACTCTTGTTTCTGGACCATTTACCTTCACTATGGAATTAATAACTATATTTTTCTCCAGAAAAAAAAGGGGGAACATTACCCAGGCTGTTTCAATGTTGTGCTGCTGGAGTTCAAATGGCAAAGTGGATTTTAAGCATTATACTTTGCTTTCCTTGAAGGTAATATCAAGAGGGGGGAAACAAGGGCAGCAGGAGGAATGATCTTGCAGTCTTTGCACTGACAATCTTCTTGTTTCATTGGATTTTCGATGGAAAACCTGGGGGGGGGGGCGAAAGATTTGTACAAATCTGCAAAATGAGAAAAAGTATAATAAATGATATTTTGCAAAATCCGTTTAACTGTGTCTTACCTTGGCTTTTTGAGATCGGTAGGTTTTATTTTTGAAACCGACAATTGTAAGATCCTCAAAAAACCAACTGCAGCAAAAAAGAAAAGTAAAAAGAAAAACCGAAGCTCGTTTTAGACTAATGAAATAAATGATAAGTTGATCCCGCAGAAGTAATTTCTATTAAGAAAATAGACTCTTTACTTATAGTAAAACCTTCCTGTTGCTTATCAATGAACTAATCCATTTTTCCTTTCGTAGCACTGAAACGGGGAAATATATTAACTAATCTATAAAATACTATCTCAGCCTTAATCTGATAACATGACATGGCCCCCGCCGGTATCACACAGACGCTAAAATGTATGCCTGCAAATCTTACGAGTAGGTCTTAAATTGTTTGCTTTCATCTAAAGTAACCAACGATACCAGTGGGACCAATTGAAGGCGTGAGACAGAAAGCTTTGGCTGTTCACATGCATTTCATTGCTATGTACAACGCATCAATTTAAATTGGCGTTTTTTTGCTGAGAACGTTTGTAGCGTCCTGACTGACGTAATATCTATGTTGGGTAAAGGAGAAAGTGGATGTCTTTCTGACTAAGGACGCTACCAGGACAATGGGAGGCAGCAAGAATGTCATGTAAGTATACACTATTGTGGAGATATCATTACTCACATGGAAGATAAAATGTTGAGTGCACAGTTTGTGAAGAAACCTCTGACCAATGGATACACATGCACATCTTCAATCTCTGTAATCGTTCAGTTTAACTGAAAATGCAAGTGCTCACAAGAAGCACTGCATGCAAACATTGTTTACATCAAGCAGGTTATAAGCGTATGCAAAGGTAGCACAGAATGAGCGAGCTGGGACTGCTTTATCTTTTATTCGACCGCATTCACAGTAGGTATGTGTTTACTTGATATAAGTACACCCATCTATCATATACAGTGTGACATTAACAATAAAGTCTAACCGCTATCTGGCCTCAATGATTGATATTTTACGTTCGATATTGTGTATTCTTGTAAATTTTTTTATTCATACTTTGTATCATACCTCAAAATAACTAAATAAACAAACAAAAAAATAAAAATAGAATAAACTAAACTAAAATATAATAAAAAGCTCTGTTCATATACTAGGCACGATTACAGAATTCTAGTATGTTGGGGGAAAGGGTTATATATGAACATCGCCATTTTTCGGCATGTGTTCACCTAATGTTTAACGTAAGCACACCCATTCGTCATATACAAGGCAGCATTTATACAATGAAGTTAGTAACCGCTGTCTGACCTGAATGATTGATGTTTTCCGTTTTATAAGTGTATTCTTATAATTCATTCAAACGTACTTGGTATCATAACTCAAAAATATAATAGAGATAAATAAAAAATGAGATAAGACGAATTAAAAAGGCTGTAGTCATATGGTCACCTATTAGGCACAGTTACAGAATTACCTTATATTTGGGAAAGGGCTATGTGTAAATGATGATTTTTACACGTGCACATTCTCTATTGAACATATTCAAGCACCTGGTAGCCAGTCAACAACAGGGTAATTTCTCTCGGAGAAATCCGACCATGGAGCACTTGAAGAGTTCAGACTGTAAACGATCATTATTGTTTTGACATATTGTCTACGGCAACCGTATCGTTTAGTTGTCAAACTTCAGTTCTTGTAGGCCTGACAGGTACAAAGGTCGATTGACGCAATACGTAGGATGTGATTCCTTATCAAAACGAATCTTATATCAATGAAGGAGTATGTGCATGTTTGCATGAAATTGAACATTATACAAGAGAGAGAGAGAGAGATAGAGAGTAGCATTTATTTAGCATTATATGCAAAATGCAGACTATTCTTACGAACACCAGCCGTCTACCTTCTCAGCAAAATGACAGGGCCGCTGAGCGCCTGTGTAATACACATACTTTCCTTGTAATTATCAGCCTTCTACTTCCTCAACGAAATGACACGGCCACTGAGAGCATGATGCAGTAGCACCTGCGTGCCGTACCACCTGATGACTGTGTTCCCAGGGGAGCCTATGCCTGAAAAGTCAATTGCATAACCATAGAAACAGTAGCATATGTTCACAGTAACATGCTAAGGTTAAACATTTCAGAAGATATTCAGGCAGTTTTAATGTTTTCTAAAACACAGACATTATGATGGAGGAAGAAGGAAGGTAAGCAGTCTATGCCTCATGCCATTGGATACTTAACAATTTGCATGCGGCAGTACTTAGAGAATTAGCTAATTTGATTTAACTGCTTCGATCAATGCCTAATTTTGGACCGAGTCAACAGCTTTTCTCGGGGCGCATGGCGATCAATGCGCGTCAAAAAGGTGTTGACCTGGGATATTCTCTCTGGAACTTGAGGCATGCTGGTACTCGAATGAAAGGTCTTTTTACGAGGAATACGAATCTGGGATCCTAATGATATTTCAGACTAGTTTGACTTTAGTGGATCGACTTTACTCGTGATTGGCACTGAAAGGGTTAAATATTGTTCTTCGTATCAGTTAAAACATTAGGAGAACAAGCATCAGGCTTATATCGACTCCTCCCCACATGAGAGAATTACAATGAAACGAATATGACTGAGTGACATGTCATTTACAACCGTTGTACTTATTAATCATTTACACATAATAGACGAAAGCACATGGAATGATAAAATATGTGCTGAAGATACATTAAACATACATAATCGTGATAAATAATTCAAGCCAAATATTTACTTTCTGTGAAGTTCAATCTTAAAAGAATTTGGGACACGTTCGTACCAAGAGGACAACAGGGATATGAATGACTTGCACAACATCTAATTATCAATTTCATGTGCATCATTAGTGTGGTATATCTCTTTTGTTAACCAGTTTATCCTTTTAATCTAATTAAACAGAAATCAAACTTATCATATTATTTTTTTTCACAAAACAACAAATGAGCATATAGTTTTAGCTTCATGTTTACACTGTTGCGCCTCGAAAACATATATCAAATTTAACGTGTGCCCAGCTGAACATTTTGAAGAGTGCACGGCGAAGTCCTTGTGGCGACGTGATCTTGAAAACGTTCTCTTTCTGTGCTACCGGTTCTCTCTGTGCTCATCCATCTTTGATACCATCAAACTGCAAAATTACTGGAACCCGCTGCGTACAAACAAGTGAATGCCTGCAGGTGTTTTGCGATGCTTTTATCACATGAATGTGAGGTCTGCATTCAAAACAGGCCTTTGCAATGCTTGGTGCCTAACGGATGTAAATAGGGCAGACTGAAGTCTGTCAGTTATACGGACGATAATGCGTTCCCGTTTTGTGTGTCAAGTAGGCTGTGTTCTTAATTTGCCACTAGATTGGTACCCATATAGTCATTCAACCCGTTCGACTTCCGTCAAGCATTCAATCGCCCCAGTGTTAGCATGTGTCATAATCATAAAGCTACGAAGTACATAATGTGTTAGACAAATATTTGCAATATTGTTGGCAAATAAACTTGTACATCCAACAGTGACCGCAAGCGGACAGCTCTGGACTGATCAAGGAAACATTTGTGCTACTTGTCGCAAGTGTACAGGCCAATCACTTGACCCACAAATCAGCTAACATATATTAAAATGGGTCTCAGTGGTCTCTTTTTTGTGCGTCTTGACTGTATAATCAAAATTTTAAAATCCAAAGCAGTAAAAATGCACTTTCTTCCTTTAGCCTAAATTTTGTCTACTCAGAGAAAAGAATGTGTACTGAGTTTGTGCCTCGCGATATGTTGAAGATTAGTCAACTTCGTGAAAATGATGAGGCCAGATTAAAGATTACCGTCGAAGCAACTCTGTATGTGTGCCCGATAAAAGCCCTGTGGCTGCAAGTTGGAATGGCATCTCGGTCTACAACGCAATTATACTGCCACATGTGAAAGTGTAATTATGTGTTTAGGTCATATTGAAAGGCCTGGCAGTCTAAATTACTGGACGTCTTTATATACAGAAGCCAAAAGTTGCTTGGAAAGAAAGAAAAAAAAAGAAAAGAGAACAGGAAAAAAGACCTACAAAAGAAAAAGGGAAAGAAAAAATTCCGACAAACCACACAGACATAGTAGGCCCTCTATATCCGGATAAACTGATTAACCTAAAAAACTGTCGTTTTCGCACTTTGTGTATCATTGAACATTGGTTGAAGCTATGCACACCATCTTGTCCGTATATTAAGCGTTGAAAGATGAATTCACCCATCGATATGTTATTTCCATAAGGTGCAGAGTATCGTGCACTATCACCTTCAACATTACTTAAGTTCAAACTCTGAAGATTCTATGTAGGACCTGAAAAAGTTACTATAAAAACACTTCCCAGATAAAGTAAATATAGAGGATAGTATTGTGGTTGTACTGTGCTCCACTTGCACGCATATCAAAATGAGACACAAAGCCAGTTCTCGGCATCTCTAACAACGATATCCCCTAATGCACAGGTTGAATTATTCATACATTCAGATTTTTTGTAATCTGATAAGCAGGCCATGACCTGAGCAGGCAACACGAGACAAGGAGCTACATGCGTCCCTTCTATACAGCACTCAGCAATACATTGAAAGTGTACAGGCCTTTCCCACAATAGCTACGTTCACGTCCCTATTTCGCGTAGAGTCAACCAGGTGTCAATCAAGGAAATGTATGTGACTAGAAATAGATGCACGATGTAGCTGATTCACAGGCTTTGAACTTTTTCATGCAAGCCCCGGACCAAGACGCGAACAGGGGCGTCTTTCTTCGTGCTGAGCGACTTGAACTAAGCTCTCATGCACCGAACACCCAACCCTTGCCTCTTCTATAAAGTATGACGTGTGTTTTGTGGGATAATTGTGGTACATTGTAATCCCAATTTTTAGAAGTGATACTGAGCATGAATGGCAAAATATTCGACACACCCATGGTTTAAAAAAATGTCCATAGGCGAATATGAAGATGAAGAGAGTTCACAATGAGCTACAGGACTGGGATAGCGTGGTCACGACTTACGGCTAAGATGAGTGACTCTATCGTTAGGCTAACTGGAAGCTTCATTGTGGATTCCGGTTGTCATACACCAAAAATATGTATGTTGAATTGGCTTCTCATGTTCTCAGTTTCATTGTGAAAGAGAATAGCATCCAGAGGTAACTTCCAAGTGTTTGTGTGTAAATTCTGACATCACAATACATGAATATCTGCATTACACACGTTCCCCATGTCAGAAAATTTCTGGAGAAAAATGCCTGCAAGCGAGCCACTAGACCGTAGACTACAATTCTGGTAACAAGTTGTTCAGTTTGCAAATAGTCGTGTCATATTTTTTTTGAACAACTCATTCAGGCATAAACCACTGTTACGGTTGTGGATATATTATAGGCCCAAGATTTTCTGGAATGACAAATTTTGTTATTGTTGTGCAATTTTTCTTTGTTCCGTAGGAAAGAAACACCACCAGAGGGTGCTGATGCGGAAGATAAAGTCAAGGTCTCTCGTGGAGATGGAGTACCTGACAGGAACAACGTGGCTTCATGTTTTTTTAACATTAAAACGTTCGTTATTGTTTGCTGCATCATTGGTATATTGTTGGCAACAGATACCATGCTGCGTTTTGCTCTCCTTACAACTTTGGAAAGACGCTTCAGGTTTAAGACAGTAGAAAATGGCATCATCATAGCTGCATATGACGTTGGTCACGTGATTTTGCTGTTAGTGCTGAGCTATGTTGGACCCAAGATCCATAAACCTCGCACTTGCGCAGTCGGTGGGTTCCTGGCTGTCATTGCTGGCGGTCTGTGGGCACTGCCCCATTTCCTGTTTGGTTCAGGAATCAAGGCAAGTTCCATATTAGTACAAAATAAAACTGATGTAGACCTGAATATTGGTTTGTGCATGCCTGCCTTGAATGGATCAATTCTACATGACCATTGTATGCCAGATAGCAACAGTAGCTCCGCGTCACAATACAGCAATTCTGTCGAATCAAGCGTGGCATTTTGGTTGCTGTTTATATCCCAGGGTGCTCTTGGCGCAGGTTTGGCGCCATTCATAACTGTTGGATTGACATACATAGATGATAACACAGACCCTCAAACGTCTGCTCTTTGCGTTGGTAAGTATTCGTACTAGATTTTGTCATTGTTCAACATTATTTTTGAAGGGAAACAACTATTTTGAAACAATTTAAACACTATTTTTATTTTACATTGCTGTCACTATGAGTCACGTTTAGTTATGAAAACTCGAAACAGAAAAATGGAAAAGAAAACCGGTCACCTCAGTTTGCAATTAAAGACATGTTTTAATTTTCGTTGACCTTTCAAATGCCTGCGCACTGTTTGCCAATCGGACTTTTAATAACTTAGATACACTGTATGAAATGGATTTTTACAGCTCTCAGAGTAAGCTCTTGATTCTTTAAGTAACCCCGCGACCTTTCATGAGATGAGGACTTCATGATGACTTCTGCGATTAGCGGGAGCAGACAAAACATCATTGTACTAATATTTAACCGATATCGGGCATGTTATTACACTGAGTTAACATCTTCATCCGTTGTTGTGGGCACTAAGGCGTTCTCGTGCCTGACAATTTGCTCTTAAAAGTGGTGATGGCTGAAACAAAATAGCAACTTTCAAATAGTATGTACTGAAACATTTGGACATGATATACAGGGCGTGATGATCAGTATAGGTGTAGCTCCAAGCTCCGATCTGTTTTTCCTTTTTGCAAGATCCCCGCCCGCCTCCGGGGGTGGATCGGGGGTGTTTCTTTCCCGGCATGTCGAGGTACTCTAATCTTGAAAGCCTCTGTATCGTCCATCTTCCATTCTTATCTCGGCCAGTCTTAGCGAAAAAAAAAAACAAAACAAAAACAAAAACAAACAAACAAAAAAAAAAACCAAAAAAAAAAAAAAAACCAAAGAAAAAAACCAACCCCCCCCCCCAAAAAATACAAACAAAACAAAACAAAACAAAAAAAAAACAAACAAAAAAACAAAAAAAAACAAAAAAAAAACAAAAACAAAACAAAACAAAACAAAACAAAACAAAACAAAAAACAAAACACACACCCCACCCCCCCAAAGTATTCCTCAGGGCATCTGCCATATCTGCCGAGAATACTTTCTTTGAATGTTTGGTTGTTTGTGGTTTTAGTGTTCTGTGAGTTGCCCACACCAGGGATATCTCATTCCATATCCCTGTCGACACAATGCACTTTCCCAGCAGTTCTTCAACGATTCAGTAACGTTTGGAAAGTGTAACCGAAGTGCTTACAGGTCTCCATGTTCTACTCCGGGATGAAGGGTGGAGGCGGGTGGTGGGGGTGGAGGGTTTTTCTCGTATGTTGCTACACAAGTAGCCATTGCCCAAAAGGCCCCATATTTTCAACATGTCACTAAGGCACCCGTGTCTCAAAACAACCATCTCTCAAAGATCCCCCTATTTTTTCTGAGCAGTCAGCTCCTTCAGGAGCCCACTCTTGTGTTTACCACCCAGTATCAAACGATCCACAGAAAGCTTATTTACAGGGTGAGATCTATTCAACCTGCTTATAGTGTTATCTCCCAAAGACCACCGTTTTCTTATTCATTCAGCTTTTGTTGGGTCTGTATTTTATGCCTTGGGTGCAGACATGTATCCTTATATCCGGAGAGTGCTCCCCCAGTTCTGCTTCTGCAGGTATACTATCAGTATGCAAAGGTGGGGTGGGGGGTCCTTCCCTGTCAACCCCCCTGACTGACAAGTTACCTTCTGGTGGTAAACAGAACTAAGTAGTACAGAAAGTTATTTTACCCAAGAAGGTCTAAATGTAGACCCCAAACCATTCCCGCATGACTCAAAAAAAAAAAAAGTGTCTGAAATTCAGTTTACTAGTATACATCCGCGGCACGTAAATTCGTGACGTATATTTAGGCATACTTACCTCCATTGCACCATTTTTGAGACGGGGAATTTGGTGCATTGGATATATGTATTTCCCATTTTCAGCTGGGTGATTGGTGCTAAGAGTAGCTAGTTCGAGATCTGTCAGTTCCGCGGTCACAAAACAGTTATAAACAATCTTGCGACGGCAAGAAGTTAGCAGAAAGTAAACTCACTTTGTTGTACAACTGCTGCAATTCAGTTTACGATTTCCGAAGAAATGCGTATCACCTTGAGTTCTCATGTCACTTCTGGGTATCCTAGACCTTAATTTGTCCAACAAATGGAGTTTAAAAATTTTCAGAGCATTAGACCACCTCAGTGACAAGTGTGCCTGCTAAACAGACTATTGTCCCGGCATCTGACTGCGCTCCACGGATAAAACAATAACGGTAGCGTAACTTAGTCTGTCTTAGGAGGCAACTGACAAGTCAGCTTTTGTGACACTTCGTTTGCCTTCCTTTCGTCCCTCTGTCCATTGTCCACAATTCATTTTTTTTCCTTTCCAAACTCGTTGCCCTGATCCTCTTTAAACTTACTGGGGATCTACCTTGGGTGGGCCTCACCACGTTTGTGTATATGGTGACGTTCGGTGAGTTTTTGGATTTTTGTTTCGTTCATACTTCGGCAAATATTATAAAATCTCCAAAACTGCTTGGCCAAATGCTTCACTCATTGGCATGGGAACATTTATAGGTACTTACCTATTTTCTTCGAATTTCATGTGTTTTCTCTATTTTATTTTTCCAAAACAATCACTCAGATCATGTTAACATGTGTAAATTTGAGGGGTCAAACAATGTTCACTAGGTGATGTTGCTCTGAATCCATGTTGTTTAACGAATTTTTAATTCAGGTACTTAGAGCATTTGTTTCTGTTGATTCCTGTGTAAATCTATAGATTGAGAATAAGTACTAAGTATAATAGACAAAATGTTATTGGTACTCGTATACTATAACTATTTTTTTTTTGGGGGGGGGGGTACGTTTTCAGCAAAAAGGGTTTCATTGAACAGGCCTAAATGGGAGTTTGGCTAATATACTATACGTATGGGTAGAACCAGTGTAACCGCAGTAACTTCTATACTACCAGGAGGGGTATCGAAAGCATTTAGGCTCGTGTCAACACATGTATGAACAAAATTATACTAGCTTATTGTGGGTTGTGGGAACGCACTGAACATGGATATATTAGCAGCTCGATTTGTACCCTAGGTGCTTAATAATGTGTAACTTTGAACAAACTTCTTGTGGTACCTTCTTAGAATTATTTAGATCCAGGTTGGGTTTAGTTGGTGTTCCTTATGATGATGTAATTACCAGCCCCATTTGTCCCCTTTATCTTTCTGGCAGCTAAAGACTGTCTACTATAGTCTTACTAAAACATGTTTTCACCAGTTTCCCTTACGAGCATCTTTCTCCCTTTTCTCTTTCATTTACTTGTAGTGACGGAATACCGTCATGAAATTTGCATGCTCTTAATTTATCAGAGTGGGGATGATTCCCCTGATCATCAACTGAGGACAGATCAGTTATTGTACTCTATAACCTCAGTTGACAGATCAGTTATTGTACTTCTTAACCTCAGTTGCTTTTTATGTTTTATTTTTAAGTGTTTAATAGATGTACTCCTCGCAGAATATATTCATATTCTTGTTAGCCTAATAGTATGTGTAAGCAGATCTCCTATGACTGATTCTAAAAGAATGAAGAGTGGTTTAATGTACATTACGTATTTATGTATCATGAACTTACTACAATTGATAAATTATCCTTTGTCCAAAAAGCAATCCTGCAACGATTATATTTATAACTTGAATCTTATCTTTATATACTTTCTCACAACAAGTGATCGGCATGGTATGGAATGTATCTCAAAGAGTAAACACACCGCTCTGAAATACTTTCTTCAGATGTTAACGTACAGGTTTGTTACATGGAAAATCATGTATCGACTCTGGTATTTTCCCCTTATAGTGTACATCACGTATGCATTAACTCATTCCACCCTGATAGGAGACTGAGTCAACAGCTTTCCTTGGCGCGCTCTGGGCGCAATGCGCCCAGAGCGCGCCAAGGAAAGCTGTTGACCATGGGCATATAATTTGGAATGATCTTCCATGCAAGTTTCATCCAAAATATTGAAAAATAATCCCTAAATTAGTAAAATACAATTAGCAGACGACATTTAGATATTAGCGGGAAAAAGCGTCATCAGGGTGGAATGAGTTAACTGGTGCTGCTGTGTGCTGTACTTATTCCGCTGTAGGTAAAAACTATGGGTTCTTGCTACAACCCTGGGAATGCCTTTTTTCAACATCACGTGAAGTATTTTCAGATATATACTTTTGTAAAGCGAGATCTATTGTCGTTTTTATAAATCAGAATACAAGAATTTTTGTCGGTACTTTATATAATGGTTTCAAACTCTTTTCCAATTTGGCACAGAGCAAAATTTAATTTTGTGTGCGGAAATACCTTCACCATTGTTGATGCACTTTGCAAGCTTAGTATACTTTATGGTAATGTGTTCAATTAGTATTTTATACACAATGGAAGGTAAAAATAGTGCAGAAGTAGGCGTATACGGCGGTCTAACGGTTCGATAAGTAATTTGTCTTTTACAATTCCATAGATTTGTTGAAGAAAGTATGGATAGTTTTGCCACTTTACATTATTTACTGCTGTTATTGTCTGGGAATCTGCATCCAAACCCTGGCCCCACTGCAGGAAGGTTTGTTCTCCAATGTGAACATGTGTATTGAGTCTTCACTAGCGCAATCCTTTGATGTGATAACCCTGTCTGAGACCTTTCTTTCACCATATAAAGATAGCACCAATCTCAACATTCCGGGCTTCCATCCTGTAATGCGACGCGCCAGCATAAGGAGTCATGGCGATGGCGTCGCGCTATATGCAACCCATGCTCTTGTGGTGAAAAGATGCATTGACCTGGAGAGTCCAGCTCTTGAAATTATGTGGATGGAGGTTTGCCTTGACAACAACAGGTTTTTATTGACAGTAGTTTATAGGCCTCCAAGTTCTAACCTATCTTTTTGGGACGATCTTCATGCAAACCTGGAGTATGCATACAGTTCGGGTATAGGGAATATTATTACCACTGGCGATATGAATGCAAATCCTAGAACCCCCCCTGGAAAGCATCTTTTAAACTTTGGCCTTCAAAACAATATTACGATTCATATCACTAAACCCACAAGAACAACTGAACAATCATCTACACGACTGAATCAAATACGGAGTAACATTCCCCCATCATGTACGAAGTACCTCGGTCCTTTCTCCAGTGGCACAAAGTGATCACTGTACCGTGTCCGCAAGTTTACTTTTTCGGATTAAAACTGAGAAGTCTTACAAAAGATTCATCTGGCAATATTCGAAAGCAGATTTTGATTATTTTAGAGTTTAACTTAATGAGGTAAATTGTGACGCCTGCTTTGATACACCTGATGTCAACACGGCGTGTTTTGCCTGGAGAACAGAATTTCTGGATGTTGCTAGACTTTGTATACCCAACAAAAATGTCTGCAGTAGACCAAATGATTCTCCTTGGTATACTTCCAAATTACAGTCGCAAAAGCGTAAAGTTCAATGTATTCACGAGGAGACTAAGGCTTCCAAGGAAAATCCCCACATTTGGAGGTACTTTCGGGAGTTACGTAATAAATACATTAGTAATTTAAGAACGGCAGAGGAGGAGTACCACAAAAAACAATGTGATATTGTTAACACTGGTCAATTCAAAAGCAGAAAACGGTGGGGACCGGTTAAATATCTTATGCCCGGTAACTCCAGTACATCAATACCATCAATTCTATCGAACGACTTTGCTGTACCAGATCAAGAGCTGAAACATTTAGTGAATTTTTTCTCAATCATGTCATGTGGATGATACAGCTTTTTCTCTACCAAGCCAGGCGTCAGCCTCGCGCAATGTGATAGAAAATATTTTCTTTGATGAGGAAACTATATACGACATCCTGAAATCTCTGAATGTTGATAAAGCCTGTGGGCCGGACAATATCAGTCCTATACTACCAAAAGAGGCAGCTCTCCACACTCAAGAACCTTTCCCTTTCGGAATGTAAATTTCCATCCGAATGGAAAACGGCACACGTTACAACAATCCTAAAAGGCGGTGCACCTGAATTATGTAGTAATTATAGGCCTATCTCACCTCTTAGTTGTGTTGGAGAGGCTTCGGACGTGCTGTTTTTAAGCACGTCTTCAATTTTATCCGCGACAACTGTGTGCTATCTGACAAACAGTCAGGATTTATTCCGGGAGATGGAACTGTTAACCAGTCAATGTACCTCTGTCATGTATTTTCAAAAGCTTTTGAGCATTGGAAAGAAGTACGGGTGGCATTTTGTGATGTCACCAAAGCCTTCGATAAAGTATAGAATCCATGTCTAATTCACAAACTAAACAATGCAGGAATTAAAGGGTCTTTACTCCATGCAGTGGGTGGAGGACTATCTTCATGCATGGACCCAAAGAGTGGTCATTCAGGGCGAGGCATCGACTTGGGGTAAGATCAGAGCAAGTGTCCCATAAGGCTCAGTTTTGGGGCCCTTGTTATTCCTTTTGTACGTGCATGATATTGTTGGAATAGTTAAATCAGAAATCTGCCTTTTTGCTGAACCAAGATCTTGAGTCAGTCACTCAATGGTCCAACCAGTGGCTGGTATCTTTCAATCCTAACAAGACCAAAGCACTGACAGTTAGTAGGAAAGTTAATACTGGAGAGCATCCAAACCTAATATTGAACCATAAAATTCTTGAAAATATAAATATTCACAAACATCTAGGTCTATGGCTCTCTTCAGATCTTTCCTGGTCAACACATTAATCATATCGAGGCAAAATCGCGAAAATTACTAGGTTTTCTGAAACGTTTACAGTACAAGTTAAGCAGACGAGCTTCATAATCCTTGTACTTTTCATTTATACTTCCTTGTTTAGAGTATGATTGTGTGGTCTGGGATGGATGCACTGACACAAACAAAAAGAAGTTAGAATCTGTCCAGCTGGCTGCAGCTCGAATTGTAAATGCAGCACTTGCTCACACTAACCTTAAAAAAACATTTATGCTGAAACAGGTTGGGAAACTTCAGCTGAACGCAGGAGGAAACACAAATTAGTTCTTATGTTTAAAATAGTGAAAGGACTCTCTCCTTCTTAGCTAGCCAATTTGTTACCCGGTGCGGTTTCATCACGTAACAACAAACTGCATACCTTTCAAGTAGAGAGAGACACTTAATACAAAATGTTTTTTCTCCGTCAACTGTCCATGAATGGAATCTGTTGCCCCGAGCTTTTAGGAGCCTCGAACACTTAGATGACTTTAAAAGAGAACTTAATAGAACTAGACATTAATATGAAAAGTATGAATGGGGTCTCGTTTGGTCTTTTTAATTCTAACCTTCAGTAACTTGATAGGTCAAACTGACACATTGGGTTGTATCTTGGTAATAGCAGATCCTGTCACTTTCGTTTCAAAAATAACTCCAGAACTGCTTTAGGGCAAACTTTGCTATCGAAAACAACGATGCCCTCTGAAGTGACCAGCTTGACAGTACACATGGATTATGTTGATGTAATATATATTGAAATTGATGGGATGCTGCAGTTACTTCCACTGTTCTCATGATATCGGGAGTGTTATTTCAGGTACAACCTCAATAACGCACTTGGAGATGGTCCTGTGTGTTAGGCGAACTTGTTCTAATTGTCAAGGTGACATGGCCACTTTGCAACAGCAAACCCAATTTATCGTTACTTAATTCTAAATGATTTTTACTGTATTTTGCAGGAATTATATATAGTTTGTCTTCGTGCGGACTGATTGTCGGCCTGTTACTGGGTGCTGTTACCACCGGTGTCTTTGTTGATCTCACACGTAAGCTTTTAATCCATAAACGCATTATCATTGTTGGTTTTATTTGACCAACAGCGATTACATATAGACACATTTAGGGCACAAGGACGCGGGACGTCAAAGATATCAGGTCCCCGCTGTATCCAAGCACTAGTTACCAGGTCTGTCCCCTCTGTGAGGTAGTGGTCACTAAAAATGAAACAAATCCACATATAGAATAAGCAAGTTGCTATCTCAGCCCAGCCTAGCAATAGGCTGATTCAGGTCAGAGGTCATCAACACAGGAAGTGACGTTTGCCCATTCAACTCTTTAAGGTCTTGGACCAGTAACCTAGGCCTAATGCAAATGCATTTACATGTTGAAATAGCGACATTCGTTGGCTTATTTCTCCTATTTCAAACGTAAAACCACAACTTCCTTTGCATTCTACTTCAATTTTATACGGTAGCAGCAAGTTAAAACCAATAAAATGGGGGGGGGGGGGGTCATGTGATTAGATTTTTTTTTACCAGTACATTTGTGTACCTTACCTCCATGATTGACCGTTCTGCGCCTCATATGTCTCCAAAAATACACAAATTTATCAAATGATTTAAAATATTTCTAGAGTAGCAGTGCCTTTCTAAGACTCACAGTTATAAGTATTTTCCTATCCAAAATTGTGCTGGGACTTAATTCTTGATGCTCTGCTCCTGTGATATTAACATACAATAGACACAACAACAGTATTCAGTACTCGATCAAAAGTTGTGGATCAGCTGACCCGACCTTCAGGGATTACTGGTCCAAGACCTATAGTTATCCTGGTAACCAGTATCTAACTTCCGTTTTGTCACTTTCTTGGACCAGTTTCATGGAAATATTAAAACAGAACAGCCTTGAGATGATAACAAACACTAACAAAATTCCTAATGAATGAAGCTGTAATCCACAGTTATTCGTTTCCTTGCTTTACATTTTACCTCCGTAAATGTCTATGTTAAGCGAGTGAACTTTACACCCACTGGCTTTGGACGTAATTCAAGGAACATGCTCAGCTGAGATTGATGTTTAGCTTATTAAACAAGAACCTCATGGAAGACATTAGGCCTGGTGTTCTGCTATTGTGTTTCAGAATGTAGTACAGATTCCTTCCTTTATTGTGATTTTCTTGTCGATCGAAAAAAGGCAATAAGCAGATGGTTAAGATTGCCCCAAGCAATACCTACATGTTACTTTCTTAGTTTATAATTACAGTTTGCCTTCGTCCACAGCAACCCATCTAACCCAAGCAGACCCTGAATGGATTGGTGCCTGGTGGTTAGGCTCACTGGCCTTAGCTGTTCTGACTTTTTTGGCCACACTGCCTCTGATCTTCTTCCCACGCCACCTGGTTAGACAAGATGAGGGGCCGGCTTTGATGTCTCAGGCATTGAGCTCTGAGCGAATGGATGAGGCAAAGCATAGGGCAGCCCAGATGAGACCGATGCTGCAGAGAAAAATCAGTCAGCTCGGAGAGACTAAAATTAAAGGTGCTGTCAGGCTGATAGTATGTTCACAGTCGATTATATGTGTATATGTATATATGTATATATATATATATATATATATATATATATATATATATATATATATATATATATATATATATATATATATATATATATATACATAGTTATTAGTTATTGAATTTTTAGTCTGTGGATTGTAGTGAATAGATACAGACGCGTTTTTAAATCCTACAAAAACGAATATTTTATGAATGTTTACATAATGATGCAAACATTATGCGAGTCAGCCTGGTGTGGTGGCACCAAAGGTATCGAAAGCATTGCAGCTATGGGTTCTGTTGAGGCTGCTAAAGGCCAGCTCACATTTTTTCAGAATCATGCGAAAAGCCCGCGCTGAATTCAGCGGGCCAGAAAGCACACCATCCTAGTTTATGGATCTGTGCGAAACTATCTACGTGTAATTTTGAATCTGAAAACATTTATTCGATTAAAATCAGCAAATTTGCACAATGTTTTGGCGAGAATGCGCTCAAATGAGCTGAGACAAGGGGAGGGGGTGTTTTTCTCACACTCGTATCAAATTACAAAGTTTCTTTGCACGATCAGTCTTCAGGTGGGGAACTCTTGTTTCAGAAACAGTCAGAAAGGATATTAAACTGAATCTGAAAACTATGGAAGATTGCATTTAAATTGTGTTTCCTGTGCCTTTTTCGTAGTTACCAAACTTTCTTCTATGCTATCTGTCATCTTACATGTACGAACCCACCAATTGACAAACGGATCAGTCCTCAATCTCTTGAAAACATTGATTGCAATTAAAGATATGCGACGTCCAGTCAATTTTCCGGACTTGACTTTATAACTATTAGGATAGTTAGCGTCACAGTGTGGTACAATTTGCACATCACGACCGTCTGCATGGGTTAAACACACTAATTTTGTTGATCATATGCGTTTTAATTCCTTGGTTCCTTCGCTGGATCAAGCAGTTGTTCCATTCTCTCAATTTCCAATACTGTCCAGATTAAGGCCTTTTCTTGCATTAGATACAAAATGGTCGAAAATATGTTACAATCTATATTTTCAGAGGTGCCAAAGAAGAGCAAAGGACTGTTCAACAATTTGGTGTTTATGATGGCAACATTGGCTATGTGCTGCATCAGTTACTTACCTGGAGGTTTATTCGCCTTCTTACCCAAATATTTTGAAACACAATTCTTAGTAGCAACCACGTTAGCCAACATTCTTACAGGTAATCCCCTTCTGCATATCGTGAGGAAATACAACTTACAAACTTAAGAAAGAAGAAAGTGCTTTCGGGTCATTCAATAAAACATCAATGTCAGAAATATATACTGTGACAAAAATACTGCAACCTATGAATAACACATACACACACCCACACCCACCCCCACCCCCACCCCCCCACATATATATATATATATATATATATATATATATATATATATATATATATATATATATATATATATATATCGGAAAAAGAAAAAAGAGACTTTAATGCGATGACAATAGTCTGGCTTGATGAGAGATACTCTGTCATGTTTAAGGGCATGTGTAACTTGCTCACGTCGCTGTCTCTGGTGTGTTTCATTGGGTTTCACATAATATTTGCACATGTATTCAGACTTGGTCTGTATTATATGCCACGTTGTTCATAATTTAATTTTAATCTTTTATGCCTCAAAATCTTTTCGCATACAACGAATTCGCGACAGAATGTCACAATTTTCTTTCTGCAGATCTAACTTGTGAATATTCACGTGTTATAATGGACTGTAATTTGCAGAGATGTTTATAGACACATACTTTATTTTTGAACGTTAATAGCTTGTGGTTAGTCATTTATATTGTTATTGAATGTGAATAATGATACCATGCAATATGTATATTAAATTTTACAGCTATAGTCACAGCTTTGGCAGTTACTTTGGGAACTTTCTTTGGGGGTTATATTTCTGCGCGCTTGGAACTGAAGATTCGGGGATCAGTTAAATTGATATTCATTACATCGTCAGTGGGTGGTGCCTGCTTTGTGCTCGCCATGTTTCTTGGCTGTCCACAAACATTATTTGCGGGAAGTCAGAATGTACACGGGTATGTTTGAAGAAATCACACACTGGGTATTGACAGATGGAAAGTTGTGGGGGTACACTAGACCTGTGTAGGGTAACGATTTCTCCTCCCCGCATAGCCACCTGTCCAGCATTTTGAGTACCCGTTTCAGCTGTGGGCATTGCCGCTTCGCCGTGACAACAGAAAGTCATCATGTTCAATACATTGCATGGGCGCAAAAACACTAAAACGCATGAAACTAGGTCAACATACCACTTATCAAAGTCCATATATCAAACAAACATGTTTTATTGACGCAATTCAAATTTATGTAAACGTACTGATTGTCAAACTTGGCATTTTGAAAATAAAAGCCGATACTGAACAATGCATATCATGTGTACGTCGATTCCACAATTACCAAATTGTCGAGATCCAATGCTTTGGCATCAAAGTGGCGCCACTGTCCGTGGTGGACTGAGCCTGAACTACCTTGTCGCATGCAACATATATATATATATATATATATATATATATATATATATATATATATATATGTATATATATATATATATATATATATATATATATATATATATATATATATATATATATATATATATATATATATAATGAGGACCTCATATAATCAGAAAATGTGACCAACAATATCTCTATCCTATTCAAAGTATATCAGCAAAAATTCTCTCTGTCAGAAAACGTAAAGATCAACGGTCCAGGTGTGGTGATAATCTGTTAATTTTATCTTTACTGCAGAAAAAGCACCAAATGCAGTGATATGTTTTGGTAGCTGTGGGCGCTACATTTGCCTTTTTGTGTTCCAAAGTAACCTGGAGATTACACGTTTAGCCTCTTAAAAGTAGTAAATGTATAAGAAACTAGATTAAAAAGGTTAAAAGATCAGATTCTGGAGGTAAAAAACCTTTGTAAACAATGAAGTGATAACTTTGTTCACAAGTAAACGCTTCTACCCAATCAATACAAGATGGGTGCATCGAAATAATGTTAAGCACAAACACCCAGCTCATAAAAAAAATCACACATTTACTATGGAAGTACATCTGTTGTTTTTTAGCCTCGTTCCCGAGCATCCATGTAATTTTAATTGTTCCTGCGGACTGGACTTCTCGCCGGTGTGCGGTACGGGAAACATCAACCATTATTCACCGTGTTTTGCTGGGTGCAGCACTCGCCGTGACGGCACAGAACAGGTAAAGCAAAACACAATGTGAGAGGAAAGTATCGTGCTAGAAGTCATCCAAATTACTTTATCATCAAATTGTACGAGTAAATGCTGTAATCATGAGTGTTTTGAACCTGTTTTCCAGCTTGTGCTCATACCAATAATTATTCTTACTGTAAAATATAAGAAGATATAAAATACTGCATAAATAGGACTTTTCTCTCACAAAATGAGTATCGGTATGTACTGTAAGTCATAGTAAATATGAGGGGTAACATACATTTTTCTTTTTGATTGTGTGCATATTTAAATGTGATTTTCTTCTTCTTTTTTTTTTCTTTCATACTCTACATGTGTACATGTTGTATATTTGACATATTGCTGTATTTTATGTAACAGCGCAGTCAATAAAGATTCATTCATGTAAGTCTCTAAAGGTCGAAAGCAAAAATTGACCCCCCCTCCAAAAAAAAGGGTGAGAAGTACATTTAACTGTGTTACAAAAATGGCACATGTGGTTACGAAAAAAAATTATTAAAATGCACCAATTGAAACTTTGACATTTCACTTCATCTTAAAATTCTCGATATATCATTTTTTTTTATATTTTACACATACCTTTTCTAAGTGTTTGAGATACCAATTCCACAGAGCAGTGGCCATCCATTAATGCTACAAGGAATGTCTCGCTGAAAAGTTCACACGCTATTTGTATAGCCTTGGTATCGTATTCTGTCATGTACGTTTAGTAAAATGTTAATACGTATGCCGTATTATAGCTAAATTATGAAAAAGGCGTGCGGGTAATTATGCGCTCAACGGTTGCCTCTTTAGGATGGCTGTCAAAAGGAATTATTTTTGCTGTTATATTTACGGCTTTCGGAATGCAGGTGTTTGGTAACTGCACCTGCCTGGGTGATTCAACGGACAGTGTTTCACCAGGATTCTGTGACACCGGCTGCAAGACCCTTATACCCTACTCTATAGTCATCTTCATTTGCACGTTTTGTATTTGCTTGGGCCAGGCCCCCATACTGGCTGTGATAATGCGGTGAGTTTCTTCTGGATATTCCATATTTATGTTCTTTCTTCACTTCATTTGGTGAAAATGTAAAGATATTTGTGTTGACAAAACCGTTGATGTCGCTAATATGTTACATCCTTCTGTTGGCAAACGTACGTTCTGGAAAATCGAAATACATACTTCTCCATTCTTGATTTGCAAAGGATGGAAATCATGTTGTGCATACCGCCAGACAAGGCAAACGCAAGAGTCTGCTTTTAACCTGCTCTATTATATGTTCATTGCAGCATTCCCAACTTATTTATTGAGCTTCAAATCCTATGTCAATAAAATGAAACACAAAAATTTGATTTTCGAGCTAATGTCCCACACAGTCTGGAACCCAACACTTGCCTGAAATATAGAAAACCTTCCAATGGCAGGCGTTAAATCGGCAGTGGTGTATCGACTGGTTATTACTTGATCAGTGGTATATCGACTATTATTTGATTTTTAATTATTATCAGATGCGTCGAACCAGAACAGAAGGCATTGGGTCTTGCCATCCATAATTTTCTCACCAGCATTTTGGGTAAGCCGTCCTTATGTTTAACTTCTTTATTCCTTGTTCATGAATGTTTTGATTTAACCGTATGTCCTTTTGTTGATTTAAACGTCTTCAAATTTTACAATGGAAAGTACGACAGACCCCCTACTTATATGAATTGCTCAAGCACTGACGAGACAACACACAGGATAGAAGAAATGCCACAAACTGCTGCATCTGCCTCACCATACAGGAATACACCGAGAACGTGGCACGCGACAGACCCCAGACCGCGGGGCGTGTAGTGGGCACAGTTATGCGTGTTGCATATTCGGTAGTAGGCCTAAATTCAAACGGCAGCGTGAAGTCCATTTGATTTGACAGTGTGGATTGTAACGAGCCTCAATTATCGGTGTTATGTGTTTGACTATAAATTGAAGTGATAGCCTGAAACCCGTTTGATTTTACACTGAAGTAACAAGCCTGAATCTGAAAGTAAAGATCATTGTGTACTTTTTATTTTCAAAAAGATCTGATTTTTTCAATATAGTATCTCTGTTATGATTTCATTGACCATAATTAATAAAAGGCCAGTAATCACTTAAATGCTGTGACATTAACTGCCATCCGTATATTGGAACTATTGGCGATTTATTGTTCATTTCATTTGTGATTTTTTTTTCATGTTTCCTACTTATCCCAACAGGGACGATACCGGCTCCAATCATATATGGTAGATTGATCGACTCGTCTTGTGTTTTGGCTGAACAAACTTGTGGTGGTCCTGGACGTTGTTTAGTCTACAACAACTCCACATATCGTTATATCATGCACGGTATAACATTGGGAATGATTGTTCTCACCATGTTTTTTAATTGCATCATGTGGCTTAAAGTACGCAATATGGAAGAATCTGATACTGACCAATCGCAAGTCACCAATGCAGCAGCATGTCGAGAACCGGAAACAGTGCCGATGATGGAAGAAAACCCGCGTATTTGAGCGTGTGTAGTTTTTAACACACCATACCAGAGAAATACACAAACACAGACAAATTTATACATCCATGACTCTATCAATTTCAACATAAATTATTTATATTTGCTTTTTTTGCTACCATTGAAAGTATATGAACAGAACTGGAGTTGAACTTGCGTATGCGATGACTGCAATAGCGCACGCGCAAGCGATGTGTTGTTGTTTTCCTACCGATAAATTGCACACATTCAGACTCGAAAATCAACCGTCCTTTATAAACGTGACGCAAAATCCTTAAGGTTAGACCAAAAAAAAAAAAAAAAAAGTTGTATACCTTTTTACAAAAGAAAGTAGACGTTTCGCACCACTTTCTGGCAAAATGTAATATTTGTGACTGTCTAATTTTTGGGAAAACGTGTCTGTCGAATACAGGAATCCTAGCCTCCAGACAGCCTACCTATCCTTTTGGAGAACAGCCACAACCCTCCCGATTGTAGCGGTACCTTGGACAGAACAAGAGAGAAAAGCTGCACCTGTATACACATTTTCATATCAAGTGTATTGTGTGTGGACATTTTGTACACTTTGGATGGTATAATTTAAACCAACAGTGTCTTGTGTAAAGGGAAAAGTTATATCCGGGCAAATCTGGTCAAAAGTCAACCCATGATAGTTGTTATTATTGCACCATATAATTGATATCACCTTGCTTGTCACATAAAGATTTATCGTTGGTTTACATATTTATCGTGAAATACACCATTTGCTATGTCTCAATGTAGAAAAGTGTCCAGAGAGCTGATTGATATTTACATGAGCTGCAGCTGAACGAAAAATGTTAAACCTAGACGTCGGTGAAGTTGACAAAGATGCAAAAAGCCCACACCAATTAAAATATTGTCCATATGTTTTGGCGTGTTGTTTTCTGATTGAACACTTCATACGCAATCCAACAATCCCAGGCCAGAACTTCTCTTACTCTACCGAGCATGTCATGTAGGCCAAATACTTTTGTTATTTTCCAATGATCTTACATTTAATTTAATTACAACAACAGTGAATTGCAAACCTTTCTGTAAAATTTATAGAAACGACACACATTTTCCCAATTCCAATGGGGGGGGGGGGGGTTAATATATTAAAGTTTGAAGTGACGCTCGGCATGTCTTTCCGACGATTAGCAAATTATTGATAGACAATTTACAAAATGACGTCACTAGTCTTAGCATGCGTGCTGCTGACTAAGGTTTTCCTCCAGCACTGCGTTATACTTTCTAAATAATTTTGTAAAAAAGATACATAATGTTTATTGTACTCTCTCATGATACAATAAAGAGAAATGCATGATTGACACATCAACAGAGAATAAGACAATTCACTGAGGATAAAGACTATTTGTAAGAAGATTTAATCTTTGACCTTTCAAAATGTAGTATGTGAGAGATACGTTTTTGGTATATATATATATATGTATATATATATATATATATATATATATATATATATATATATATATATACATATATATATATATATATATATATATATATATATGTACACTTCCTGTACATACATGCAAAACATGATTTATATCTTCTGTAACATGCAAGTTAAACACCAGTTGAGTTGATTAAACATACAATTACGGTCTTCTTTAAATAAATTATTTCTTCGTCCTGTTTCTATCTTCAGATAATGAAGAGAACATAGAAATCTTGTCCAGGTATTACGATGTCTTTTCCCACTGAATACGAAGTAAATATTTTCGCCATTCGAACACAGATTTACATCAATGTGCCTATGTATTGTGTTAATGTTGGTCTACTGACATGGTCTACTGACACTATGTGGTCAATAAAAGCTGTTGATGTTATTGTCCTGCACACTTGTGTAGTGTTTGCCTAAACGTTCAAATTCATCAAACCAGTGGTAAACTAGCCTAACTTCGTAAAACCCTTGTAAATTTGTATTGCAAACATTCAGATTTGTAGTCGACATTTGGCTGTAATATTTAGCTTAAGGAAATAATTTATTGACTATTATCCTACAAAATGTCATATTTCATTTAGCCCTAGGTCATCTAACCCCACTTCCGACTGTAAACCCAGCGATATGATTAAGCTTGTTTTGAAGATCCACTACTTGATACAATCAAAATAGTGTTGATTGCGACTGCGTGCGGACCGTTTATAGCCGTGGTGGCACTTCTGTCTGTGCTAACTGGTCCAGCTTACAGTTATGACAGATGCCATTCATCATTCACATGCTTTGTGGGGCCGACCTACCTTGTTTGCTTGCGCCATTGTGGATTCTTTATCCATTAATTTTCACAATAATAATCTCTTTGATGATGGTTGTTATGAGTTGTCATGCTGACAATATCCTTTCAAAAAGGGTTTTCACACTGACCCTGAAGAACCTCAGCTGTTACAATTTAGTTGTAGTTTCTAATTTATTTCAAATATGCTGCCAATGTTCGATTCCAGCTCTCTTTTGAGCGAAAAGGTTTTTTAATGCTATTTATGTGGTTTCTAGAACAATCCAGGCCAGTAAAACTTTAGGCTTTGAATGCAATTTGACAACTGTGGTGAAGTGTCCGATGGACATTTGTTTTCACATTTTTCAAGAGAATTTGTTGTGATTTTGAGTGTTTTCAGCAGTTGATCCTCTTTTATGATGTTTCAATCGTCAAATTTATACGTGTGAGCAATGCAAATTTTTCAGTATACACGGGTAATTGTATTGATGTGTTTTCTTGTTCTTGGTCATACATGTACACAGTTTCATTATAATATACTTTGATTTTTTTACGCGTATGGTTATGTTGTCTGGGAAAAAATGTATCATTACATAACATTTGACCTAGCTACTAGAACTTGGATCCTGACGTCAATGAACTAACGGTCTCTTTTAGTCATATTAATTTTGACAATTTAAACATGCTGGTATCGTGTAAAATACCTTCATCTTTATGTTAACGATGAAAGATAACATGTATCATGTGAGTGACCTTGGTAGAAAGAACTTGGTGTCAATTGATAACAGTATGGTAGTCTTGTAAAACGGCGCCGCAACACAATACAGATGAGTGACCTTCATGGCACACAGCGTCAATAAATATATGCAAATCTATCATCTGTTTTCTATAACAGTGAGAAATGACATCGATGAAGGGTAGATGTTGATTGTAACTTCCAGTATCAGCACTGAGATGCTTGTATTAAGATAAAATAATCTTTACAAATTTGTTTCAAAGATACCTTGATAAATCTTGTATTAGCTTTCGGCTTCAGGGCCAACATTTTCCTTGGGTGGTTTGGCTTCAGGACCTATGCTTTCATTAGGACAATCCCTCTTGCCGTATCACCGAGTCAACCCTAGTATAACTGATAATATATATATATATATATATATATATATATATGCGCACACATATGGAGACTTTCAAAGTGAGAAGTAAGTGTCATCATGGTTTGTTTTACATTTCTGGTATAGGAGGTCCATTGTTGCAGTATTTGTTCGGATTTCCCTCGGTTGATACAGGTGGTCTAGCTTCAACTGTTTATTTTACAATCACTGGGACTGATTGTAATGCTCCATTTCATTTATACTTCAGTTATACACTGGCAGGTGGTTTAATTAGGATAAACCTTTCCAGCTCAAAAGGGTACATACTGGTTCAGGGGTAAGTCAAAATGTTCTTATCTGAACTTGTACTTTGCCTGCAAAGCAGACCAAGTTCCGTGTTACAACACTTGGTTTGCCCTTCTTCTACATGATTTTATTTATGGTAAGGGAAACAAAACTATACTGTGACCTCCCCCTGGACTGAAACACCAATCAGGAAGTTCATCATGATTGCATTGACCAGTAGCAGCCTCTGGTTCCTAGTGCACTGGAACCTGTTACGATAGTAACGGTACTCCGCCATTTAGAAACTGAGTCACCAGACCCCGGCGGAGTAGAAAAAATACGCAGCTTGGGTCTGCTTTGGAGGCTAACTTGTACTATACAAGTTTAATAACTATGTTTGGTTTGACAAGTAGTTTTCTTTCATAATGAAGCTCTGCATTTATAAGCAAAACTTCATTTTTTAGCTTATTCATCATTTGCCACATTCATATTATGAGGGTTGTCTTTGCTGAATATTTAGCTTGGACAAGGAGCCGCTACTCAGAGAGACACGTACGGGTATAGGCTCCGAAACATGTTCTAAGTAGTTACCCAATGAAGTCCCTCTTATTTATTTGGGCTAATACAGCCTATGTCAAAATTCTACAGAAGAACGTGCGCAATATGGACAAAATTACTTCCATATGTATATAGGTTAGACAGTGACGGGTTAGCTTATGGGGAGTAAAGTGGTAGGACTGTGGAATAGGGTAATGATTACCAGGATGCATATGTGGTTCTGGACAAAAAGACACATACAGTATATTAATATATATATATATATATATATATATATATATATATATATATATATATATATATATATATATATATATATATATATATTGTACGCCGAATGCAACTTACCCATTGGCATTGCAGTTGTACCCTTTATTCCCTTTCGTCCATGCCACTTGGCTGTTTGATATTGCCTCTACCCTTATTCCCGGCTCGCTCCTGCCACTTAGCTGTTGGTAATGCCTTTATCTCTTATTTAGGTACGCCCTTGCCACTCAGCTGTTTTGTATTGCCTTAATCCCTTCCTTCCGCGTGCCCATGCCCCTTAGCTGTTAGTATTGCACTTGATCCCTTATTCCCGCACGCCTTGTACGTTTATTCCCGGACACCATTGCACTTGGCTATTGGTATTTGCCTTTATCCCTATCTCCCGCACACCCTTGCCACTTAGCTGTTGGTATAGCCTTTATTCCTTGTTCCCGCTCAGCTTTCACTTTTATTCCCGGCACTGGCCATGCCACGTAGCTGTTGGTATTGCCTTTATCCGTTTATACCTCTTGATACAATACCGTCTACAACAGTTGACCAATTTAAGCCTCGTCTCAAAAATACACCGTGGATTATGTCCACAGTTATTATTTTTATGGTGTGCGATCCCTAAATATTCTACATACCCAGTTGAGACTTGATGTATCAGGTTTGAATTCACACCTCTAGAAAATTAATGTGACCGGATCCGCTGCTTGTCAATGTTCTTTTCCCAATAAAACTGCATATCATTACTTTTTGGAATGCCCTAATATTGTAATTCCTAGAAAGGATTGTTACGTTCAATTTGTCGTATTTTGGCACCGGGAATTAACCCCTTCTCAATTGTTCAAATTACTGGTGACATTCTTTTTACTTATATACTACACGTACATAGAAACCAAAGTATCTCAGAACAACATAACAATGAAATAGTGGATGCTGTTCAAAAGTACATGTCGAAGATCAGAAGATTTGTTTTCTAAGCCTTCAATTATTCCTGTATTACCTCCTCGCTCTCCCCCTTTTTTTCTCTCTCGCTCTGCCTTTACCTTACTGGTAACGTAATGCTCCCTTTACGTATTTTGATAGTCAGTGCATATGTTGGTCCTATTCATTGGTATGATGAAATATTTTTCTACTTGTTCTTTCTTTTTCGTTTGGTGTATTTATTCGGAGTTTGTTTTGTCATGTGCATCTTTTATATACTGTTTTTGTCTCTATTTGTCAAGAGAGCCTTTATTTTATTATAATTCGATGAACTATTAGGTGATCCTGAGTAAAGAAATATGTTTAAATGATTAAATATTCCCGCAGGCCCATGACACTCGGTTGTTAGAATTGCCTTTGTGGCCTATACCTTCACAATCCATGCCAAGTCCAAAACTAACACCTGAATGATTATCATTTTTTTCCCGGCGGTCACTTAAGCCCTATCGGACATTACAATCTTGAATTAGATCCTTAAGGTGTTTTCATGTTATTATACTGGGTTATTTCGAACATTACTTAATGAAATAATATGAATGAAAGATTGCAAACTTCACTGAGAAAAGTGTGCCCTCCTTTGTGGCACCCATTCGATACAGCCAAATGCAGAGGTGTATAGTTTATGTTGACTGCCCAATGACTGGCCGCCACAGTCACGCAAACTAAGTGACTATCCCAGCATTCCAATGCCCACATGAGGCCTCTCGGACATGTGAATGCAACACGGACCTTCGACAATAAGTTGAAAAAGCTGAGCGCTTAAATAGGACTGCACCATGGAGGCAAGAGACAGTCTTGTGTAAGTATTCTACTTACTTGTGAAAGTACAATTAACATTAGCACATGCAATAAGCCTCATTGCCTCGTCATTTTTTCTTGGGTATCGTTAGTCTTAGGCTGGCCAGAAACTTGCGTCAAGCAAGACAGTGGACCAATGTGTTGCTCTCATGGACAAGGACATGTTACCTTAAATAGTTTCAAATGTTCGATTGTTTGTGTATACTTGCTGGGGGGTTTAATATTTTGTTTTTGTTTTTTGTTGTAATTGTTTGTTTTTGTTTTGTTTTTTTGTTGTTGTTGTAATTGTTTGTTTGTTTGTTTGTTTTTTGTTTTTTTGGGGGGGGTTAGAACCATCTAAAAATTTATGTGGTCAATATGGGTTGCATCGAAAAATTCGAAGATTACAAATTCTCGTCTAGGTAATAAAGTTCAGTTCCGTAATTTCTTGACTGCAAGGCGATTTTTCCATAACATTCACTTTTGTCAGGGACGTTAACGATGTTTATGATGCAAAGTAAGATGACTTGCTTCAATTATCGGAAACCATTTATAAAGAATAAACATATTGCAGACAGCCCCACAGTGGCATTTTTGTCCAGATCTATAATAAAATCTACACAAGCTTGAATCGGATGGGTTCTCTTACACAAGTTAACTTGAAAAATATAAATCTGCTGAAGATGGCTCAACATTATTGATGTGTTGCTATTTATGGCAGTCGTCTGATACATCGTTGCTTATGCTATGTTCGGAAATGTAGGGACAGATTTCTCATATCTCTGTGTCGTAATTTCACGGACGCTCCTTTTTTTTATGACAACCATAAACAGTGGCCAGTCTATAAAACAGTCCTCATACCTTTGTAGTTTTCCGGCCCTTCACTGGTACTCATTTACTTTATTGGTGCCATGGTCATTACGTAACCACAATGAACCATCGCGGATTTGCGTGACCTAGCAAATATTTGGGGGGCGGGTATATGCATAAAACCAGTGCCCTCTTTACTATGTTTACGTTCGTTGATCGCTTATTTGCGTTCCTATGGTAACGGGTCACTCTTTCTTGTATTCAACTGTAGTTTCCTGTGTCACAAGTTTCTGCATAAGTACAATGTGTCTGCGTGATAATGTATGAGGTTCGTGGTGTCTTAACTGCCTACGCGGATGCTCCGTGGCTTTTGTGCAGGGGGAATGTATAATATTGTGTAAGCTTGTACTTTCTGCAACCTGAGAATGATTTACCACTGGTTTTGTAATTTGTGTTCCTGAATCAAACAAAACACTGAGCAGTTTAAATATGATCGAGGCGTATAAAGTCAGACAAATGCCACATGCTTGCACGTTACTAGTAGTATGTTGTTTGCAAATTCAACGACTTGGACATCAGATGATCATACATTCAGAGGAATATACTGTGCTTAATGTATTATCATACAGTGAGACCCGGCTTGAAAGACCACCTGTAGGGATGACCAAAGTGTGGTCTGTCGTGACGTGTATCGTATAGGAGTATAAGCAACACGACATTTACAAAGCGGGGTATCCTGAAAAGGTGGACTTTCAAGACAGAGTCACGGTCATTATACATGTACAAAACTGAGAACAACGTGAGTTGCAAACAGGGAAACTATATAATTATACTTATGTGGCAATAGCGGATCATCACACAGTTAGCCTTTATATGGTGGCAAACATATATGACTGTTGTGGGTAACTGTTTGCCATTACTGCCAAGTCCTCAGAGGCTCAACTAAGTACATGCATGAATGTTTCAAGCCTATATTTGTTTGGAAATACCATTTTTTCTGAGTTACATCACCGTGGATCTCTCAAGTACATTCTTAATGTTGTTAAGCGAAACGTCTGGCTCAGTCAAACAGATTAGCAGCGTGGAACATTGTGCTTATAGTAAATATATATACCTGTAGGACACTTAAAATGTAACCAAGCACAACTTCACCGCACTTGAAGAATCCTATATTTGTTTCAAGAATGGTCAAGGAACACATTAATGACGCGTTTAGAGTGAGTATTACAAATAAACAAAAAAAAAAACAAAAAAACAAACAAAAAACAAAACAAAACAAAACAAAACAAAACAAAACAACAAAAAAAAAACTTTAAGGTAGGATGCACGATTTGCAATTGTGTTGGCATAAGAACCAGAGTAACGCCGACAAGGACAAGCGCACCACAATAGCGCAGTATATGAATGTCCCTCGGACTACATTATCCCATAAAACACAAAACATTTGGTTTCTATTAACAGTGTCAAATGCCTTACTGATGCGGAGAAAAGCTAACCATGATTTTTCTTTTTTTTTTTCTTTTCTGGGGCTACATGGACCTTTAAGTGTGAAATTGTGATCTTCAAGTCCGTCATTTCCTGTATGCACCTTGCAGTTCACCAAATATTGAATTATCTTTATAGAAAGATATCATTCGAGTTTCCAAAAGGGATGCAAATACTATGTATACATTCGAGGTTATAGTAATTCCTCGGTAGTTACTGAGTGATTCGTGACGACCTTCCTTACATATAGGTTTAATAAATCCTTTTGACCAATCTTCTGTGAAACTTTCTAAAATATAACAAAAAAATGAGTAATTTTGTAATAGGTTGTACCACTGCCTTACGTCCGTATTTAAAACAAAAAACACCCCCCCCCCCAAAAAAAAAGAGAGATAGCAGAGACAGCATCGTCATCTATTACAATATCTGTGAGATCAGACATTTCTCCAAAACGTGATGGTGGTCTTTAGCAACATTATGTAAGTTTTATTCCGAATATTGTCCGTGACCGACAGGTCAACTTGTGTTTTTCAGACTTTTCCAGTATGTTCATAGCAATAACAAATCTTTTTGCTGGTTACTGCCAAATAAACCTTACTACCTTTCGCCATGCAATGAATATTTTAGCAATGGCCTTGTTAGATACGTACATAACTGACTCCCGTAAAAGGAGGACAGCAGGTTCGAAATAACTTGTATTTAAGTGACTGGAAAAGCCAGTTTGAATTGCCCCATCAGAATATTTACCTCTGATATAAATGCAGTGACACTTCTTACAAAGCAATTTACTGCGGTGTGTGTGGCCCCATTAAGTTGCCTAAATGGATAAACTGATCGACAAACACTATGGGAGAACCGTTAAGAAAAATTTGAGGCTTCAATTCAGAAGTAGCATAAAATAATATTTACTTTTTGATGAATTAAATAACACGTTATTGTCCCTGTGACATTATGAACAAGAAACCCGTTCACACACCGTGGTTTCGTATTCCTTCTGACACAAGAGCCATACCATAATTGTGCTATCTCTTCATATTCCGCTTGTTTTCGTAGTTTTGTGATGCAGGTCATACAACTAGGTGGTCCATGATCATTTACCATGGGAAATAAAAAAAAACAAAAAAACCCAACATCTATGCAAGTTTTTGTTCAATGATCTTTATGAGTTTAGTTTTAGCCTCGGCACATAAACTGCCGCAGAGTATTTTCATCCCGTGTGTTATCCGAGCACCCGAAAGACGTTTCAGCACTGTCTAAACACGCAGTAACCTCAGAAATATCGAATTAAATTAAACCTTACGTTTAGCAGACGCCGATGGAATGATGAAAATCTTTCCTTGTCTCAATTTCATGTTTAAACTACTCTGTAATCGCAAAGACAGAAACTGTTCCCGTGGTGGTCTGTTGACTTTTCCGCTCGGATATACCACACAGATACAGGAAGATCTCGATTACAATCTAAACAATGGTCCATGAAAGTACATGTTCAAAAGGAAAAATGGATGTTGGTAATTATTTAATGCTCATCCAAGGTTAATGTACGCCATCTGCATGATCGATTACGCATCTTTCAAATGTGTGTGAAAAGGGTAAAACTTTCTTTATTATAAGTAATATAAAACTTAGATATCCGTAACAGTAGCAAAGAGCAGCAAGGTTTTTGATTATGTAATTGAACCGTATAATTTACAAAAAAAAAAAAAAAAAAAAAAAAAAAAAAAAAAAACCAACCCCCCCAAAAAACACCCCCCCCCAAAAAAAACAACCAAACAAAAAACAAACAAACAAACAAACAAGAGGGCTGTGTGAACAGCCCATGGTCAGCTGATCTTGACATTCATCACACTTGCAGCTCTACGAACATGAGAAAGGATCAAGGTCACCCATGTTCTGAGTAAGTCTGATCTTTATAGAAAAACACTAACATGTGCAACATCAAAGTTCAAGTAGTTCTCAACTTATAATGAAGAGTAAAATTCATGTATGTTGCACTGTGACCCCAGAAACGAGGTCAATGTCATTCATGTACTGTCTAAATATGACCTTCATACAGAAACATTAAAATGTGCAGCATCACGTTACTAACTCAAAACTGATCTCAATTTATCAAGTAAACAGTAAATTTCGTTTCAGTTGTCCTGTGAATTAGCATTAGAATGCCCATTGACTTACATAGTAATTAATAGGAAAGCTGCATTGACCAATAAGTACCCGAATTGAAGATCCTTAAAAATCAGGAATCCAAAGCAGTGCCACCTAGAAAACAACTTTGTTTGACCCTTCCACAAGAACATATCCATCCCATTTCAGCTTAATCTGGAGAAGAAGTCGAAAATAGCTAAAACTCACAAAATTTCACTAAAGAAAATAGGAAAAAATTGCAGCGCCACCTGGTGAACAAATTAAGAACTAGGAGTCCCAGGGAGTATCTATGTATGATATCAAAGCAATTGGGTGAGCGGTTTCAGAGGAGAAGAATTTCTAAGGTTTGCCCCAAAAAAGAACAAAAAAACTTATAAAAAATCCAGAAATCAATAGAGCGTGACCATTTGAACAAACTTGGTAGAGATCCACCAAGAAATTCGAAAAAAAATTGCAGCGCCACCTTTTGAACAAATTAAGAACTAGGAGTCCAAGGGAGTGTTCCTGTGTGATATCAAAGCAATTGGGTGAGCGGTTTTTTAAGATTTGTTAAGATTTGCAAAAAGAAAAAAGAAAAAGAAAAAAAATCATTTAAAATCCAAAGATCATTGGACTGTGACCATTTGAACAAACTTGGTAGACACCTACCCAAGGCACATCCCCACCAAGTGTGAAGTGGATCTGGCTGACGATTTCGGAGAAAAAGTCGAAAATGTGAATTGTTGACGGACGACGGACGGACGGACGACGGACGGACAGACCATAAGATAAGCTTAGCTGACTGACAAGTCATCTGAGCTAATTATTTCCTCGTCAACTTATTTCAAGGGTACAAATCCAACGGTAAATGATTTCATCCTTACGAATTGCCCAAATAGGATAGCTGGACTTACTAGTCTAGACACGGGAATTACTGACTTTCATTTTATGGTCTTAACAAGCATCAAACTGCAGTTACCGCGACCTCCAAGGACCAATATCCCTTACGACAGCTATAAACGTGATGAGAAATATATTCTTGATCTTGGCACTGTTCCTTTTCATGTAGCAGGAATTTTCGACTATATGGATGGTGCTGTCTGGTTTCATGATAATTAAGCCTCTTGGTGATGTAAAAAAATCGTCACGCTCCACTGTAAAAAAAGCGTGCTTGAACACGCAATGCGCCCTTCAGGAATGATGAACTAAGAAAGTAAATCAACATAAATTGCTTAAACGTTTCAAGAAACACAAAAGTAGTTGAGAACTCTACCGAGTCCAAAGAACCAAGGTGACGTCTTTACGCAAGCTATCAATTAAACGGTACTTTAGAGATCGCTGTGACACATTGGCACACATAAGTCCTGGAGAGCCATAAGACCATCCATATCTGACAATTGTCAAGGGAAGGTGCAATATTATAGCGACCTCCCTTGCAAGACCTCGCAAGCTTCGTCGCTGGCGAGGTTTTCTTCACGCGTGAAACTTGCCTCGCGCTGAAGCGCTCGGCGCCCTTCGAGATATTACCTCGCCGTGAAATCTGCCCCGCGGACCCAGAACCCCACGATAGTATTTAATACAGGTACCCTAATAACTGTTTGCATGAAGACAGGACGATCATTAGACCCATGGCAGGGTTAAAAAATTATAATGTTCATCACATGTATATTGTGATAAGTATTAGGCCTATAGTATAGACGGTGATTCAGGATTCACATCTATTTGTTAGACACACACACACACACACACACACACACACACACATATATATATATATATATATATATATATATATATATATATATATATATATATATATATATATATACACATAAGATCAGCAGATACAAATATCAGATATATGGTATTACAAAAGAAAGAAGTGTACAAAATCTATTTTACCAAAATTACAGGATAAACATATGCAAATACATATTCAGGATGACCCAGCTAAGGATGTAAACATCCGCTATCGCTGTGGCCACCTGTATTAGTTTGACTTGTAAGTTACACCTGATTTCAATTGAAAACAATGACAGGTTTTAACAAGATTGTGATTAGTAGAAAAAGAAAAAAAAAATAAAAATAAATAAATGATGATGATGATGATGATGATGATAGTAATAATGATGATGATGATGATGATGATGATGATGATGATGATGATAATAATAATAATAATAATAATAATAATAATGGGAATGAGTAACAGTTATCCTTGATAGTTGCAAACAAAACAGTTGACGATGTCACAGGTTTCAGAATATTGATTTATTGAGAATACTTAGATATATTTTGAGAATCCAGAATAAGAATGTGTATTAATTTTGTCTGTAATGAGTGAAGGTGTATTAGTAATTTAGTAATTTCATATCTAATGCACTTTTCAGCTGTAATAGGTTGAGGAGTAGCGTACTAAGGAAAAAAATCTCTATGTCTTGTAGAATACTGGTGAGTGGTGGGTAAGGTAGCGAACATATCACGAAAATAGCCAGGAAGTTCATTTTTACAGTATCGATAATAAAAGTTGAGGGCTTTATGTTTGAAAAGATCAGAAACCCTGAAAACATTTAGTTTTTTGAATAACGGTTCTGTGAGTGCGTAGAAGTGTGTGTGTGATATGGTAATCGAATAGCAGTTTTTTGCAGTTTAAGAACACGGTCCCAAGTAAAACCCCCGGGAAAGTATAGAATAACTTATATGGGGTAATAACAGAGAATTGTACATGAGCAGAAGGGTACTTGTAGGTAACAACTTCTGTAGTCGTTTAAATATAGCAATAGCTCTAGAAGTTTTATTCAGAATTTTATTAATGTGGGCATTCCAGTTTAAGTTTTCATTTATGATTAGTCGTAAGAAGTCAAATTCATTCGTGCTTTCTAAATATGTATCAACAATTTTAAGATTTATGTTTAATTCTAACTTTCGTTGAGGAAAAGAAAATAGCATATATTCAGTTTTTGATATGTTAAGAGACAGTCTGTTTGCTGCAAGCCACTTATGTACTTTATCAAGTTCAGAATTTATGTTGTTCGAAACGTCTTCATTATTAGGTTTTGGTTTATAGTTCAAGGTACAAAGTGAATTAATAAGTGTGGTATCTTCGGCATATAATATGGATTCAAATTTAGGGGCTGCCAGATGAAAGTCATTTATATATATAATAAAAAGAAGTGGTCCTAGAATCGAACCTTGAGGCATGCCAGTAGTAATAGGTAGATGTTTAGAACAAACATCATTTAGTTGAACATATTGAGATCTGTTTGTAAAATAACTATCAAACCATTTAAGAGGAGTGCCAGAGATACCATAATAATATAGCTTTTGGACAAGGATATCATGATCTAAGGTATCAAAGGCTTTAGATAAGTCGAAAAATAAAGTAATGGGTATTTCAACGGAGTCAAGAATTTTAAATAATCTATCAATGAATTCTAGGGAGGCAGTTTCGGTGCTGTGAAGCTTTTTAAAACCATGTTGGCTGTTTTGAAAATGTTATGCTGTGTAAGATAATCGTAAACTTGATGATATACCACTTTTTCAAAAAAATTGGACAGGGCCGGGAGAAGAGAAATTGGCCTATAGTTATTCAGGACTTTATCATCATCTTTTTTATGCATTGGTAACACTTTAGCGACTTTAAGTTTGCAAGGAAAAATGCCTGTATTCAGAGACTGATTTATTATTAGAGATAGGGCATCGGCTAATGAGGAACAGATTCTCTTGATAAGCTTCATTGACAGTTCATCATGTCCTGTGCTAGTTTTAGGCTTGAGTTTATCCAGGATCGATAAAACATGTGAAGGAGAGATATTGGTGAAGGTAAAAGAAGCTTCCCACTGGTGGGTTAGATATGTTGTACAATGGGGTAAATTTTGTTGGCTTATTTTAGCGGCCAATTTTGGGCCAATATGTGTGAAAAACGAATTAAAGCGTTCAGCTATTTCGTTTTTGTTAGATTCTTTTTTATTTTCTATCATGAATAAAGAAGGGAAATCTGTTTTACGTTTATTCATATTTAGAATTGTGCGAATGACGTCCCAGGTTTCTTTTGAATCGTTTTTTACATTTTCGAGTGTCGAATGGTAGTGCTGTTGTTTCTGCCGTTTAATATATTTGTCAAGTATTTTGTTATAAGCTTTCGGATTTTGCTTAAGAGTGAGAAATGACTAGGAGCTAGGATTGGTACATTTTAATTGTTTATATAGATTGTCACGGAATTTAATTGACCTTAGGATACCATTGGTTATCCAAGCGGACTGTTTGTGTTTATATATGTTGTAGCGTACAGTTTTGACAGGAAGATTTTTGTCCTTGCAACGTTGTATAATACTTTCAAGCTGATCAAAGTTGTGATTCGGGTCATGTTGTAAGTCATGGTCAAGAACCTGCATTATGTTCGTGTTGTTCATTTCCTGTACAAAATTTTGAATAGCATCAGGATGCTTATTTTCAACTTAAAAATACTTCGGAGGAGCTTTCGGATCTAACTTTTGGTCTAAACATGTAAAATATGGAACATAATCTGACAAGTTCGTAAAAATAATACCAGACAAAATAGCTGTATTGCTGTTAGATAAATTACAAAATATGTTATCAATTAACGTTGCGTTACGTTCCGAAAATCTGGTTGGTAATGTAATTTTTGGTAGGAAGTCGTTTTCTATCAATTCATTAAAGAAGTCAGAATACTTTTCTCTGGTGTTGGTTTTCAAAAGAGCAATATTAAAGTCGCCTAAGATCATTTTGTCTGATCTCTCTTGCGATAAGGTTGACAATATTGGTGACATATCATTAATAGAAGACTCGATATCATCATTTCTATCACGGGGAGGCCTGGAAATGTTACAGAGTGTTATTTTTTTGCCTCAAACCATAACCAAAAGTATCGATGAACTGACCTTCCCATAAGTTGCATGGGGTATAGAGATCTCGAATGACATACTGAAAATTTTCATGCAAATAAATAATTAGTCCGCTGTGCGAACTACAGGTGGCGCCAAGAGGAATAGCGACATAGTTGTCTAACTCAAAGAGGCTTGTGTCAGGGCAATGGCCTTCAATCCATGTTTCCTGTAAACAGATGGCGCTGAATTCTATGAGCTGCTGCAACACATGGTAAAACACTACTAGCGTAGAATACGACTATTGGACAAAAAACAATTTGCACAATTTATCCATAAAGAGAAAATACCGTATAATGTTGCATAGGCACTAAGGGCAACGACATTTAAGCACGGCAAAACCGGCAGTGGAAACGATAATAATTTGAGCTTTCAAGTGCGCATACTCAGGAAGCAGGGTACTTTTCACGTGTGAAAAGTATGTCGCGCTCAAGACAGAAGATCGAGGTCTGGATCAAGTCTTGGGAGATGACGTGACACATGTGAAAGCTAGCTAGCTTTCACGCCGCATCAAGCCTTCGAGGCGACTTGAAGAGGTAGATTCGTGAAAGTTAGCTCGCTTTCACAGGCAAGGTCTCGATCAAGCACCAAAGGGCACTGGTACAATTATTTTGGAGGACGGTGACAATTTGATCCACAAATCTTACTATGTGTGTGAAACTTAAACGAAATCTTTGTAATTGTATGTCAAACAAATAGCGTTCCTGATAATAATATGGGTAACGTACCAAATGACATTGAGCAAAGTGGCATCAAGTTTATAGGCCTAATAGAATTAATGGAAGGAAAAAAGTGACACATTGGGTTTCAATTGGTTAACGACGACGAAGTCTTCAAAAGATTATTGAAAATTAATATTAAATGGACAACTGGTCCACATGCCATTCCGCGTAAACTGTGAAAGATTGGCGCTGAGGTTCTATGTACACCTGTAACTGCTTTAACAAGCCCGTCAATACATTCAGGTAAGTTTCCCCAACAAATCTGAAAAAGGCTAAAGTACACTGGCAATCTATTAGAAGTCCGACTGCTTGATTAAATCGAACTATCGCCCTCTCTGTATGTTGATTATTTCCAAAATATTCGAAAATGAATTGAATGATCAAATGTCTCAAATTTTTCATGAGCTATCGCATTATTTTTAAGCGCTTTTCATATAGGCCTATATTTCATAAATTTTATAATTTCTCGAACCCTGCCTGGGTCTACTAATTGTCCTGCCTTCAGGCATTTACTTACTTTTTGTTAGGGTACCAGTAAATTCCATGGTCAAGCTCTGGTTTTCCTAGGTAAGTTTCACGGCGAGGTATGTCTCGATGGGAGCTGAGTGCTTTAGCACGAGCTTAGTTTCACGCGTGAAGAAGACTTCGACGACGAGGAAGCTTTCACACCGCTCGCGAGGTCTTGAAAGCGAGGTCGCTATAATGCTGCACTAAATAGGCCTACAACTGGCCTTTAAATGGGCCACATGTAAAGCAGTCCCTGTCTGCACACGCAAGCATTCTACTCTGATGTCCACTGTAACAACATCGCTCTCCTCACTTGCTGTCTGACCAGATCTTGTTTAGGGTATCCCATAATTCTGGGTGTTTCGGCATTGTGATATCGGATGCCTTGCAAAGTGCATCAACCCCTTACAGTTCAGGGTGCCCCATAACTAGGGTGTGTGATTTGATACAAGGCGCCTCAGTGTTGGTGTGCACTGGTGCCATGGGAAAGATGACTGCATTGATGTGGTCCACTACCTAACAATTCACACTTAATGAGGAACAGGGCGCCGATATTTGCCCTACCCCCCGGGGAGGGTACTCCCCGGAATTTTTGGTGGGTAGGCTCCACCGAGGGTACAAAACCCGGACCCAACGGGAGCGGAACCAATGTGAAAATGGGGGGTCTTTTGGAGCTTGTATTGAAAAAAAAATATGAAATTTTACATAAAATTTGGTGTATTTTGGGGCAATTTGGAGACAGGAATTGAAAAACACAGGGGTCTTTGGGTGAGACAAGCGAAAAAGGGGGGTCTTTTAGAGCTACAAGCAGGAAAAAGGGGGGTCTTAGAGAGCGACAAGTACCGAAAATAGGGGGTCTTTTCCGCGGCGCCTACCCGTATAGCAAGGTATAGGAAGTACCCCCCCCCGGCCCTACCACGTACTACCCCATACCTGATCTGGTCCCATACCTACCCAATATCTAATCTGGTCCCATGCCCACCTCATACACCCCATACCATTGCCCATTCACACTTTACCCCATTCCTCTCTTGGGTAAAGTCTTCCTGTTACTCCATATTTTAGGGTAGCCCCCTGAAATTTAATGATCACGTTACATATATTTATAACAGGCCGCTAAACAAGTACGAGTTCTAAGACGATTCTGTAAAGGTTAAACTGAAAAGGAAAAACATCTTATCTTCAATGCACTTATCGTTTATCATTTCAATTAGGCCTATTGCCCTGTCGTGTGGCGTTTATGTGGGAAAACTGACATCGACAAAACGGAAAAAGGGAAAGAAAGGAAAGGGTTCTTGCTTTATATTTAATGATTCCTCGTCGCCTTAGGTCTAGGCCTACTTTGTTTTAGCACGACGTGCAAAAAACCCTTCTCTATTTTTAGGCAGACTATGAAAGCTAGCCACTGAAGACGAGTGAAGTTGATCACAACACAAAGCGGCCCATCTTTGCTTCAAGGTTCATATCTGAATAAAGAAGCCTCATGTAATTCCAAGGATGATGAGCAGCGTGTACAGCCAGCTCACCACACTGTAGCGTATGGAAAAAACTCATTAAGATAGGCTTACAGAACACCTTACCCGTCCCTAGAACTACAGCTACAACGTTATCTCAGTTTAAGCCTCGAATTTACATTGCATAGACTCGAAGGCTCATATTCAGTGAACGTTCCACAGCAGGTCTTGAAATACCGGTACTTTTTTTTATTTTTAGATGGTTGGCATTGTAAATAAGACCTATAGGCCTATACTATATCTCATAACTATATGTATGGTCGGAAAATAGTGGCTAACGCTATTGTTTTCCGTTACTGAAATTCTCGACTGGAAATAAAGATTATTATCTTCATAATCATATGAAAACCAGTTTTCTCTCATACTTTTTGAACTTTTGTCAGTACTTTAAAATATTTTAGATGCCGTCTACGGAGCGCCGTACGAAGAGACGTTACGGTAAGATCTCAAGAAATATTTATCACTGCCTTACTTTATTTTTTTCGAGATATATCTTAATTTTTTGACATCTTATGATGAGCTGGCTTGTCATGCATATGATCTCGTGTTCTTCTGTCCATTGACGCCAATCCGTCGTCTTCGTCTGTTAAAGATTACACTCTTTCGACTCGCTGACCGTATCGTCACACTATGTTCAAATATAGGCCTACATTGCTACGGGGCCGTGTCACGTTTGTTCAATAGGTCATGTTTCAGGTTTTGTTGGATTCCTTAATTAATTTCTAGGAAACTTATAAAGAAAAAAATCCCCCCAAATCACTTGACACATTGCTTTGAAATTTCACAAGGTCGCCTCTAGGTACCGTGGACCAACATTTTGTTAAACAGGCACAGGAAAAAACCTCTAAACCTGATTTAAATTACGCTCTGCAAAGACGACAAATTACACAATAAGACGATGCTTCAGTGCCATCTAAAGTAGCTGTTAGCTTCATGAAGGATCCTAGAACTACACGAAAGAAACTGTCTGCTACTAATGTCATAACCCTATAGACCAGAAACTATCAAGCGATTATGAAGCAGGTGTCCCTGAGAGTTCCAGCCAGCATCTTCCTAATAGTTTTGCCAGCCCTTCTCTCTCCCCCCCCCCCCCCCCCACAACTGAGAAAGGGAATGCGGCAAATGAGCTACCTGACAAGAAAAGATGTCTTGGGTCTTAAAGTAGAAGTACACAGTGGAGAATGGATGACAAGTCTCCCTAATTATAAAATGTACATGGTGAGTGAACACGTTGTTTCCAAAAATATACTGTTATATAATGCAATCTTGCCAAAAATAAAGAACGCCAGATCAAAATGGCCCGAGAGAAGAGTAAACAACACACTTTACATTCTGACTTTTGTCAGCAAGGATATTGAACTTAATCCTGGACCTAACTACAAATATGCATGTGGTGTATGTTAAAGACCTGTGAAGTCAAATCAATATGGTAATACATGTAACGAATGTTATTTATGGCTACACACAGGATGTATAAATATTAGCGAAACTGAATATTTTCATAATCAAAAGGATCAAGAAGATGACTCGTACCGCAAATCATGTACAATGCCGGCTTTTACTGACTCTTCTTTTGATAACACTCAAGTGGAAAATAATATCGACACAAGCACAGCATCAATCCCAAATGAAAATCAAAACGAGTCCACATATCTGCTTTATAAAAAAACTGCAACAAGAAAGGAAGAAATACCCACATGGCGTACTTATACGACACGTCAACATAAACAGTATCAGAAATAAGTTTTGGGAGCCTCTTTGAAATCTTCAATCTTGTGGACTTTCTTGCATTGTGTGAAACAAAATTAAACGAAAGGTTCACTGACTGCAGGTTCAAGATAGATGGTTATGAACTCTACAGAAGAGACGGAAATGATTTTGGTGGTGGGATGGTCTACATATAGCAACATATACCAAACAGACGTTAAATAGATTATGAAAGCAAGACAATGGAAACAATTATTTGATTAAATCAAGCCACTGACACTCATCATAAATCAGTCACTTGCCACTGGTATCTTTCCAGATAATCTTAAAATTGCAAAAGTTGCCCAACTTTCTAAAAATGATGGTGCAAATTTGTTTAAAAACTACAGACCAATTTCTATACTGCGTAACTTTTCCAAAGTCTTTGAGAAAATTATGTTCCATCAACTTCATGATTATTTGAAAACAAAAAATCTATACTGTAATCAACAATATGGCTTCAGGAAATTGAAACCCACTGAACGTGCCTGCCTTGAATTAGTGGACAGACCACTAATAGATATAGGTGAAAGTGCTATCCTAATATGTATATTTATGGATCTGCCCGAAACGTGTGATAGTGTTGATCATAGTATTCTACTTGAAAAGCTAAAGTATAATGGTATAACAGGCACAACTTTACAGTTATTTCAAAATTATTTAACTAATCGAAAACAATATGTAGATTTTGATGGTATCAGTTCTTCTTTGGCGGCTATTACAACAGGCGTACCTCAAGGATCCATCCTTGGCCCACTGTTGTTCATAATTTATATAAATGATCTATCTTATGTTTCCAAAAATGTTCATAAGATAATTTATGCTGACGCAACAACTCTGGGCACACGTCACATTTTGCAAACTCATAATCTAGCAAGGAATGCATTTGCAAATATCAATCAAGAGTTGCGGGAAATAACTAACTGGATGAAATTAAATAAACAATCCTTAAACGCTAAAAAACTAAGTTCATTATCTTTTCAAATAGTCAGAGAGTGGTAACAACTCCCGACATCCTAGTAGACAGCACAAAAATTGAATGCGTTGACAGCTGTACTTTTTAGGTATCAGTTGAGATAAACAGCTCAGCTGGAATGCCCACTTGGACAAAAATGCAATACAATTATCCCCAACTGTTGGTATTATGTATAAGCTGACAAAATATCTTCCCCAGAATATCAAGAAAACAATTTAACAATTTATAACTCCCTTTTATTCCAACATATAAGTTATAGTATGTTGGCATGGGGCCATAAAAGCTCAACGGTTGTTTCATTACAAAAGAAAGCAGTAAGAATAGTAAATCAGACACGGTATGTCGCACATAAAGAACCAATTTTCAAACTCGTGGAATTGTTAAAATTTAATGTCATTTTCCTTCATCAAAAACTACAGTTTTATTACAAATTTGTTAAAACGCAATTACGAGTATACTTCAGTAATATTCCTATAAAGTCAGCATCTCTAATTCATGGCAATCAGACAAGAAATAAAAATAAAATCTTTAAAAAAGCCTCAAGATTAGTTAGCACAAGAAATTGCATAAGACATGACATAGTAGAATCATTGAGCAACACTCCAAATATTGTTAAAATTAAAGCGCATACTCATAGTAAATCTACTTTCTCTTTTTATGCAAAAATGGAATGTATTTTATTGATAATTATAGTGATATACGCACGAAAGGAAGTTTTTATGTTTGCAATTTAAAATAATCATAATAACTCTCATTCCAAAGTGCTGTTCATTCCTCGATGTATTTACTTACGGTGACTTAATTACCTGGAACATTTTAGTATTACATCTCTATTCATTTATTGTCAATCTGCACATCTTAAGAGTAAACCATCTCTTTGGAGTGACCCCCATGATAGTGGTATTCAATGCTTTAATGGAAGTCTCCCCACCAGCAATCAGTCTTTGTATCTTACACTTCACACTTAACATTTTATATTTAAGGTTTTGTTCGGTTACACTCAATGTATTGGTGAAATAAAAGTATTTCTGAGTCTGAGTCTGAGTCTTGGCCCAGGCAGACGGATATTGGTTGCCGTTATAGACCTTTTTTCAATGGAAAATGCCATTTTTCAAAGAGAAATAACTGAAATGTTATAATACATCTCTGCAGAAACCAGCACCATTAGTGTGATTTGAATTACAACACGTTTACCCATAAATATCTGTGATATTCATGACTTGACCAATTTGATAAAGGCATATACTTGTTTGAAAGCTGCTTCTCCTACTCTTATTGATATCATTTGAACAACTAGCCCCAAACAATTTTCAATACCACAGTGAAGGATACAGGGCTTAAGAACTTTTACCATATGGTTTTTACATTAAACAAAGACACACAAGTGAAATAAAACCCATAGACATTATTTGTAGAAGTTTTAGATATTTCAATAAAGCAGAATTTAATAGCAATATAAGTAATATACCTTTTCAGGTTGCTGATGTTTTTGACGATTTTGAGGATATAAAAGAAACATAGAATCAAGTTTTAAAAAAAGTTATTGAAATTATCTGGTAAATGTCCCATTTAAAATTGGAACATGGAATTGGCTGTCAAAGATTTATTAATTTTTAAAGAAGGTATAACTTTTACTTCTAGAAATTATGTTGTGCGTATGTGTTTGAGGGTGGGAAAATATTCTCCAAAATTTTTTTTGTAGAGACACCAATATAGGTAAATTGGATTGATAGATTGAGCCGCACACAATATTTCCATTTATAAAATAAAGGTACCCAAATACATAAAATAGTAAAATGAGTATTCTACGAGGCAGGATATCTCTTGCTATTAAAATTATACCTGCAACTTTTGCATATTTCCGACTTCCCTATTCTGTATTTTTTTCAAGTTTTTCCTTTCTGTTAAAATGCAAAGAAATTCACACAGTGTGATCATGTTAGTTTTGTACCATACATCTGTACATTTTCGACCTAATTGTCTTGCTAGAATCTTTTGAAAGATAGCATGGCAGCAGTTTTCTTTAAATTCACTGACAATTAATTTAGCTGCCACCAACGACTCTTAGAATGAGTTATTGCCTTGAGGGGGAGCTGAAGGCAACGATGTTTTTAAGTATTTTAATTTGGTACAATTTGTAATTATATTGATGTTGGTCTATATGTCCTAATTTCCCGTATTATATGTACATACTGAGTCATTGTGATATGTCATACATTATTTCGATGAACCATGGATTTGTATTTTACTTTCGCCGTTCGCGGAGCTTTAATAAATTATTATTATTATTATTATTATTATTATTATTATTATTATTATTATTATTATTATTATTATTATTATTATTATTATTATTATTATTATTATCATTATCATTATCATTATCATTATCATTATCATTATCATTATCATTATTATCATTATTATTATTATATGTAGTCAATAGTGGTCCGTGCATGGCACAATGTTTTTAAGAAATGCTTTAAGGCCCAATATCACAGAAGAAAAAAGCTCTCTAAATCTTCATGGTAATGTGTTTTCATATGTACAGTATGTCCGTAAAATGGATGTGCCCTCACCTTTGTATCCTTCATTCAAACATTTCCTAATTTTGATTTCCAGACGAAATTAGGTAGTTTGGTATACCGTAATGACCTGACGTTATTTTGGTATGCACTGACCCAAACCAAACAAGGAAACCAACAGTTTGTTCGTTCGCACACTATATAACAAATCCGGCCAACACCATTGTATTATACCAATTCATCATTCAGACTATGATTTTTCTTTGACTTATTCTTCAAGTTTGCATTAATTTATGATGTCTTAAACACAACAATATGCTCTAATTAATGTAGCTCGACCAAATCATTATATTCGTTACATCCTCTTCTGCTAGAATTTCGAACATAACTCAACCTAGTCATTTGATCTTAAATACTCTCATGAAATAACGAAGGGAATAGTTCGGAGTTTGTTTTCGGTTTTTGTTTTGTTTTTCGTGGACCTGCCCATCAAGTGTGTACCTTATGGCCATAGGAGTCTTTACCATCAAGTATTTTGACAAGACCACTGTAACACTATGCACAGGCAACTAATCGATTTCAATTATCATATTGCGTATATTGATCATATTGAATGAGACGCTGAACAACTCAAATTACCCTAGCCCTCCTTGCGTCTAGTATAACTATTCATGTACTACTGATACTTCAGAGATTTGAGTCTACGATCAATGGGTAATGATTGAGTGATGATATCAACGTGGAAGAATTATGAATAACGTCGTAAAGATAACACAAGACCATTTTGTCGAAGATGAATTCAATAAATCTCCTATTCTATGCTACTCTGAAATACACCAGTAGTCGTAATCATATACAATATAAACGATCAAATCCCATTAGAAGTAAAACGATGGAAGGAGTATTAATGGGCTAGATATGGGTGTGCAAATTGTTACTTGAACGACTCAGCACTTAATACTGTAATGTTCCGACTGGCGTCTGTCACCCACCCCCCCCCACCCCCGCCCATGACACGGCGATCACATGTGCCAAGCTGCCCGCAGAAGCGTTATCTTTGTATATAATTAGGGAAGGTCAAAGTCCCGAGTCCTCGGTATCAAATTTTATGACAGCAATGCTGTACAATTTGCTAATTAATTGTCCATAAATTACTTACACACTTCACTGATCGTCATCGTTGTCGTCGTCGTCATCATCATTATCATCTAAAACAAGATTTGTTAAATATTCCATCATTTAAAGAGTCCTGTGGAGCCAATGAGCAATTTTTTAGATATTATATACATAAATGTATTCTGAAATCAGTTCTGATGTTATATCCACCTTTTTTTCTCTTCCTTTAAGATCAGATGTTACAGACTAGAGTTATATCTAGTCGTTGTTAAAATTCGAAGCAATGGCGTTCATTGGCTTACCGAATGTAATGACACTGAAAGTGATCTTATGACCAGTGTGCTCTTGTTGTTTGCAGGAACAGTTCCTCGGGCAGTGGCAGGAGGACAAAGGATCAGCAAAACGATAACCATGCCACAGAGGATGAACATAGTAAAAAACCAGTTGTGACAAGTTACATTTTTTCCATCAAGACTTTCGTGGCAGTGACATGCACCATCGGGATACTCCTTGCCACGGACACAATGCTACGTTTTGCCCTTCTTACAACACTTGAAAGACGCTTCAAGTTCAAAACAGTGGAGAATGGCATAATCATAGCATCTTACGACATAGGCCACGTGGTTCTGTTGCTAGTTTTAAGTTATACTGGCCACAAGATTCACAAACCAAGAGCATGTGCTTTTGGAGGTTTCCTAGCGGTGGCTTCAGGTATTTTATGGGCCCTTCCCCATTTCATGTTTGGCGCAGGTGTCAGAACAAATGCCATAACTGCAACAAATACATCAGCCATTGAGAGAAGTCTTGGAATATGTGTACCGTCGTTTAATAGTTCTTTCCTAAATGACCCTTGTTTATCAAGCAGTAACTCAACGCTGGAAGCGGGCGTAACGGTAAATTCAGTGGAATCTACGGTGGCGTTTTGGTTTTTATTCCTATCTCAGTGTATTCTAGGAGCAGGCTTAGCGCCGTTCATCACAGTAGGCCTGACGTACATAGATGACAACACAGATCCGCAGACATCTGCTTTGTGTGTTGGTAAGTAATATATATTCTTGTAAGATGTTTGTAAACCTAATTGTTTGGTATCCTAATAATAAAAAATACACACGGGTGGACCCATAAAAAAATTAAAAATTGTTTGTTCATTATTAACTGAACTGCAGTAATAAAATATATAAATTGAACTTGGAATGACACCTGTACCTATCATATTTTTAAAGTTATTCAGGATTTAAATTTTGTTTATTTGCCCAATTTGCATAAACTAAAATGCTTCGTGTTTCTTTAGATTCGGCTACGTCACAAACCTTTCAGAAGAGTTGGAATGGCACCTCTGTCTGTGATAGTTTTGAAGTTATTCCAGATAAACATTTTGAATATCTGCCTGATTTTGCGTAAACTAAAACAATACAACTTTGGTTCATGTTGCATTGGATGTGACTATGTCACAAACCTTTCAATTGAAGTTGGAGTGTCACCTCTATCTAAAATAGTGTGGAAGTTTTTCGAGATGTAAATTTTGTGTATTCATCTAATTTGCTTAAATTGAAATACAACAACTTAATCATGATAAATAGCATAATCTAAAATATCACAGCATTTGTTCACTGTCCATTAAAATAGCAGGTGTCACAAACCTGTACTTACAACTTGAAATTTTCTATCTGGAATAAGTATGACGATATGGAGCCTTTAAAATTTTAATTGTCCTTAATTCGCATAATTTAAAGATAATGAATGTTCCAAAAATTTACACAACCCCACTACTAGGTCAATAACCATGCCAAGATTGGAACTTTTCGGAACAATAGTGTCCGAGAAAAACCGAGGACAAAATTTACGCCGAAATGAATAAATGTATAGAGGAAAGACAGAAAGAAAGAATGAAGAATTTGAAGAAAAACAAAAAGTATTTGTTGCACACAGACTTAATTATTACTGTGGAATTAATGAGCAGTTTTGTACTTGCAACAGTGATAGCACTAGACCAATGGTATTGGAATGTGAGGCCCTGTACTTTCCTAGGAAGTCACTGTCATCACCAATAATCTGTATTCTGCTTTGCCTCCAAAACAGACCAAGTTGCGCAATATCTCGACTACACTTGACATGACGCGGAGCTTAGATCTGATCCGGAGAAAATATTGCTGCAATAATCAGAAAAATATTGCCATGAAAGTCGTTTCTAAATATTATTGTTTTCTTGTATGGAATTGCATACGCTCTGTGGCTTTTGATGTGTATCCCAATACGTTGTGCCCGGTTTATGATACAGGTATTGTGTACAGTCTGTCGTCGATGGGTCTCGTGGTAGGACTGATGCTGGGGGCTGCTACCAGCAGCATATATGTGGATCTGACACGTAAGTTACCATGTGCACAGCAGGTATCTCCAGTATGATTTTGACAGATTTCGCCCTCTGTTTTCATGACCGACTAATTTTCTCACACCTGCAAACTAGGAACTCACGGAAGATCTCATCATGTGAGTACTTTTCTAAATAAAAGTGGTTTGAAAGATCACACAAACACCCACACCCATATATATATATATATATATATATATATAGGTCGATCGCAGTTTCTTCTAATAATAGATATTAAGTCGTATCATAAATGTTGTTATTAAAAGTTTCATGTCGTAAAAGAAATTTTGCACATATACAAGGATGTTGATTAAAATGATAATCGGCACATTTGAAATGTAATTTTGCTACACACTTGTTTGAAGCCACCCACCTGACACAGCGAGATCCTGAATGGATAGGAGCATGGTGGTTGGGCTCCCTCGTCATTGCGTGCATCCAGGTGTTCACCTCACTTCCGCTCGTCTTCTTCCCACGCCGCCTGGTGCCGCAACCAGAGGAAAAATCCTCTGTGTTCACGCGCGCTATAAGCACGGAGCGTCTGGAGGAGGCCAAGCAGAGAGCAACACAAATGAGACCAATGCTTCAGAAGAAAGTGACACAAATTGATGATGTTGAGCTGAAAGGTATCTTCTTTCATTTATATAAGTTGTGGATTATAAATAATTTCAGTGATCGTTGGCCAGCAAACACGCCAAACGTACCAAAAGCGTTGCAGCAATTAGCCTTGTGAGTGCAGATTTCTACGTTTTCATCATTTTGCAGTGAATGTAACCCAAACAATACAAAATTGTTGTATTGACGGACATACAAGGAAACTTTTGTTGGATTTGCATATTTGGTACGGTGATGTCTTAAAACTTGTTTTCATAATGACATTTATTAATGGGAAAACGTGTATATCAGTCTTATTGCTCTAGTAGAATATTTACATCTCATCATATTAATCGATATTTTTTCACATTAACATGACAAATGATTTAGCTCGTTTCACTTTTGAGTACTTGACATTGACGGTATTACCACATGTGTTTGTCATGATATCAACATCAGAAATGCCAAAAAAGAGCAAAGGGCTGTTCCAGAATCCTCTGTACATGTTGGCGACTATCGCCATGTGCTGCGTCAGTTTCTTGCCTGGTGGGTTGTTCACCTTTCTACCGAAGTACTACGAAACTCAGTTTTTACTCCCGACAATGATGGCTAATGTCATCACAGGTGAGCACATCAGATTCAAACAGTGGATTGGTTAGCAGGAATTAAGAAAATATTTAAGAAAGACCAGGTGATATTATGATTAAACATGGTAATTTTATAACAATAAAATCAGACGGCTACTTGAAAAACTTGTTGCGTAAAGAATCAATCAAATAACGAATAAGCTAATGGCATGGACCATGATATCCACGGATCAAAGTGCAATCGACAAGGCCCAGGAGTACAGGAAATTAACTCTTTCATTGTCACGATTTGGATTGAGTCAGCAACATTCCTCGGTGCGCTTTGGACGCAGTGAGTTTTAAGCAGTTCGACCTAAGTCGCGCTTGGCTCTGAGAGATTTAAGGCCAGTTTATTGTTTCAACTTCCTTGCCTTCATGATCAACTGATTATTGGATACATTGTGTCTTGTATTTGTATTCCAGATTTGCAGGTGGGAGGTGATCGTGATTGCTGTTTAAAACTTTACATATCGAACAATGTTTTTTCAGACATTGGAATCACAGATTGTACTTATACGCTGTAAAATTGTCAGGAATGCTTTTTTATGAATAGTGTTTAAGATTGACTGGGAATGCTGCACACAATGAAGAAGAATTTTGTAAAATATTGGAATCTCACCTCACATTAACGCACATATCGCAATGAAAAAATAAAAAGAGAGCCTTTTCAACTTTTAAGTCAATTCTGTTACAGACCAAATGTTTTCCTGTTATAACATTTGTCATTGATTACACCCTCATGTACTGAATAGAATTGCAACGCATTGTGTCCGCGACACTTATATTTAAATTTGTTAAATTGCAGCTTTTCGAGTCAACACTCTTCAGAGATTAAACAGTGACAATGACATAAATCAGACGTTTAACAAACAGATCTAATCGCACAAAGAGTTCATCCTAGTTCTGTTGGATGAAAGCTAGTTAACTGAGTCAGTAATGTTTTGTAACATTATTTTCTATAAATATATTTTTGCCGTAATGTGAAAGAAAGCGGATACATACTTCTTGTCAATGAAACTAAAAGACGAAGCATGTTCTTCTTGGCAGCTCTTGTAACTACCCTAGCGATTGCCATGGGTACTTTCTTCGGTGGGTACATATCATCTCGTCTTCAGTTAAAGATACGCGGCTACGTGAAGCTCATTCTGATCACCACAACAATAGGAGGCGTTGTCTTCTTGGCAACGCTGTTTCTTGGATGTCCACAACCGGAACTGGGTGGCACTCCAGGAACTGATGGGTTAAGTGACTTTTAAATCTGATAACTATAAACGTGGGTTGATCAACACCTTATCCTTTGGATAAGGTCTGAGCCAACAGCTTTCTTCGCTGAGCTTTGGGTGCATTACCCAAAGCGCGCCGAGGAAAGCTGTTGATTTGGACCACTTTATTCTATGTGACTACAGGCATTGTTGGTACTAGAATCAAAGGTTTAATTACAAGGAATATGAATCTAGCCCCCTCATTATTATTCAGTGCAGGTCATTTTAAGTGTCACAGTTGGCACTGAAAGATTTAAGGGGAACGGGTTAACAGGGTTGCACCATTCCATGAAGAAACACTGGTGAAAAGTACACTTAAGTTTTTGGACCCATCACAATAGCATCTATAATCTCGGTAAGTCATATGCCTGGGGAACAGGTGGCAACATGGAGTAGCATATAATTTCATTCAGGCTTACCAAACAGTTTACCAACGGCATTGTAACATTGAGTTGTTAGGGCATAGTATTCAGCTACACTCGTATTACATTAGGGAAATTTCATGTTTAAATACATGCACGTAATATAGTGAAAAAATTAATTCAGCGTTACTGGCGAGGGTCCGTATGATTTGACGTGCTTCAGCAGACGACCTTATGAAAGTTGCACCTATAAATATATATATTTACACAAATGTTAAAAACTTTTGAAAGTCCAAACTTGATATTGTGAGAGATGATACATTTTACTTGTAATGCTGTGTTTTGCAATGATATGTGCTTACTCCACTTCGTCTGTCTGCCGTGGATGTGTGGATGACCATACTACTGGGCACTCTGTTATTTCCATACTACAGGGCACTCTGTTATTAACATACTACAGGGCACTCTGTTATTAACATACTACAGGGCACTATGCTATTAACATACTACAGGGCACTCTGTTATTACGATACTACAGGACACTCTGCTACTGACATACTACAGGGCACTTGGTTATTAACATACTACTGGGCACTCTCTTATTAACATACTACAGGACACTCTGTTATTAGCATATTACGAGGCACTCGGTTATTAACATAATACAGGACACTCTGTTACTAACATACTACAGCACACTCTGTTATTAACATACTATGGGGCACTCTGTTGTTAACATACTACAGGACACTCTGTTACTAACATACTACAGGGCCCTCTGTTATTAACATACTACAGGACACTCTGTTACTAACATACTACAGGGCACTCTTATTAACATACTACCGGGTACTCTGTTATTAACATACTGCAGGACATTCTGTTATTAGCATACTACGAGGCACTCGGTTATTAACATAATACAGGACACTCTGTTACTAACATACTACAGGGCACTCTGTTATTAACATACTATGGGGTACTCTGTTGTTAACATACTACAGGACACTCTGTTACTAACATACTACAGGGCCCTCTGTTATTAACATACTACAGGACACTCTGTTACTAACATACTACAGGGCACTCTTATTAACATACTACTGGGTACTCTGTTATTAACATACTGCAGGACATTCTGTTATTAGCATACTACGAGACACTCGGTTATTAACACACTACAGGACACTCTGTTATTAACATACTACAGGGCACTCTGTTATTAACATACTATAGGGCACTCTGTTAAGGTGAGGTTCCTGGCCTGGAAGTGCGTTTGGCATGTGGTTGGATTTGCATGACTTCTTGTTATCTGGATCATGACCATTGTGTGCTATGATTAAGAGTACTCTATTCTGTGAATTAACATATTTCCTCTTCAAAGTTATGGTAGATCCCACTCCCTAAGTATTTGTCAACCGTTTCCAGAATTATTTCCCTTTACCTTACAGCGTGGTTCCAAGGGCTCAATGCAACTCCAACTGTTCATGCGGTCTGGATTTTTCGCCCGTTTGCGGTTCAGACCACGTGAACTACTATTCCCCTTGCTTTGCTGGATGCAGTGACCAATCCATTGACTCTGATAAGGTTGGTGAAACATATCAATGATGAGAGATTGTAAATTGGCTTCTGTTTTTTAAAAAATCAGCCTCAAACGTGACAGACTTCAACTTTAAATGTAGTAAGTTGAGTTGTGCAATCTGTTGCCAGCATTAAATTGGTGAGTTTTTTGGCAATGTTTATCGCCGTCACATATCCGTTTTCATGGTTTCTGAACACAAAGACCCGCGTCTTTTGACAAAGCTTCTCCGAAATAAACTTTAGTCTTTAGGAAAATACAAACTGTTATCGGTAAATTATCATCTTAATTAAGGGCCCACCAAGCTCATTTTATCTCAACGGAAACTTAACTGCAGCAAACATGAGCTGCGGAAGTCCACACAGTTTCTCTGCACTTCAATACACATATTTCTTTTGTCAAATAGGGCTTCGGTAACTGTACATGTGTAAAGAAAGGGGTGGGAAGTGCAACCCCAGGATTCTGCGACTCTGGTTGCAAGACATTAGTTCCTTACGCCCTTTCTGTCTTCATCACAACGTTCTGCATATGCCTCGGGCAACCGCCTGTACTGTCCCTCATCATACGGTAAGCCAATCTAATATTCAAATATGAATGGTATCTTTATAGGAAGAGGTAAAGAGGCACTCTAGAGACTTAAAGAACAATGACGACAAGACATTAACAGCTTTGCCTCGTCACATACATTACTGGTGAAAGGATTGACACAGGTAGCAAATAAGTCTCTATTGAGAAATGTCTTGCAACATAACCATGGACTACTGCGCTGTGTTTTGTGACCATGGAACGCACGGGTCTATGTGTAATGTTTTTAATTGATCTACGTATGTTGACGGCATAATCCCCAAATTGACTACACAGTACACAATGCCATGTATGTTTACTCTTCCTTTATTGTATATCTTCCAGATGTGTAGAGCCGGACCAGAAAGCATTTGGTCTTGGAATTAATAACTTTCTTACCAGTATTCTTGGTAGGTACAAGACAACGTAACATTCAATTAAGTCTAAAGACAATTCTTACTTTTTACATCTTGAAAACATTTAAAGATATTACATGCTTATAAAATTACAGTTACATTATGTTGAAATCAACTGCTCCGTCAAGCCCATATTCTCGAGTGTTAGCTTTTACTCTTTCATTCCTTGAGCAGATGGAGAAAAAACGTTTCACTGCCACGTTAGCAAGTTTTTGTGCAAGTAAACCGTAATACTTGTAACATAAACACCTTTCCACGCACATAATACGTACTTTTGATGTTATTTCTGACCTGCCAAACAACAATTATGTTGTAGGCAGTGTGCTAATTTTAATAGTTATAATTTTAGTTTTCAATAAAAACACTACAATACCCTGTAAACTTCAGAAGATATCTCACAATAAGTAGCAGATCAGTAGAAAGCCTTGCGTCATTTCAGTTTGGCAGAGTGAACATAATCGCTTTTTGAGTAGCTTGTGTCAATTGAGGACTTCTTTGCTGCTAATAGACAATTTATGATAAATTTTATGCACAGGTACCATTCCAGCTCCGATTTTATATGGCAGACTTATTGACACATCTTGTGTCATGATGGAGCAAAACTGTGGCGGTCGGGGTCGTTGTCTCGTGTACGACAACGCCACCTATCGGTATATCATGCATGGCATTACATTAGGAATGATAGTCCTTACTATCATATTTTGTGGGTTCATGTGGTTGAATGTGCGCAACATGAACGAATCGGATGTGGACCAATCACAGGAAGCAAACGGCAAAACGTCACGGCAACCAGAAGAAGTCCCAATGATGGAAATGTCTCCACGTGTTTGATATAATTACTTGAGTCACGTGATTTAATTACTTTAGTCATTTAATGATTTCACCAGCGTATTATGTAGTCTGTGCTACACGATGGACCGTATACATTACCACGAAGAAGACATTACCTCATGGAAATCCCCATGTACGAGCATGTGATGCTGAGTAAATGCACTCCTGATAAAATTGCAAGCAAGTAGAAAAGCGCCGATAGATGAGTTCTCCCAACCTTGAAGCTGTTGTGTTTCACTGTAGATCTGCGCCTCTTTGCGTGTGTACGTTTGTGGTGTACGATAAATATAATACAAAATTTGTTTCGTCTTTTGTGCTGTTTCAAGTTACTTGTCCAATATCTTTGTTATCAAACACCTATATATATGTATGAAAGCCAGTTCCTCTCTAGCGAAGGTGAGTTTCGTTCAAATATAAGGGTAATATTATGGGAAGCCATGATGCATATTATAAGTATATACTTATAAAGTAAATGACAAAATACTTATATACTTATAAAGTAAATGAAAAAATATTTCAAGTTTCTGAGCCCTATATTCCTGCAGTGGCAAATATTCCAATCAGCATTGTTTTTCTTCCAATAGACGTTCAATAGAAGCCTTTATCCTATAGAATGATTAAATATAAAGGTAGCGTTTATCTTTTCTTATCCAAATTCAGTGATGAGGTAATTACAGCCAATATGTGTAAAATATGAATATGCTTAAGAATTCAAATTAAAAATGAATTAATGAGTAAGATCATTGAACATGTACGAGTAAAACGTCATGCCAAGGAGACTTCTTCAATAAAAAATAATAACACCTCACCTAAACCAACGCATAACAACATAGCTATACGAGGATCCAAAGATAGACAGTGGTCATTGTTCGGCTACTGAATGTGCATGACATATTTTTTTATAGAATATGGGCAAATGTAATAAACAAGTCTATTTTTTAAGAATGATACATCATTGAATTTTTTGTTATCCTTCACTACGTCCACGAAGCAAAACCAGGTCCCTATCTGTATGTTTAATATGGTTAACAGTACACCGTATTTGTTAATGGATAGTATATTATATCACAGCTTCCTCTTCATTTATTACTGTGTGCCGAATTTCACAGTGTCCAGACAATGTTGGTCCATACATGTATATTTCAACTTGTTTTTGTCGTGTTTATTCCATTTATTTTATTAATATTATTTTCTGTTGTTTTCCTGAACATGTTTACAGAAAGGGTAATTGAACATTGCAAGTTGCATCGGCAAATTCTTCACTTGAACAAGGCGTATGAGAGTGATGGGAGGACACTCCCATCAGAGACCACAGTTGGCCTGGGCCACCATGAGCGACACGCACGCAAAGGTCCAACATTTTCTCGCAAATTTCATAAAAAGTTTAAAAATTTTGTGTCTTCTACACACAGTCAATCTGTACTTCTAATTGGTCGCGAGAAGCTACTCTGTGGATTGCAACACAATCGCCTCTACTCGCATCAACGTTCCGTGTTTTTTCAGCTTTATTTTCAACTCTTCAAATAAGTCAGTCTTCATAGTAGAGAAATGGTATTTGAGTGGTAGAGTTTTACCGTTGACAGCCGCCAGCTGCACGTTAAGGATTACTGCCCACTAATTGGCCAAGAGAGGCCGATGATCCATCAAGCGCCGCTTTAAATCGGTCATAAGGGACTTCCGTAGAATAATTTGTAGTCTAGATAAAGGGAATGGGGAAAATATATATATGTCATTCCAAAGTAAATTGTCCATTCCATTAGGACAATTTTGCCTCACCATCATATCTCCAGTTCTACTCATGGTGGAGGCACTAAATGTTGACAGTGTGTGAAAAAGGGTTCTAGAGTAAATTTGCACAAGTTTATCAATATTACTTCACTCATAATTGAGTTATAGCATTAGGAATGTTAATAAATTCTCAGGAATTTAGGCAGTTTCCTGGGATTTTAGGCAATATCCTGGGAATTTAGGCAATAAAAATTATTTTCTACCCCTGTTATAGTTCAAATAACATATAAAAATTCCAAATGACCATTATTTTGTTTAAAGTGAAACCATGAATACTGCTTGAGTCTGTTGTCAAAATGAATACATAGGCATGCAGCTATGTTATATTTATTGCCACAGCTTAACTTGCCTCCCGAGGCTTACCTGCTTACAGATATAATTAGCTGAGTGGATCTCGGGCTATTTTTTATCTGGCTGGTGGCCTGTGAGGGTCCCTGTCCACCTGTCAAAGGCCCTAGGTCTCCTAAGCAGGCAACTGCTTCGCGCAAGGGACATCATTAGGCGTAGTGTGATAAATGACCAATTCCTCTTGCTTTTATTTCATTATTTCTTCGATAAAATATGCCTCAACCAATTATTTAAGGGACATTTTATTGCTATTGAAAAATAATCATGGACCACCCTTCAGACCAGATGCCAAAAACCATATTTTATACCATGGACCTATCCTAGTTAATAGGCCCATGTTTACATTTACTCATCTATCACCAATTTGCTATCCCTCCCCTGATACCACCTACTACATTGACCAGGTTTAGGGGCCATCAACAATACTTCTTTGTCCATTTTACATGCCACAGCATATCTCATTGTCATTTTTCAAATCGGTCATAAGGGACTTCCGTAGAATTATTTTTTGTAGACTTCATGCAAGGAATGGGGGAAAATTGCTATATTATGCTTTTTTGCTCTTTGGTACACGAGGGAAAGAAACTTAAATTTTGTATATTTATACGCATGGGCCAAATAATGGATACGACTGATTCAAATCAAGAGAAGAATTTCCTCGCCTCTGTGTCTGCCAAAAGACCCTTTTTGCTTTGTGAGGGGTATGAATGCCGTATTGGACTCTTTTGGATACAGACGAACTAGAAATTTATGTAATTGAGCTAAAACATACCAATGAACATTGCGTTTGGTCGGAATTGACTTAGATTTGTTTCATTACGACTACGGTTGGAATATGGTAATGACACTGTCTAATTTAACCAGTCCTCTATCTGGCAACGTCATCTGGATTTCCATGTCACTTATTTCACTCTGTGGAGAGAGATAGAGGATAAGGGATAGGAAGAAAAAGCGAGACTTGCATCTATTTACTGGTTTTTGTTTTATTCGCTTTTTTGGGTGGGGTGGGGCAGCTTTTCCCTTATTTTTGTAAGACATTATTGTTATGCAAATCTATCAAATAATATACTCTATGATTAAACTGTTCGTTTGAGAGGACATGTGGCCCTGGAAAGAGACGGAAGTGTGACTACGAGTTGTCAAATTAATCCTCATCGCTATCGCTGTCCAAACGATCGCTGTCATCACTGCTATTAACATTGGACCTGATGATCAATGGATCCAGCGTTGCCTTTATAATGTCTGACGTCACCATGAAATCCCCTTTTTATTCTGATAACCTTTTGCAATGCCCCGGATTTTCAAACGCTGTACATTCATATGTACTCATATGTAGCTGAGTTGGACTGGTTCACCCACGTCCTTGTTGCATTGTCTTTGAAACTGCCATACTTTTTGTCGATATTCAATTCCTTTTGCGATGGAAGCAGAATCCCAATGCATTTTCTTGATGTTGCTGGTGCTCCTTTACTGGAAGCCAAGTTTCTTCCATATTCTCTGCGTAGGGTCTTTCTGGTATGAAGGATGAAGAGAACGACACTAGAGTATTAACGGGTGTTGAAAGTAATTACCCGGGTACACGAAATTATTGAAGGCATTGAGATACCTAGTTGTCAGGTCGAGTATTAGTCGGTTTGCGAAAACTAAAAATATGACCACCATTCAAGCAACAGCCATTGGATTAATCAAACAGCGTACGTACATACATTAAACAGTCAAGCAACGATTATATATATATATATATATATATATATATATATAGATGGAAACCAACTGTAACTCTGTCTCTCCGAAAACATTGTCAGAATCTGGATAGATTGTCCCTTGCTTTTGTCTGTGTCATAGCTAACCCTTATTTGTCCAACACGGACAAATAAAGTCTCTGTATAGATTAAAAAGAATGCACTTGCGATTTTTCAAGTATGCTCATCAAGAAATTGATGTCGAGCTTTGTCCGCTACATAATTATAAATAACACTTTTTTGTACTATCTCTGCTTCAAACATTTTGCAGTTTCACAATAACATATACTCATAAGTAAAAAAAAAATGTACACTATATCTATTCTGTTTGGGCCAAGAAAGACTAATATCAAAAGATACAGAATTTTCCTTAACATTTGTATTATGTGGACTTTCATGCGATGTGAATGTACGTCTATGGATGGTGTACTGTTCAATAATTTACAAATCCCAGGGTTTCGCTTAAGAAAATCCAATGGTATGGTACGTAAAACCACGAATTTTGTAACAATATTCTGAGTTTTGCTTGCAAATGCCAAGGTTTTGTCACATAATCTGGGTTTTGTTAACTATACAAGATAACAAAACGAATAGCAAAATTTTAAGTTTTGTTCAATAATATGCACAAAACCCTGGGTCTTCTTATAAAAACCAGGATTTTGTTGAATTAATATTGGATTTCGTACGCAACACCCAAGGTTTTGAATCAAAACCCATGGTTTTGCTTTGTTATCCAATCTTTTCACAAAACTCGTGGTTTTGTTTCAAAACCCGGAGTTTTGTCATGATAACCCTGGGTTTTGCGGTTATTTTAATTATAATTTGCAAAACCCAGGGTTTTATGACGTCACCAATTCCACGGTTTTGAATAATTCGCAAAACCCCAATTTTTGTAATTTACCGCCAAATTGATCATGTGGGTACACCAACCACTCACAACACGGATTTCATCATGTGATTCGATGCACACATTGTGTAACTGTAAAATATTCACTTTCCAGAAGTTTGCAAAATTCTGTATTTTACCCCTACACTCTCCAACCTGCTGAACTTGTTGATCATGCCAAGATTTCGGATCTCGGAAAATTTTCATCGATTTGCGACTTAAAACGTAGTGTATTTCATCGCTGTGTGCACTTCATGAGCTCATATTTCAGGTACAAGACAAAATATGTGAGATGTGAACCGCATATGTGGTTTGAAGAAGTTTAATAGATTAACACCTCACATTATTGTGATAATTATGTCAACACGACTTGATCTCAAATTTACACGACGAAGTCTCAAATTTTTACACGGTATATTTTTGAACTCCGCCTTCATTCCCACCATTCAAAATCATTGCCTCTTGTGAAAAATAATTTCTTGGCCTTCCAAGGGTCAAAATCCTGTCTTTGACGGCACATCCATTTGGCAGCCGTTTTAACTCTTTGTCAAAGCAGACAATTTTTGTTTCAGGGAACAATTCCCCGCCATACAAACTACCATTTCCTAGTACTGAGTTGTAAATTTACTTTTTTTTTTTTGTTGGCGGGCACCGTAAATCACGCAAGATTGCCTGGCATCTTCTCAAGAACCGTTGAATGCTCTGGGCTTCGTTGAGTGTACCCGCACCACTAGGTCGGTTTGGGAGCACGGCAATATAGCGGTTGATATGTAAACACAACACAACTAAAAGCAAACATATCCTCATCGTGTCGTACCGAACTTATATTTAGACTACGTGCATGGTACTCAATAATAATGTTAATAATCACACAAATAGGAGAGGTCACAATTAGCAATTTTATGTGTATTTGGCTGAAAACACAACCCAATGCACAAAGTTCTTGTGCGCAAGACGTGTGTATTCCCATAAGATTCAATGTTATAGTAACATTCAATACTTGGGATAGTTTTGCAGCAAAAGTTTTATCAAATTTACAGGAGTATTTCAACTATATACAACCATTATCCCCCCCCCCCCCAAATGTTTCTAGATCAAGCGGTTGTAAAGTTACATATGCGAAAATCACAATGGGAACTAATGGAAATACACATACCTAGCCCCCCCCCCCGCCCCAACAGAAAACCCACATGAACCAGTGGATCTTGACCTTACCAATAGAAGCACTTGTAGTTTGGCGCTATTTTTACGTTGAGCAGCCCACCAAATAACAGATGACATGATTTGTTGTTTAGAAAACCCTTTTTCAAAGCCCAGCGATTTGTGACGTCACAAAACCCAGAGTTTGTACCTAAACCCTGAGTTTTGTTAACGAAACCCAGGGTTTTGTACACAAAACCCAGAGTTTTGTTCGAAATCATATCAAAATTCAATAACTAAGCAAAGCCCATGGTTCTGTGAATTATTGAACAGTACAACTGTATACGTCAACCTTTTAGGAAAACACAAATAATACATTTTAAAATGAATAAAACGACTACCTAATTTAACATCGTTTTATCAATTACTATATATGGTAGAGTATTGACAAATATTAAAAGTAAAGACCCAGATACCTGCAATTTGGGTGTTGCAATACCCAGGTACGCTGTATTACCCTGTTTTTGAGAACAAATTGTGACCACCATTCATGCAACCAGCCATTCGATCAAAATAAAAAGTCTACATAACATCAACAGTCAAACAACAACTATATAAAATATATATATGTATACACACACACACACACACACACACACACATATATATATATATATATATATATATATATATATATATATATATATATATATATATATATATATATATATATATATATATATATATATATATATATATATATATATATGTAATTTTTAACATGCCAAATTTGGCAGCTTTTTCGAGCACAGTTTGCAGGTAACTGTACCTCTATCTTTCAAAAATATTTTCATGCTGTGTATAGATTGCCCTATGCTTTTGCTGCGCTATAACTAAACCTTCCTGAGGTATTGAAAACTGGAACCGGGTATCGGGAAAATTGCATTACTGGGTGTCGGACCGATTCCAGGGTTACCCGACAATGCTCCTCACGACATGCCTGGTGTTCCAGAAATGTCGTTCCCTTCATCCAGTGCTTTCTGCAGTCTGTCACTAGTTGGTACCGTAAAACCTGTACATTCGTCGCCTGATAACTGCCATGGTAAAGCAGGTTTACGATGTTGGATTTCGCTGTCTTTCTCTTTTTTTCCCTCCGGCGACTGGCAGTTTGTTTCAGATTGGCGGAGCACACTAGAAACAGGCAACTTGGATGTGCAGACAGCAACAGAAATCATGTCCAAAACTCTTTGAATTGGTATTTTTGGCTTTCCCCTGCTCCGCTCCTCCTGGATAAAAGCATGGACGGTCCAGATAAAGCATCTGATCCCGTAGACAAGATTTTTCATATGGCATCTTGAGACGCCAGTTGTAGTGATAATGAATGGGCTTAACCGTATCCGTTTGTATGTTTCTGTAGGAAGTCCACCCAGGAAGCTTTAGCTCGGTTCAGAAGCGTTTCCCTACAATATACGGGCGTACAATAAAGAAAATTACTATTATTTAATAATACCAACTTGATAATGAATCAATAATTTTGTCATATTTAATTCTGTAAACAGTTATTCAGAGCCAGTCATAATTTTACTTCTTTGTTAAAACACCTTCATACTGTGAAACAAACAGGTAACCTCAACTTTTTTTGCAGAATTATTGACATTTGCACTAGAAGGCTTCTGAACAGATGAAAAAGGTAATAGACAGTTAAATGCAATAAGCCATCACTTTGACATCATCACCGTCGTCGTCGTTGTCGTCGTCGTCGTCGTCATCATCATCATCATCATCATCATCATCATCATCATCACCACATATCTCAACAGTTATAATTTAAAAGGAAGCTAAAAAGGTCACTGGTATTACTTTCACACCCTTGATCATAATGATATTTGCTTGAACCATGAGGACATTATTATTTTTTTGTTTACAAATAGGTACAAACCCATTTAAAAACCATGACAAAACTGAATGGGCAAGTAAATATCCTCATTGAATAAATCGAACCGCCTGGTAAACCCTGAGACGACGAAAACCCATTCCCGTTCACTCACTAATTAATGAATGAATGAATAAACAAATGAATAAATAAATAAATAAATAAATAAATAAATAAATAAATAAATAAATAAATAAATAAATAAATAAATAAATAAAAAATAATAATAAGTAAATAAATAAATGAATAAATAAAACTAACTAACTAACTAACTAACTAACTAACTAACTAACTAACTAACTAACTGAATAAATAAATAAACAAGTGAAATTGTTGATTCAGTTGTTATTAATTTTTCTATCTGTATCTTGTGATTTGTGATCATTCTGTTATGAACTCTTGCCTCTAGCCTTTCCAGTGTATTTGTTTATTTTCCTGCGAGATGTGTTTACATGGATGTTGCCCGCTCCCTTGTTGCTGACTGGGTTTGAATGAGATATGTTTACACAATATTAACTCACTTTCACCTCTCTCATATTGCGTAAACAGTACATATGTAAGTCTCCAAAATAACCCATATATTTCGTCCTTTCTGCTCACTGGTCGTTCTGTCGAAGTAAGAGATAAAATTACCATGTCTCAATGCATTTTCTAGTGATATTACCCTCATTTAAGTGGAAATATAGAGAAACATTTTTAAATATGCAAAGTAAAATCGCCCATGCTTCCACAACAGGTTCCTGGCATGATTTCCGTTCCACTTAATATACAGTTGTTGATATGGAAGCCTTTATTTACACATTAACATATTGCATATATTTCGGAACCAGACGGACACACGAAACAAGGCTGCCTGCTCTGCATAAACTACGTCACACGGAAAACTTCATTATCCCAAGGCATGGCGTGCTTCACAAGCGGAAATGTACTCTTGTCTAAAAAAAATCCTGGGCGGACGAAGGAGTACCCGGAGAACGTTTCTGTTCGACATGAAGAGATGTACCGCATTGTTGTATTTGGTGTTTGTTGGGCACAGTATATCTGATGTAACTGGGATTATTCAAGCCGTCGGAGATCGAAGAGAAACCAGACACAAAAATTATTATATCGAACGAATAGAATATAACAAAACCTATAGAGAGTACATAGACAGTTTCATACAAGCTAATAAGGTGCTGCCAGACGAGTGTAGACGAGGTATGTACTTTTTGCATTTTGCTCTTCTTCCGCAAGACTTCCTTTATCTTAACTAGACTAAACTATCGATAATCCCTGCAACATACATACATACATACATACATACATACATACATACATACATACATCTGTGTCATTTGTGAGCCTCTTATCTGCATTGGATTGAATGTAGGTCTTCCATTAGAAGTAACCACATGAAAACGTGACATTAGGGAGCAAATGAGGCAGAATGCAGCTACTTCTTGTCTGCACTGACATTGTCCAAAGAGAATTGATGCTTTCTTCGAAGAGGAATTTTCTTCCACATTATTCTTATTTCTGCCACTTGCCACGTCCATATCCGCACTTACACAAATAATCTAACAACATTTTCAGGCAATTGTGGCAATATATGCCACCTTGAAGAGATGTCGAGTCCGCGTAAATGGTCCCACATGATGTTTGGTGTGTATAGTATTCACTCTCGTATATCCTGTTCTATTTTCTAAATGCCTATGTAGATAATGCCACATTTGAATATATAATGAGCAAGTGCTTGTTCTTTGTCGAGTTGGAATTATGTAGGGAATGTACAAAAAATTGTGACTTCTGATTTTATCTTTGGTAACACATACAGCGGCCATAAAAAATGTGAAAAACGGTTGCACATAACCATTTCCTTGAAATTGATAATGGACTTGATGGACTGACATGTGAACAAAAGGAAAGCAAAATCGGATATTCCTTGTGTTGACAACTATATTGGGTTTAGCAATGAGAAGAACTTGTCATCGGGTAAACATTATTATGTCTTTTTAAGGGTTACAAGGAAATGTACATTTTAAAATGGTTTGAATGTAAATATCCCCCATTTAACTGAAATTATGATGCCACAATAAAATCATTTTGATGATTTTACACACAAAATGATTCATATCAGTCACTAAAATGTTAAACATCAGAATTTTCATACTCGAATGAATCCATTTACCACAAATTGTCTCCAAACAGAACCTTTTCCTCCTTATTTTTATGCAGATGTTTTCATTGTCAAAGGATATTTCTGTGAAAGACGATACATTTGAGTGACCGTGAGCAAGTGATAAAAAATGTACAGTTTCTAGAATACTGTCATAGTTCATCCTCAATATCTGCCGCTATTAGGTTTACAACCAGATCATCCAGTCTTTAATTGTCCGCAATTTTTATCGTCCCTGATTTCAAATTTATGCCAAATGACATCACAGCAACGTCATACACAACTGAGTTCTATGACCCTAAAGATGTGGGCAATGTTTATGGTCCCTCATACCAAATTTCAGCCAAAATCCCATGATAACAATAAGGTACACGGTATACCTTTCAGTGACAAATCTTGACTGAATCAACAGCTTTTCCCGGTACCATACGCCAAAATGGTTCAGAAAAAAATCCTATATTCATGTATTTCAACCCAACAAAGACATTTCGGAGTTACCAAAATATCATTCATCTTACAATACCAATATGAAGAAACAATCTTCACTCCTGACTTGAAACAGGCTGTCACCCATAAAAGGCAATTGGTGGTTTTTAACCATTCCTCTCAACCTTTGAAATATTCTTCATTAACCATAGACTTTAGGTTTCCCAAAACGTATAGGCCTATCACTTAAAACCCAAATTTTATCACTTGTACCAAAGATAAAATGGGACATGGTATGCCTTGTACTTTCTGATTCTGCTGACTTACAGTCAGCTGATGTTACAGCATGAAAGAAGGTAGGCCTACGTCCTTTCTGTGATATTTGTATAAACTGGAACATTATAAACACACTATAGCTCCATTACAACTAAGAGTCGGAGAATACAGCCCACAGTACAACATAGCAAATTAATTAATTATCAAGTAGTTCAGAAGAACATTACCCACACTCATGTATTTCAAGCCAACAATGCCAGCAAAGAGATTCAAGAGCTACCAAACATCAACATTAACCTTCCAATACCAATGTGAAAAAACAAATTTCACTCCTGACTTGAAACAGGCAGTCACCCATAAAAGGAAACTGGCTGTCTTAAACCGGCCCTCTCAACCAAGCGCTCCATGGAAAGCTGTTGACATTAACACTTGAAAGGTCAGATTACAAGGAGGATGCACATGGTATTGTCATGACAAGTCAAACTGCATCGACTTTTGTCGAAATTAGCAATGAAACTTTAACTCTTTCAGTGCCAAACACGTCTAAAGGCGATTGGCTAAAGTCAAACTAGTCTGAATTATCACAAGGATCTTAGATTCGTATTCCTCTTAAAAAGACCTTTCCTTGAAGTGACAACATGACTCTAGTTGCTCAGAAAAGCTGTTGCGTCATTCCAAAATTTGACACTCAAAGAGTTAAAACTTATTTCAGATTTTAATTTCTGTCGCTCTTTGAGATGCTTGGCTTCGGGCTTCTAACTTACTTCTTTTTGAGGTGTGATTGCTTTGACAACACGGCGCCTAATGTTAGCCATGTGATTTTCTGACGTGACATCTAGTTTATCATACTCTCCGCACAGAACTAGCCTCATTGTTTGAAAAAAGTGCACTTTCTTAAATTGATGATGATTATAGAGCATCTTACGTAAATGAAAAATGTTCCAACAGGCATCATTGTAAAATCCTATTTTTCTCATGTCTGAGTACATGCATATAATGCCTTCCTGGGTTCTACTAAACATATTATTTGGTATTTGGTTCTTGGACTCTCTTTCGTTAAAGCATACCATAAGAAACAGCTGTTACCTCAAGTGCTATGTCACTGTCATATTTGTAAGGTATTTCTCAAAGGACGAAGAACAACATCATCCCACATCATGATCACAGATGGAAAACAAAATCAAAGGACATTATTTCTATATTTGTACCCTTAACCTGAATATGGTTAAAAGCAACAGAAGCACGCATGTAGTTAATGGTAGCAGAAGGAAAAAAACACGCAATTTCATTTGGAACTGGTGCATGAAAATTAGGAATTAAATCGATTCAATGCATTTTCCAACCTAAAATTTGTGGCTCTCAAATATGTGTCTTGCGCAACTAAATATTTGAAGGTCATAATAGCGGTTGATTAAATAATTTTGCATGGAATTTGTACGATTGATGGCTCTTGTACTGTCCCATTGGATACATGTTCACTCTGCTGTATGGGTTTATACTGAATTTAGTGTTTGCGTTGATAAACATTAGGTGAGAATGAACGCACAAATAATGTGCATGTACGACACATAGAATGAGTCATTGTCATTCATTGTTATCGTTCGTTCAAAAATTTCGCCAGGTCTTTACTTGTCTTGTCTTGAAAATATATTTGAAAAGTTGCATTAAAATCAAGCAAACATTTTCGTTTCTTACAGTTTTCATGTAATTTTGCTTGTTAATAGGCACCGTGGTGGCCAAGCCTTGTCTCTTACAGATACTATGCTCATTCCAACTGTGCAACAAAATTGCACAAGGATGGCCAACTCAATGTAACGGCTCCGAAAGACACTTGTTTTCAACCCGAAGCAAGAATAGAAGCATATCACTATAGCATGGTAGTTTCTACCACTCTAACTGCGCACGCTGGGTTTTTTCCCGAGGCCTCCGGTTCCATGCACCAAACAAGTGGGTAGGAAAGAATGCGCCAACACCAGTGCTATGGAAAGAGATTAATTTAGGCTTGGCCTGCTTCGCAAACTATGCCTGTCACTATCAATACGCAGTATGCATATTAATTTCCCGCCACGAAGCATTGGTTTGACACCTGGCGATCGGGGGACGTGCGGGTCGCATCACTGTCACAGACGGGCCATATGATCATTTTCCACAAAATTATCAAATTTTGAGAAATTTAAGTTTACAAATGCCAAACCGGTATTCTTCTAGTACTTCCCGAGGCATATAGAAGAAAAATTTCCATATGCCTTTAATAAATATTCTGTATTTCCAAAATATTAGTAATATCCCGCTGGTCCCCACAGGTACCGACCCGTATCTCATCAAGTGAGACTAGGCAATCAGGTATGCAGTTGGGGCGAGAACTTAATGTGCGTATCTCCTATTGTAGATCATCAGCTTTTGCTACAGAATGCTCATTCTAAATATGATTAACCATTTACCCTATGTTTAGGAAGTCATTTTTTCACCGTAGATTACTGTCCAGAAGTTACTGAGTTGAATGATGAAGCAGGGAAATTGGCGTGGAAAACAAACCAATTGGGACAAAGATGTTTTCATCGATGTCCGTACGACTGTAAAGATAACTCGTCGTGCTCAATGATGCCGAGGTACGCTTCAAAAGACTGTATTCTCGACAACCAGACCTCAATATGGCTGGAAACTAATTCCAGCAATTGTCCACGACATATCATCAGCAGAGAGCTGCAGAAAATAACAGGACAAATGGTAAGCCCCAGCCTTTCAAATTTGTATTTCATGTGACTTTTTGTGTGATGATATTATCAGTAAACGTAAATATAGCATTTTAACAGTGTATGTATTGACCATCTTTGCAAATAATTTGAATAAATGAACAATTCATATTATATTCAGAAAGACTTGTTTCAGGCACCTATTTTATGAAAACAATTTTGTAAGGACAATATCTCGGTGACTTGATGAACAGTACTGCTGCTGCGGTTCTGCTTGGGAAATTTCAAATTTCTACAAGACCTGTGCAGTTGTTATTTATATGTGCAAAAAAAAAAAAAAAAAAGACAAGACAAAAACAAAACAAAACAAAAAACAAAGCAAAAAAAAAAAAAAAACCAAACAAACAAAATAAAAAACAAAAAACAAAACAAAACAAAAAACAAAAAAACGCATATAACAAACAAACATAAAATCAAAAGAAGAAAAGAACAAAAAAAAAAAAAAAAAACAACAAAAACAAAATAAAAATACCCCCCCAAAAAAGACAAAAAACAAATTGATAAATAAAATAGACAAATTATATCAGAGTATATGAGAAAGAGAAGGCATGTGAAAAATTATAGAGAAGCAAATCGGACTGGATCCAATCAGCATGTTCAGGGACGTGTTATTATCCTTAGAGGTGGTCTGTTTAATCAATAGTCCATCGAAACAGGAAGTCTGATTCAATCAATTGAAAAAAAAGTGTTTGGCGTTCTTTTCCCAAAGCCAAAGCAGAACATTTTCACATCCTCAGCTGACTTACGTTGCCGAGGTTGATACGCGGGGGGTGGGGGTTGGGGGTTCGAAATGCATGTTAACTGTACTAACGTTTTAAGCAGCTTTTTGGTTAGTTATGGTGGCAGAAATATAAATATGAATGTTTGTAAAATACACTTTTCGACATCAGAATTTGCTCTGTCAATATGAATTTCAATATTTAGAAACTTAGTAGGTAAAGTTAGTGATAGTGTTTTTGCTTTTGTTGAATGAAAGCTTATAAAAGTGTGCTTTTTCAATGCAAGAATAGATACACAGAAGTATAGACTTCTGAAAAAAGTTTAAAGATCATCATAGGAATATAACCTGAACTTTACTGGCGTTTTTGTGTGAAAGAGGTTTTATTAGGGTAAATTATTTATTCTGAACAAAGGTGTTTGATGTAGATCTGTAGTAGAGCCAGAGTGCCAAGCCAGTCTTAAACAGATCTGCAGTAGAACCAGCGTCCTCACATGAGCTTCTTTGTGTTGTGCCAAGGAAAACAACTGATAATACAAATATGCCAAAATTATATCATAATAGCATAAGAATCATTTCAAGATTGTCAACAAATTGTGTTTATCAATCTTCCTGTGTTGCCCTGACCGGTTCCCTCTTACTTCGTTTCATACAGATACCCACCATCAGCACATTGTCAATAGGGAACAGACAATTTTCTATATGCATGTTAAAACAATTAAAAATCGGAAACGACTCAAAGCAAATATATATATGTGTGTGTGTGTGTGCGTGTGTATGTATGTATGTATGTGTGTGTGTGTATGTGTGTGTGTGTGTGTGTGTGTGTGTGTGTGTTTCTGTGTGTGTTTCACAAATCCTATACAAAGTTTTTGACTTTATCAGATGTGTTGATTTGTTGATATGCAGTTCAGCAATAAAAAGTAGTTGTTGCTCCTAGGAACAATTGTAAATTTTGCCTGGCTGATTCTCAAGAACATTCAGAATGCTTGCGTAAATTTGAAAGTGTCACATAGAGCCTGCAGTGCCTAATATCGCCCATCCGGTCCATTTTGGAGTATGCCCCCATAGTTCTGTTTTTGACTCGTTCGATGAGATGAACTATCGAGATGTCCAAATTGAGACTGCCGAGAGAAATTATCATTTAAGTTAATAGTTTCAGGGGCAAAGAAGCGTTAGATGTCGTCTTCTTTTGGATTCTGCTATATTGGCACTGGAAGGACATAACTGGCCGTAAATTTAACCCTGTTGAACGCCAGCAGTAGCTGTGTTCCAGGCTGGCGCGTACGTGTTCGTTAAACAACTCTCTGTCTCCGGTGGATAAGGTAACTCTGGAAACAATTTAGGAAATTCCTTCCGATTTCGGGAGCGTCTTGGTTTTCTAGTCATCTTTTGGGCTAAACCCTTTCAAAAGCGCAGAAAAAGCATATTCACAAAAAAACACAAAGTTAACAAATTTACCTTCGTCCACCGCCTCTGGAAAGAGATTGTATGCTACCCTAAGAAGTCAGCACTTTGGCTCCTTTTGTAACCAGTGGTTCTTGAAATCATGCTACGTTTATTATTTGGTGTACAAGAAAAAAAGTGTTTCCTGTAACAAAGATTTACTTCAGTCGGTCGAAACATACATCTTGGGGTTATTGCGAGTGGTCGCTTTTCATTATTTGATTTTATGAAGGGTGAAAAGAATTTATCCCTTATTACAAGTACGTTTAATGGAATCGATAAATCAATTCAGTTGTTTTTTCAACTGTGCTTAGAACAACATAGAAAAGCTGTTCTTTCATTTTAAATTTCTTTCATTGTGTTGACTTTGTTTCTTATTATTTTGTTTTACTGGTTTGTCCTTGTTACTTCAGTATCCTTATCATGATCACTGTGTGCAATAATTTGCTTTCAATCTGTCATTGGTACTTGGGTAGCATTATTTTTCATTGTTGTATTTGTGTCTTTTTGCCCAGAACCAGTTCCTAGTAGTCAATATCCTATTCCGCAGTTCGAACTCTTTACTCTCCATAAGCTAACTTGTCCCTGTCTAACCTGTATATATATGGAATTATATGTGTATCTTTGTGTTCTTTATATTTTCCCTAGTAAAGGAGTGTTTCATTAATAATGATAATAATAATAATAATAAAAATGATAATTAATAATAATAATAATAATAATAATAATAATAATAATAATAATAATAATAATAATAATAATAATAATAATAATAATAATAATAATAAAAATGATAATAATAATAATAATAATAATAACAACAACAACAACAATAATGAACGGAGTTCTTTTTGAAGCCATGCCGATTTGCTCATGAAGCAACAACATATCAGGAAATGAATACCAGTCTTGCATACAGGCGTGGAAGGAATAACCTAGGACAGGCTTCTGGTATATGTTTCACTGAGTATGCAAATTGTATTTTCCTAAAGTAGATTTAACGCACAGTAATAAATTTACTTTTTAATGATACGCAAGAAAAAACAAGGGCAAACTCCCGATAGACGCTTCACTGCCTACGTTCATTGTAATTTCCCGAAACAGACGTGACGTACCTTAATAAATCAAATTTTTGATGAATCCTTAAATTCTACTTTTGGTATGGTAATGTATATTTTCCCTACCCAGATCATGCAGCAAAGTTACAATTTGTGTTATTTTGCCTGCAAAGCATGCAGAGCGTGCTCGAGGAAGTTCGCTATATTAGCATACAGGCAAAGAGGTTTGGTCCCAGTATTTTGTAGGAAATGGACGTGAATTAGCTTCTGCGCACCATGGTTCCACTTTTTAGGGAATGAAGCCATAAGGACACACACAAATATATACATATGCACACAAACCTACATACAGTGACATCTCCCGTAACAGACTATTCCATATTACCACCACCTTACTGCAGATTGTTTCTTATATTTATACCGGCATTGAATCACCCTATAAAGACCCACTAAATTTAGTCCAGTGCATGGTCTCAATAATATTCTTCTGCATTATATGTATATATATATATATATATATATATATATATATATATACATATATGTGTGTGTGTGTGTGTGTGTGTGTGTGTGTGTGTGTGTGTGTGTAGTATATTTTTGTCTTTTCGTTCCATATTAATTTATATAAATATAAATTGAAAACCTCGACCTGCAAAATGTGTCAAATATCTGACAGCATAGGCGGCACCTTGAGACTATTATATCATCTAAGCTAAGCTGGCCACCATATAATTGCGTGAATTAATATAAAAATTAGTCTTCCAAATTTAGTTGAACAAATATGTATCAGTAATTTTTATATCTGCCTGTGTCTTCACCATTCAAAGAATGCCGAGATGAGACAGACAGGTAGCCTTAGCCAAAAGTCACTTCAGACATCGATAAGAAAGCTGTATGAGCAATATTCCTTGCACAAGACGTTTCCAGTTTTGGCGGAAGATATAAGGAACATGGAAACGATTCTTGCATATCTCGTCGACTCTCACATACAGTCTAAGCAACATATTTCAAAAGACATCGGGGAACGTGCACTGTTTATTTGCAACCGGTATTTACACAAAAGTGGCAGGTAAGAAAAACTGCCTTTCGTCCGCGTGTTTTTTTTTTCTTGTGTAATTAATCTTGTTTTGTCCACACACGGCCAGGCTAAATTTGTCTATCGTGTTATCGACGGATAGCAGAGACCCTGGGAAATAAGGACGAAATAAGATTTTGGCACCACTATAAATTGTAAAGCGGTATAGGTTCACCTTCTAACAGCAGAATTTGTAAAATATATACATTCCTTTTAATCCTCATAATGTTGTTAAGAATTTACAATGCGCGTGTTTCAGATGATTTACCGGTAAAACTTTAATTGTAATGACTGAAACACTGGTCATTTTTTTCTTGTCTTCTATTTGAATTATGACACATGTATACTATTTTCTCCTTTTAACGGCCAGAATCCTACGACTGGTGGTACAAATTACAAACTTGATAGAGAAGGATCAAAGTTTGCCATTTATCAAAGACGGAATGATGTTCAAAGTAATCAACGTGACGACCATGAAGCGACGCATGTTTCTCTCCAATGCCCTTATCGGGAACCTCAGTATAGGGTTTAAAAATGCAAGCATACATCGAGACAGTAGCGTATACCTCAACAAAGGTAAGCACATTGCGTACAGTCACTTGCAGCTTTTGCCGTGTATGCACGACAGAAATGGCTGATATTTGTGTCGTAAGAAAATAAAATTATAACTTGGAAGCATTGTATCATGGACGCCATATTGATTTGACACATTTCATTTCGCAAAAAAAAAGGAAAAGGGATAGTAAAACAAGCGATAACGCTTATATTAATTCAGCTCCCGACAATCCATACATAAGTCTTCATTTAGTAAACAGTAAAAGGTACTTCAGATATGTAAATTACACATAAGTATATTGAAAGAAAAGATTTAAGACTTGGCACAAACCGATCAGTGCTTCACATAAATTGTAACATGTTTTTGTTTAAGAAAGCGGAAGAGTAAACAAGTGGGGTATGTTCATTTAAACCCCTCCTTTCCAACAACTTTCGATTGTACATAAAAATAATTATAGTTTGTCACCTCAAATAAAAAAAAGATGATAATTATTTGGTGTATGGTAAACAGTACATGATGAGAAAATTATTTTAGTAAAGAGCGACAGACAAGTTTTTTCAATCGTGAAAGTAAAGGACATTTCACGTGGACTATTTAAAAATGTATTAAAATCGTTTTGACTTTATAATGAACATTTCGACATGATTGAACAAAGATCTGTTTCAATTGAAATTTTGTCGCTCGTGTCCAAAAAGTAAAAGCTGAATTGTTATTACACTTTGCACAAAAGTGCTTTAAGTTTCGAAAAACACAATTCTTATTTTGGTATACAAGTTACAATTCAAAACATAATGACAGGCTGTTTCAGAAGCAACTTCGCATTTGCAAAGTGTACTGTTAATTAGTCTACATCTATACATGTCACGTTTTAATAAGCTGCGACCCATTCGTAACCGAGCATGATGTATCTGAGCTTTCCTGTTGCCTCCGTTGTAACAAGATGGGGTGCGTTCGTCCTGTGACTGAAGTTTTGATTTAAAGGAACTGACAGACGTCGAGTCTTTCACACTAGGGTTAAAATAGTTCCAGCTGCGGATAGCAGATGGAAAAAAATCTGCGCTGTACCGATGAAGGATATAGCAATGGTAGCTCTTCTGAATATCTTGTGGCATGATTATGATCAATACCCGTGGGTATTCTTTCTCTTACGTAGGCAGGGGTCAGGCAATTTACAATCTTATACATATGGACAAGTTTATGTTGCCTCCTAAGCAGACTTTCTTGGGGCGATACACTATGTTGGCCCCCAGCGAAAGTCTGCCCGGCCGTGTCGCAATACCATTTCAAGAGGCAATTAGCAGATCTGGCGATAACGTTGTCAGGCGCCGCTGGGCCAATGAATTGTACTTCACTTATCGTGAAAGTTGCCTACTGCATTATTAATGAGCTGTGCGTCGTCCAATCAGATGCGAGCAACACGTCACTTCCCACACAGCAGTCAAAATAACTTCACGAGGTCGAGGACCCAAGGGAGTAATCCAATTGACACCTCAAACGTGGTTTACCTGCTGGTGTAACTGTGACTTACAGGAGTAAAAGATGTCAGAATGGAACAGGGTGCTGTGTATTGCGATCGGGAAATGTTCCCGGCGTCACCTTCACCCAGAATACAAGACGACACCCCTAACTTGCTCAGTTCTTGCTGATGAGATTTCACTAGACTTACGAGCGGGCAAACTAAGATTACTACAGGTTTGGCTGGAATAGGCATTTCCGTTTCACCAGGTCAGGTATTAGTTGGAATATTCGGCTTTTTCCACTGCCTGTTGGTAAAATTACAAAAGTGTCTTTCTTTTCAACGATAACTTTAAATGATGCTTGCTCCTGGTGTTTGGTCGCCTGATAATTTACTCTCATCTCTTGCCAACAATCCTCAAGAACTTCCCGGAATTTTTTCTCATCCATTTTTTTCTTTTTTCCCGTGACACTGACGCTGTTCGTAGGCAGCTAATTTAGTAATTACAACTGGGCTGAGTGCGTAACACAGTTGCCGTACATGGCAGAACAGTAGCTGGATCAGGGATCACATTAAGCTTGCGTCCTGCGTTATAGACGCAAAAAATAAAGAAACGACGCCTGGAAATTAATAAAACATTGTCATTTTGCGTCTCTGTGGACGCACGCACAAAAACGCGATGCATTTTTGAAAGATACAACTGCAAAAATTACCCCAAGCGGTCACGGTGTTTTGTATCGACCATTATCAATCTCGTGATTATTTATTATACTGATGGAATCCTCTGATGTTTGTCTTTCTATGTAACAAGCTCTCTTATTTGCTAAGAAAAAATATTCGTGGGGTATCCCTCCAAAAATTTGCCAGAATGGGAATGGATGGACGTCACTTCACCTCATTATAAATGCTGAGAGCACTTCCAGGCTCCTCATTGGGTGGATTTGATCACGCGCCACTCACTGTTCAATCAAATTCGTTGTTCCCCATGTGCTTGTCTCATGTCCGCAATGTTGGGAAGGTACAAGTCGTATCACGCAAAGATTATTGGACTAAGATGTTAAAATTTTCAAATCACATTTTCACCAAGAAGAGTTCCATCGAAAATATCTAGACCCAGATAAAGGTACGAGTGAAAGTTCTTTACGGACGGCAAGGAAAATACGCAGATTAGTCATCGCAAGGTTACACGTGAACGAAGCGAAATTTTGCATTAGCCGGCCTAACAGCGTAACACGATGTTGTTCATCACTGTCTCCGTTGGTTCACGTGGTTATTGGTGTTTTTGAAGCAAAATTTGGTTGTTTGGATTTCATTGAAATGTTTGAACGGAACAAATCTGAAGGAATTAAAAAAATTTATGATCGAAGGCCGGAAAAATGTGTTGCGGAAAACCATGCCTGGGTGCATGCCCGTGACAGGCATTATGTTGTTCGCACCTTCCCAGCAGGTGAACCCAAACAGTTAATTGAGCGGCGTGTGGTCAATACTCACTGGGCCGTGTAATAGCCTAGAAACATAATGGCGCTCACAGAGTCACTATCCCACAATCCACTGCGCGCATCCCCACACCTGGCCACTCGCTGGCTGCGATGCCAGGACGGCGCTGCCTGTTTCCAGACAGTGACGCTGCCAAAGAAAGGCAGACGTTCGCTGGGGGGCAGTAGACCGCCAAGAACGGATGTTTAGCAGGCAAAAGTTTATGACGCTCACGTCGAACTCTTAAACGCTGCCAATTTAATTCACGGTACTGTGAATCAAGAGAAACATTTTGTGGGGCCGCGACTACAATACGTGCCGCCTCATGCTGAACGCGCTCCAGATTATCAGCAGCTGTAGCAGTACAGTTATCCCATAATATGCCCCCAAATTCCAAAAGTAATTAGTATATACGCCATATTAAAGTAACCATGAAGTGGAGCTTTCAGTTTGGTTTGTTCCAATTAGATTTATTTGAAAGAACGCTAACACGACAAGTATTACCTAAGTCCATACACTGGAATACTGAAAGTATACCCTTAAAAAGACAATATTCAGGTGGATGTCTTCGACTACGAAATAAACTCTTTGTGTCATATATTTTTTTTGTATCGATGATTTAAATGAAAATTACTGATTCTATTAATGGCTCCACGTTGAAAGGCTTTGTCAAATAATTTATTGATTTAATTTCACACTCAAATTTGCAAAAAATTGCAGGAATGGTAAGAAGGCGTGGCAATGTACTTGTGCTTTACACAGCAGACCAAGTTACATCAAAACATTCAACAACGCTGCAGTCTGACACGGAGTCAGCCACGCTTCAGTGGGCAATACAGCATAATGCAATGGAATCACCAATTACTCATTCAATAGGCACGGAATTACACTCTGTATCTGATGAAGACCATATAGCAGCCACCTCTGCTGCCCATATTTCCCTGAATCGCACCAAGGTGGTCATGCTAAGCAGCACTGTTTACCTTAATTTCATATCTCAAAACACAATAGATGCACCAAATGAGGTAGATGTCAACGTGACATTTAAATTTGAAGAGGTAAGTACATTTGCATTATATCATTTTCTTTTCTTCGACTTGAATATTTGGAATGAATACACCTAGCTGATCACTGATTTGGGCTTTGCCTGAAATAGTTTTCAACTTGTTACCTTTCCAAAAAACAAATAGCAAGTCTGCTATGCGTAATACGTCACTTAACATCTGTGAAAATCTCTTTTAGAACTTAATAGTTTTGCCTTTTAATTTTATTTCCCATTTTGAACGTTAAGTTCAGTGTGTTTAGTGTCACTTTCATTTTGATAGAAGAAATACTAGCTAAAGTGTGGATTTTCGTAAAGGAAAAAAAACAATCTGCTACATGACAATCTTTATGCTGACAGAAACACTTTGTTGTCGGTTGATGTCACTCAAGCATAATCGATCTAGTACCAAATCTAAATGACTTAATGAAATCCAACCAGATATAATCTCAAAAAGATTATGGCGAGGTAGGATTAAATTCATTTTGGACAAACTTCAAGTAGATTCTCATGAAATTCTCTTTGTGACGTCTTAGTTTGTGTGAGTTTCACATGTTTAACAGTGCACGTTTTGTGTTCTGACATAACACATGCACTATGAGATCAAGAGCAATTATACAAAGGAATGTGTCCTATGAGTTTGGATGGTTCGTGGTCATATCGAGGAGCTTCACATTTTGGCGGTGGATTTTATCTCCATTAAAGGAAATGATAGACTAGGTTTAAAGCACACTCAACCTGCAACTATGCTGTTCACGATAGTGTTACTAAATAGATGCCACATGTCGTTGTTTTCAATGTATATCTGCATTCGTAATAAAGCCTCTATATTGGCAACAACAGACTGAGGCTACTGATGGTGCGCTTTGAGTCACAAACGAGAGCATGCGAGAACCGAGTAACAACCATGCATACATTAGCTTGTAGTTGTGAAATCTCACCCAATGAAGGCAAACTTTGAGTTGTAAAACTTTTCCCTGTGGTGGTTTTTGTTCTTTAGACTGATACATCGAGTTAACATTCAAAAGAATTCGAATCAGCGTTGACACTTTGTGGTGAATACGTACACCGCATGCGTACCAGTGAAGTCTTACAAGGCTACCAGATGTCATGATGACGGGCTACTGTAGTAACCCAGGTGACGAATATGGGTACACTTTTGGCTTAAACGTATTCATACATACGGAAAGAAAGAAATAGAGATGCTTCAAGTTTATGATATTTTATTGTAGACGAACGGCAGTTTAGTGTGTGCACAGTGGATACCTAAATTAAATGAAACCAAAGGTGGGTACAAAACAAACCTATTGTTTTTCTATCTTATTTTGATTGAAATGGTGATGACAAATGATAACCTATGAATGATTTTAGATAGTACTATTTAGTACATTGGTATTGGAAGAGAAATATTGATGCTTTGGCAAGTCTGGAATCTCTTTGCTGTCATTGTTGGGTTTTGGAATTAATCAATATGGATCATGTTTTCCTGTACTATTTGATCAACCTACTCTTTAAGGATATTCTGGACCTGACGATTATTCGACATAGCAAGGGGATGAACAAGTAAAAAGATTCGTTTTAGACCACAAACATGGTTTTCGTATTACACATGTCTGTGTTTGGTGCATGTTTCAGTGTAACGATTTCGTTACAAGACCTTCAATTTGAATGCTAACTTTTTTTTTTCACGTTCTGGAAATTAGTGTTTGTGAACACATCAGAACTTTTAATCTAATAAAAAAACATTATTACCGTTTCAATCAGACTTCCGAATAAGTCATGTCAAAAAGATCCGATTGCCGATTTTAAAATAAGAACAATCTAATGGAGTTTTAATCCTCCGTATTGTAATGATTGGCAGAAAACATGGTTTATTGTTGCAATAGATATGCATTATGGGCAATTTTTAGGATAATATAGATGCAAAACGAAACTCATGAGCAGTCTTAAAAATAGATTTGCTGTGGCCTTTCACAGGAAACGACACCCAGTGGACGCCTTGTCAGTCCACACTGTTACTAAAAAGAAAGGTACGATGTCGTTGTCGTCACATGGGTTATTATGGCGTATTTGGAAGGTCAAAGGTAAGTAATATTTGATTTACTTGATACTTTCTGTTATTAGTTTAGTTTAAATATATTTATTTAGTCTGGATAACCCTAGAGTACATCGAGATGACTAATACATGGGTTCTCCAGAACATGGAGACACACAGTAGGTATACAAGACACACATGGCAATACAAATGTTACCAATGTATTATATCTCTGTAAACTCTGTACGAATATCAAAATTTGATTAGTTATAAGATACAAGTTAAACCAGTATGAATTGAGTTCAATGTTTACCCGTTAAAGAAAAACGTGTGATACAAATGAATTTGCATAGTCTAACCGATGTCATGTCAGATGTCTGGCACAGCTTATAAAGGTAACGTAGCAATATACGAAATATGGATAAAAATAGGAAGGAAGTAACTGTTCCACGTAAAATGTCTGATCAAACAAACAATAACAACAAGTATAAATATACCGTATAATATACCGGTTTACAAAGTTATCAATAACCTGTATAAGTTTGTATAGGACAGTCCATTTGATGGAGTATTCAAGCGCTGTCTCACCTCTTTATTTACCAAGGTACCATTTTGTTTGTGTATTCAGCGGCTGCTTTTCAAGTCTTTGTTTCAAGACGTGACCAACTGAAGTCATTACCTAACTTCTACAACAAATTCAGTTTTTCTTTTTGTCTTTGAAAACCATTTTGTTTGTTCATTTAATGAAACTAATTATCTTGGAAAAGATACACAGGTTGTCCTTCCAGACAAAATGCAATTGCAAAGCCAACTGAATTTTAAATCCACACTCTACATCTTTTACCGTCCCTGCCGCGTGACCTATGCATGAAATGTTTCAAACTATGTACATGTATATTTTCATCGGCAACAAGATTGCAGTTGTACAACAGTCTTTGTCCTTCACTTGAACACGTCACCTAGAAGAACACGTTTTGTGTCTCAATTTGTCTTCAACCTGCTCATTCAGATCCCTTTCTGTTTCGGCAGCCTGCAGCCGCTGGACCACGGCCTGATCTCTCAGAATTTCTAGTAAGTTTTCCTTTGGTGTTTTTGGGAAAGAAAGGGTATTTTATCAATTTTTCAATAAATTTGATAAAGGTAGCAGACATGAGGAACCTTGAACTAGTTGAAGTAATATGATTTTTTTTAATCTATAAACTGGACTTTTCTTATAAATGTCTAGAATTCTGCAATGGTCTTATCATTCGTTTAATTGTTTTTTGTCCCACTTTATAACGCGTTGCAACTCACCAAATTTGATAATATCATATGATATGAGTTCGGCTTTTACAGTCACTAAACGTTCGGATTCGGTTATCATTGTGAATGTTGGCAATAAAGTTACATAAGAAGGTCACTGAGGTTACTTTTCGTACTTCTATACACCTTGAACAATGCAACAGACGCTACTTTGCAATTAGGTGCGTCACATGGGTTGCATTAATCGCCTGAATCACATTAACAATGGTAATGCGCCAGTGCAAAAGGGTAACAACTACAAACCCCTGTTTAAATAAAGCTGTCTACGTTTGTTTATGGCATGTTTGAATTGCCGAACCCGAACGGTGCCCGGTTCGGGATCTCTTATGTGTACCGAGTACCGACTACCGAGTACCCGGTTCGGTTTCAAAATACATGTTCGGTCAGGCTCATATATATATATATATATATATATATATATATATATATATATATATATATATATATATATATATATGTGTGTGTGTGTGTGTGTATCTGTTGTAGCGGAAAGAATACCACGAGGCACAAGTCTTACAATGTATATAAATATATATATATATATATATATATATATATATATATATATATATATATATATATATATATATATATATATATATATATATATATACATATATATAGATGTATATCGATGAATTCTTTTGCAGGGGTTTCCCTACGTAGAAGAAGTGTATATTTTGGCCAATATATTGCGACCAGTTTCCATGATATGCCTAATCCTGACCATCCTAACTTACGTACTTTTCAGGTAATATATCAACATACATAGTTTTTCAGTGTTAATTGCGCAAATCTTACCTTACATGATACGAGTGTAAATATCTATGTTTGTAATTCTGGGATAAAATGATAACAAACATATATTTTATGCTGATCAAAGTGAATGCCCATAGTGTTGATAGAATTTGCCTCGACGTTGCCATACATATACCTAGGGTAAATATACATTGTTCTTAAATCTGGGAATATATAAATAATTGTAATTAGCAGTACACTCACACATTCATACACACATACACCGCTGCAAACACCCACACCCACCCGCAATCATATATATATATATGAAAAATTAATTTATATGGATTTTCTATGAACGAAGTAGTGGGTCCTCTTACACTAACTTCATAATAGGATTTATTTTGTTGAAAGAATCAAATACAACCGATTTACATGCACGCGTGTTGTGTTTTCATAAATGTTGCTGTAGAAACTTGAGGCGTGGACCTCCAACATACATCTTGGTTCATCTGTGCGTGTCGCTGGTTATCCTGGATCTTCTGCTGTATGTCAGCGAGGCTGTGGGGGAGACAAAGACAGGCTGTCGCTTCGCTAATGCTTCCAGATTGTATATAGTTCTTGTTTCACTCTCCTGGAATGGTGTGGAGGCCATTAACATGTACCTTATGCTGATCAAAGTGTTTGCCCATGACATTGATCGGTTTGTCCTGAAAGCTGCCATAGTTGCCTGGGGTAATTATGCTATGTATATTCTGTATTAAGGTTTAAAGTGTGCTGGAAAATTACTTGAAAATTGTGTGTTCAAATTCATGTTTAATCACTTTAATGAACATTAAATATTGGTTAAATTTCAGTCAGTTTATCAACAAGGGGACTCTACTGTATGTCAACGACTTGAGTTGTAGGATATTGTGCTTGAAGAGATGGATAATGAGAAAATGGTAAAATTTGCAATTTGAGACGTTGATAAAATGCATGCTTCTGGGATAAGACAAAATTTACTGAAATGTTTTCAAAGTTATCTGTTCAACAGAAAGCAAAGAGTGGTTAGAATGAATAAAACTGAAGGATTGTTTGCTGATGATGAGCGTTATTTGTATTCTTGACAAGGATGAATTAGATCTTGGAGTTATGACCTTGAATGGTGATCTTTCGGCAATATTGGTTTGGACTGATCAGTGGTTCATTTCTTTAAACGAAAAGAAAACTAAATCTATGACATGCAGTCGAACGGAAATTCCAAACTATATTCCCATTTTGCTGAAAAACAAACCTGTATCTGAAGTAGACTTCAATAAACATCTCGGAGTCACTTTATGCTGTAATGGCACCTGGTCCAGATGATATATATGTGAAAGCTATGGAGTGAGTTGACTGCCTCAGAGGCATGAAATATGAAATGGGTAGAAAACTCTTAGAAAAATTATATTTTACTTTAATTATAAGGCCGATTCTGGAATATGCTAACATAGTTTGGGACAACTGCAGTCAATCATGTAAACACAAACTCGAGTGCGTGTAGCATGTGGCGGCTCGTGTAGTGACGGGGCGACACAAGGCGTGGGTCTAGACTTATTGTACCAAGAAATCAAATGGAAGTCACCCTGCGAACACAGAAGGAAACAAAAGCTGGTCACTATGTACAAAATTCAAAACTCGCTGGCACCAGCCCATTTACAGCACAGAATTTCTCCAATTCATGAATCAGGTATCAATACTGGGAACGCCCATGGCGTAACTGCATTTTTGTGTGGTACAGACGTAAACGATTATTTCCCATCTAGTGTAAGTGAATGGTCTCACTTGGATAATAAAAAGCTAAATTCATTTTCGGCAGCCAATTTAACACAAGTTTGGGGCAAATGCGGCACATTTTCCGGACTTCTACTCAGGAGGAAACCGACAGGCCCACATTCACCATGCTCGCATGCGAATGCAGTGTTGCACACTCAATAATTATATGTTTCATCTGAATATACTGAGTTCACCTTGTTGCTCACGTGGAACACAAAACGAAACAGTGAAATACTATCTCTTTGACTGCCACAAGTACACCGATATTGCGGTATATTGATAAAATGTTTCAATCTGGGCAAGCTATGAACATGAATGTTGTACTATTCAGCGATTTTAAACGATGTAGATTGGAACAGGCGCTTATTAGAGTCGGTCGAGAAATTCATTTTGGATTCAAAACGATTTCGATTTTTCTTTTCATTAACCCATATTATACTTGAAACGCTATACTGTCTCTAGACGGTAAGCAACTGAAAAATAATGTATATAATTTCGATATTCTGTACTTCAGTTAAAGAACTTGTATTTGTATTTATAATTGTATTTGTGTCTTTTTGTCCAGAACCACTTCCTAGTAGTCATTACCCTATTCCGCAGTCCGAGCTCTTAACTCTCCATAAGCTAACCTGTCACTGTCTAACCTACATACATTGGAAGTACTATTGTCCATATTGCACACGTTCCTCTGTAGCATTTCGACATAAGCTGTATTAGCCCAAATAAATTAAAGAGTCTTTAGCGGGTAACCACTCAGAACATGTTTCGGAGCCTATACCCGTAGATGTCTTTTTGAGTACGGGCTCCTTGTCTTAGCTAAATATTCAGCAAAGACAACTCACACAATAATGAATAAATGTGAACTTGGGAAATGATGAATTAACTAAATACGTGAAATTTTGCTTATAAATTGCAGAGCTTCATTATGAGAGAATAATACCTGTCAAACAAAACATAATTATTAAATTTATATAGTACAGGTCCAGATAAGAACAATTTGATTTCCCCTGAATATATTCGAAACCTGTATTTTTGTACAAAGTCATTACCCAGTTGCACTATTTGATGTATGGGGAGAGGAACATGCAAAAGCCATTGCATTTCCAATCCATTTTCTTCATGAAATAAAATATGTTTAAGACAAACAAGGTTTAACTTGTATCGATGTATAAGTTGTAATCATCAGTGTACCTACTGCATTATATATATATATATATATATATATATATATATATATATATATATATATATATATATATATATATATATATATATATATATATATATATATATATATATATATATTTGTGTGTGTGTGTGTCCACTTGACACCCAGATCCGTTTTTCAAGAAGTATGTAGGGGAAACCGGGGCACAGTAGCTCAGGCATTCTATTTTTTCTTGTCTTTTAATGTTGGCTCCTAAGTTTTATGTTGATCCTGTACCTACTGTTGTTAACCTTGATGACAAACTACTAAAAGTTAATTAACAATGTTAGTTATTGAGATATAGTGGTTTAAAAAAAATTATAGCTACGCCCCAGTGCTCCACCCGTGGGGCAGACTGCCTCATCATGAGGGGCACAGTGGATCATTTACTCACTTCGCACTTGGAAGACAATAATTTGAATAATGATAATATACATTCAGCAATGGTTCCTCGAAGAATATACCAACATTTAAGTCGAATTCCTAAAACTGAAGCAAGTTCATGTATTACATGAGTGATCCAGTCTGCCCCGGAAGACCCTGAACCACTGTGCCCCGAGTCACTGTGCCCCATCAGTGGTCACTTATTTCACAGTCCATATTTTTCATGTAATTACCTGATGTGGGAACTTATTATTATTATTATTATTATTATTATTATTATTATTATTATTATTATTATTATTATTATTATTATTATTATTATTATTATTATTATTATTATTATTATTATTATTATTATTATTATTATTATTTCACTCGTGCATTACATCAGTCACAAAACAGTACGTGGTCTTTGGATTCTGCAATCTCTGTCCAATAGGCTAAAGTAAATGACACAGGGCTTTTTTCTTACAGCTTCAAAAAACATTTTTTCTCTTCCCGTAAGCTGCTGCAATGCTTTTGTTGGACACAGCAATGTCGTAAAGGGGGTCTATTTTATCATGAACTGAAGACACTATCATCAGCCCCGTTTCAATAGAAGTACTGATATACTGGTTTATCCACTGTGCCCCATGAGCCACTGTGCCCCTGTTGCCCCCAGTCATTCCACAAATTGGTATTGTATAATGCATTTATGTTGTTTTCTGTAAACGTTGGTAATTTTTGCTTTTTTCGTGAATGTCATCATACATCTCCAATTGCATCTTAAACTCCTGGTTTAGCTCAGATAGATCGAATGGTGAATGATGTAAGCTACATACTTATAGTGATTTGAGGTACAAATTTTGATTCATAGGAGCGCCATTACTTCTGGTAGTCCTGCTGGTCCTTATTGACACTTCTGCCTTAGATGGTGAACATATAGTTATTGACAGTGGAAAATGTGCATTCAGGTAGGCCTCGATGAACATTTGTTTTGGTTTTGCCTTTAATTTAAAAAAATCAAGATTAAGTACACCACACTTGTACATATATACTTGCTTCAGTCAATTAACTCTACGTTTTATCGTACTATGTGGGCGATCTTTTAAGTTTTATGGATTTACAGATTTAAAATGTCAGTAAGTCTAAATAGTTACCACAACTACTGTTGTGTCCATTGATATATTTCGTATTCACTCTGTGGTCAATATATATCAAAACTATGGAACGGAGATATAGAATATATTTTAAGTCTGGAAAATCATGAATGAATAGTTTTCATAATTTTAAAACATCTTAAATTCTGACACCATTATTGGCATTCGATTTCTTACATTATTCGTTACGTCAATTCGAATTACCATGGTCAGTGGTCATAGAAAAAACACATTTTAACTGTACATCTGTATGCTTCCTCATATAATATTGGTTGTATTGTTATACTTATCTGTTGTAGTTTGGTACTGTAGTATAAACATGTATATCTATATTGTAACTCTGCTTCTGTATTACCCCAGCGGCTTTTTATATATACACAGTACTTCTCTTCATGGCTTAAGAAAACCCACCAATTATTCATCTTAATAATTTGTAGTCTTATTCAGTTGAAATTAATATGTTGAAATCTTGTTTTCTAGTTGCAAACTAAAGAGGAATACAATGATTCTTACGTATCTGCTACCAATGCTTGCGATAGTTATTCACAACATTGTCGTTTTTGCATTGGTGACGAAAGCAATCAAGAAAAATAGAAAACATCTCGGAACGAGTAAGTGGGTCTTTTCTTTGATTTCATAGTTATAGTTGTGGTGCCTTGATATTGTTGTGGTCTAGCTCCCTGCGAATCTCATAAACGCCTGAGTAGAATGTGTCATTTTACACTTTAAAAATGATATAAAATTTGTTACTTAAGCCTCTGAATGATCTTATGAATAAGGATTCTGTTTCAAGGGTGAGAGGATCGATTTAAACCAATGTTGCCCCTTAGGTCGAATTTCTTCATACAAGAATTAGGCACTAAGGAGTCGCGTTTAGCCTCTCTGTCATTACAAGAATAGTGTTTTTGGTGCTTCATGGGTACTTTGGAGTTTAGATATACATTTTGTTCTTTCTGCTGCGTTTTCTACCTGCTCGTAAATTGGCTGCAAGCTATGAACATGTATGGCACAGTATTTCAGACCCTTTGTTTATACCATATTCCAGAATTATATCACACACACACACACACACACACACACACAGGCGCGCGTACAGACACACATACACACACACACACACAAACACACACACACACATTTACTTATACATTATATATACATACATATATACATATATATATAGAGAGAGAGAGTGAGAGTGAGAGAGAGAGACAGACAGACAGACAGACAGACAGACAGAGAAAGAGAGGGAGAGAGACCCGGCCGTTCCGTCGTCAGAGCATTATATATATATATATACACTTTAAAGTGAGATAACGGAGAAAAACTAAGAATTTTTGCCAGCATTTGTTGCAACGGTTTTTAAATAAGTCAACTTCGGAGACCTTAATTTTACTAACATGAAGCCGTTCTGCAAAATATGGACTATGGACTAAACTCCACATTTAATGTCCTTTTTATGATTGGGACATGAAGAGAAAGAGAGCTAGACGTGTTCATTGCAGTGTACTTGGTCAGAGTGGCTGCTTTGCAAATTGCGTTAAGTCTCGATGTAATATTGCACATACTGAGAGCATGAGGGACCAGGGGATAATCTTATAGATCTGGATTTATTTCATGTCAGGAAGCATTCTTAACATTTTTGTTCAACCTCTCATTCACTACACTTCTTGGCTGCTGTGACAACTAGTGGAGCAATTTTTAGTCAAAAATCTTAGGTTGTTTTTTGGTTTTAAATTGTTAGCCTATATGAATTTGAAGAAACTAAAGTTTGTAGCTAATGAAGAACATTTCAAAGGGTGAGACGATAGGTTCAAAAAAACAAAAAACAAAAAACAAAAAACAAAACCCACCATTTTCCTTTTATGAATGACTGCCTGTCTAAAGTCAGGACCGAAATTTGTTTCTTCACATTGGTATTTAAAGCTGAATGTTGGTGTCTTGGTAATACTGCCTTTTGCTGTATTTAACCTGGCAGGCATTGTTGCGTTGGAACCGGTGAATGTGGATACTGTTTTTACTGAACTGTTAAATACCATTCTAAGCAGGTGAAAAGGGGGAATGAAATCTGACCCACATCTATTACATGGTAGACGAGACTGGGACAGTTAGGCTACCACAATTTTATTGTAGACTGGCCAGAGACAGGCTATCTTCCTTGTTTAGTAGACTGGCCAGTGACAGATAGGCAACCGTGATTGCATGGGGGACTTGCCAGTGACAGATAAACTACGGTGATTGTATGGATGGTTGACTGGTCAGTGTCATATACACTACCACTGTTGCAAGATATAATGGCCAGTAAAAGATAGACGATGGTGAGTGAACGCTGGACTGGCCATTGACAGACAGATTGTGGTGAGTAGATGATAGGCTGGCCAGTGACAGGTAGACCATGGTGATTATATAGTAGATTGGGAAGTGCACAAGTGACATATGCATCGCTAGCCAGGTATGCTTTCTCTGACGTTATTTGGCCAACACAACCACACTCTCCAAACATGTTTCTGATGTTCCTGCCCACTCATGTGTATGAAAGTTGTACTGATCAATGATTCACAAAACCCTTAATTTTGTAGCAAAACCCTGAGCTTTGATAACAAAACCATAGGTTTTATCACAAAACCCTAGGTTTTGTAAGCGAAACCCAGGGTTTTGCTTAGGTGTTGAATTTTCGTATGATTTTGGACAAACCCGTGCGTTTTACAACAAAACTTTGGGTTTCATGAACAAAACTCAGGGTTTAGATACGAACACTTGGGTTTTGAGAATGAGACCAACAGTTACAGAGCCAAATTCTGAATTCGATCACAAAACCATCTGTTTTGTATTTTTTTAACAGAACCTCAGTTTTGCCACAAAATCTTCGGGTTTGTAACACTGTGAAATAGCACACCGAAACCCATCGTTTTGCTGTCCAAAAAACCCGGATTTCGTAAATTTTGAAAAAACAGAACAAACCCCTGGGTTTTGTGAGATTGTAAAACTCTGGGCTGTCTGACGTCACAAATCACTGGATTTTGAAACAGTGCAATGGACAGGGTTTTGTAACGAACCAATCATGAGAGCTGTTACCTGGTAGCCAACCAAGCTTAAAAATAGCGATAAACTGCAAATGGATAAATTTGTGTGATCATCATTATTGGTAACCCAGCGCACACTCTAAAATCAAGTTCTATACGACACGACGGGCAAAAAATTTGGTTTTTGTCGTGTTGTGTTCATCATCAGGGTAGAAAGGGATGGAGGAACAACTAGAGAATTTCTTAAATCACATCTTAATTGTCGCCACTGATTAAGATCGGGTTATCACACAGCGCTACCTTGTGATGCTAAGAGGAATACACAGACCTCACGCATACAGCAGAATGGTCGGTGACCTACTTTAGCCTGTACTCAACAAGCGCATCAAGGTAACTTTATGGGATGATGGGTGATAATACTTGTGTGTATTCCACACAGTCGAAATGCTGAGACATAAAGGAGATGAACTGGCTACCATCAAGCTTCATTTGCAAGCTAAGCCTTAGGCTGTGACGTCACCAAGCTTGACAAATTCAAAAGGGGAAAGGATACTTTATGTTTTTGATCAAAAGTGTACAATTTGCCCTAAAATGCTCAAAAATATTTTTTCACAACTTACAAAATAATTAATTATGAAGCTTGGCTTAATCTATTTTATTAAAGAAAAAAGTTTTATTTTATCAGTTGTCGTAACCCCCCCCCCATTACTTTTAATAAAATGGACTGTTCCCTTATTCAAATTGAACCACTTGTATCTTGAAAATGTAACCCACCCCAGTCTTAATCTATATCTTCTTGAAAGCATGGACACTTGTTGATAAAGTTACAGCATGAATGACTCCTGGGTCTATTTCAAATTTAAATGCCAGAGCAGCATCTGGTCGGTGGGTGTTCTAAACAGGCATCTCCTGAATCTTCAGTGGGGTGTTGGGTGGCAGGAAGCTTGTAAAGTGATCATTAATCTGGACCCAATAAAGGCACCGACTCTTACATAAGTGATAAGTCACTTATTACACCTCTTTAATGAGATCCAAAGCTGAGAGATGAATAAACACAGGGCTGGGCATTTTGTATGGTGACACGGACACAAGCACTCTGTTGTTGGTTGTTTACTCAACATGGCCACCATTCCATGGAAACAAGAACCAAGCATTCACATTTGCTGAATGCTGAGCCAGTATTTTATCACTTGACTAATTTTAGTCGCAAGTAACTACAGAGAAATACCTAAACATGATATGTTCGGGTACATATACATGCGTTTTAAGGTTAATACACCTCAACACTCCCAACTAGCAGGGACCACGATGTACCCATGCTTCTTTGCTTCTATAAGCACTGCCCATCTATGCAACTGAGAACGAGGCCACTAGCCCTCCAGGCACATCGGTCCCAGAAAATGCTTAATCGATTGATTTTTTTAAACACACATATACAGTTTACATCTCATGTAATTTCTCTAGTCTTACCTTAAACATGAGCTCCTGAGGTGCACACAATGATACAATACGCCCTACTTAAGTCGCGAATCGGTAGAAGTTTTCCCAGATCCGCAATCTTGGCATGAGTTTTGTTTACCTGCACTTGGCCAGAAATTGGCAGTATTTACTCAGTTATCACAGACTTGGTTCATTCTTATGAAACATAAACTCAGAGTTGACGAGTATATAAAACTTGATTTTATTTTGAGACTTTTATAGTGAGGAGTAGATGTCATCATGGGGTTTGTTGTACACTTCTGGTACCCAATGTCCATTGTTACAGTACTTGCTGGAAATTCCCCAGGTGTCTAGCTGTAACCGTATATTTTATAATCACTGGCACTGAATATATAGCTCCAGTTTGTTGCTACTTTAGTTATACACTGGCAGGTGGTTGAAAGGCTACATATTAGTTGAGGGGTAAGTTAAATTATTTGTATCTGAACTAGGTTATACAAATTTAGTTTTTATATTTTGCTTGATAGGTATTCTTTATATATATTGAAGCTCTGCCTTTATTAGCAAAACTACACTTTTAGCTAATTCATCATTCGTCACGTTCATATTTATTCATTATTATCTGGCCTGTCTGAATATGTAGCTTCTACAAGGAGCAGCACCTCAGAAGCACATTAACGGATATAATTTCTGAAACATGTTCTGAGTAGTTACCTGCTGAACACCCTTTAACATATTTGGGTTAATGCAGCAATGGTCAATATTCTACAGAGGATTGTGAGCAATATGTACTATAGTACTACTATGTTTATATAGGTTAGAAAGGGACAGGTTAGCTTATGCAGTGTTTTAAGTTTGGATTGCAGAATAGAGTAACGTCAACCAGGAAGTAGGTCTGGACATGAGGACTGTAGTATAATAATGCAAATTCAGCAAGTTGGACATTGTGCGGGTAAAATTCAGAATAGCACAACTTTCAGCGAAATGAATATTTTACTCTTATCCATTATTGAACAAAACAACTATAAAACCCAGGGCTATCATGAAGAAAGTAACGGTTTTGAAAGAAAACCGCGAGTTTTTTAAAGACTGGATAACAATGCAAAACCCTGGATTTTGTGACAACACCGAAAGTTTTGTATACAAATCCCTGGGTTTTTACACAAAATCCAAGGTTTGGTCTACAAAAACCATGGTTTTGTGCATATTGTAGAACAAACTTTAAAAATTATATTTTTGTGTTTTTACCCCTGGGTAATTAAAAACCCCACAGTTTTGTGACCAAACCCTGGGATTTGCATGCCAAAGCTCAGGGTATTGTGACAAAACCCTTAGATTTTCAAGCAAAACTCAGGGTATTGTTACAAAACGTGTGGTTTATGTACAATACCCCATATTTTGTTTAAAAACTCTGAGTTTTGTGAGAAAACCCAGGGTTTTGGTACAAAAACTCTGCCTGCAATTTTGTCTTACAAAACGCAGGGTTTTATGAATTATTGAACACTACAACTTCCATAGACGTGTAACAATGCTTTAATTGTACATGAGAACTATATCTTCATAAAAAAGGAATCAATCATATTCCACGTTGTATTTTGTTAAATATCAACTTTAATAATGAATTTGCCAATTTGTATATACCAACACATAACAGTGTAACACTGGACTTGACCACACTTCCGTGTAGTTGTAACAAGATTTGTAATATTTGATCCATAATACATCATTTCTTCTCATTAACTACTTTATCCATTGTCTACATGAGAAGCAACCCAGAAGAAGACGCAGGTTCTAGGGGCCGTCACTCTGTTGGTATTACTGGGAATACCGTGGCTAGCCAGTGCATTTGCAGCCATTGCCACGGCTAAAAGTGCCGATATGGGCATCGTTGATGGCATAGCGCTCGTGAGTATCAAAAAGTATCTACTTCACTTGTTCATTTATCAATATCAATAAACAGAAGTCGTTGCAATGATGTTATGCTGCCAACGGGGATTCAACCTGAAGCCCAGCACATGTTGATCCATTTCTGTAAAAGGTGGTGAACCAAAATAGCTGCGTGTGTTACAGATTTTTCGATGCTTTACAAATCTTGCTGGGTCTGCTGTTTGTATGTTAACACAGCATCCCGATGTTTAATCTGGTTCCTTCCTCATGAATACTCCGTCGGGTCACCTATAATGTTAGTTTTTCTTCATAATTCGTTTTCTGTGTTAAGTACGAGTATAACAATCAAAGTTTGTGCTGGCAAGCGAGATTTCAGGGCTTTATGTGCGGGTTTTATTGCAGGTTATCTTCACCATCTTTATCAACGCTCAAGGGACATTTATCTTCTATTTTCACTGTGCTCGGCTACCGGATGTGCGGTCACAATGGCTAGCAGTGTTACCGTGCCGTAAAGACAACACACCAGCCAGCTCTGAGAGCAAAAATACAAAAGTACCAAGTGCGTCGTCGGTATCTGGCAGCCGCTGTGCCAGCTGTGACAGAGATACCAAATTATAAAATAAATTGGGGAAATGTGTTGCCTCTCGAGCTCGTAACTCTATATCTAATTTCTTAACTTACACATGCACACGAGTTGTTACAGACGGGGTTGTATTTTGCCTGTTTTGCCTGTCCGTGGTCCTGCTGCCGATGAACCGAGTTCCTGTATAAACCATTGGAGATCTATGTGGAGAAAGTAAACATTTTAATAATGTTGCTCCCTAATTATAGTCACGTGCCTATACGTGCTTTGCTGGATGAATAATTTCCTTTTTGTTATAAAGTGATGACTGTGTTCATAAGTAAAATGTGTGATGCGGTATGGGCATTAATGTTTTATTTTGACATTGGATATTGAAAGCCCCGGTGACTACAGTAACATGAAATTATCAGACCAAATTTATGCCCTTGTAATTGTGGGTGGGCTTCACCTATCAATCACTACCCACATAGCCCTGACCATATAAAAAAATCCAACAACTTTCATTTGCGGCAAAAGACTCAAGAATATGTGCATCCCCCAAAAAGTGATAGGAGGTTCTACAGTGCCCTCTGGCCTCCGTGCTGATGCTAGACTGACCTCGCACAAATGCACCTTCATGAAAATGAAATTCATGGTGACCCTCTCAGTGATAAGTACGTTTCTGCATTATTTGCCACATAAATGATTTTCATGTGTAATTTTTCAATTTGTAAAGCGGTGGTCACCTCTACTTTTAACCGGAAAGATCACGTGTGTAGTTTTCCTTGGGTACATCAATGGTTTTTGAAGGGTTTAATAGTCATAGATTTCTTTATTCTACGACGCAAGATTTGGGGAACGCGCACTGTCCGCTGTAATCTGCATTTGCCTTGAAATGTTTTTACTCGTAGTATTATATTTACGACACTTAATACACTTTTGAGGTACGAGCAAAAGCAACTCTTCAGATTTAAGAAAACTGGCTTTTGTAGGTCATAAGTATTTTTATTTAAATGTCACTTTTGTATAACGCCTGTCTGTAGTTCACATAAATTACATATACGTAATAAAATGCCGGGCATAAAGTGGAAATAAATCATGTAAACATATTGTCATGGTAATCAGCTCTAAAACGCGAGTTACTCAAGTATCCATGCACGAATATCACAAAATGTAAACAAGCGGATTATGATAGTCCTGTGCTAAGCTGACCTAACAGGCACAGATTGTGTAGCTGTATAACATTGCCAAAATAGCCAGTGCACCCCTTGAGCAGTCTCAACATGGCCTTTTTCTAATAACTAACATCATGTAGAATATATTTATCCCGACTCATACAATACAAGAGCAATGAAGACAAAGGTAATATGGCATGTGGCCTGAGGAATTATGTCGAAGTGTTGTAAAAATGCAGCATAATGAAGACCACGCAGTTGGTTCAGAGCATTTACAAAATAAGCCCTTTGATACAGCAAAACCATCTACATGTCCTTACAACTGAGGCTGCATCAAACGTAGAATGTTGCTTGCTATTCAAATGGGAAAATACAGGTATTTAAATTTGCCACTTTTCAAATACAACTTCTCTAGCTGCTCTGGAAAATGAAATCTTTCAAGATAAGTGAGTGGCGCAAAGGCTCCTGCAGTTTTCCCCAGATTGTTGCATCACTTTGCAAAAATGAATTTCTTACGCTGTTAGCAGTGTACTCAGAGAACGTCTGGATTGCCATCACCACCATGTCTGGTATCGTGAGTGTTCACGATCAGTATTACGGGAAGGGAACCTCTCTGTGAGAGAGATTGGCGAGTGGTTATTTTGACATTTGAAGACAAGTGTGGCTGCATGAACGGCTTTCTTGTCTGGTCACGTTTGCCATTGAAACTTTTCATGTGAGGGAATGGTATGATCAAAACTGTTAAATATCCTGCCAGCTTTATTTTGTAGCCTGTACTAAAGGCCATGATGCTGCTTTCAACAATTTCCTTAAACAGTTTTGAAGTTGTCAAAGTGGGGCTGGCTTATACTTTTGTAAATAATGCGAGTTAATAGGTGAGGTAATGGGGTAAGTGAAAGACGAAATAAAAGACTTATCTTGAATGATAACGTAATTATGATAGACTTAAGTGCTAAAAGAATCGTGTTTGTCTCTGTTTTGTTGGCGTTTAACAGCATTTCTGTGGGAGCACGCCTGGGTACTTTCATTATCAACTGTACATCAGTGTTGTACAGCACAAATGCAGAGAACTGAGAGTTTTTTATAACCTTTGTGTTGTAGTTTTTGCCTGAGTTCTGACTCTATTGACAAAATCGCTAAAAGGTGTGATGTTTCTAGCAATATGAATCACTTGTTCTATACAAACTCCCTATGCTTGTTTTTCTGGAATGTTTCCTGTCAGATCAGGGTAGGAGATTTGAACTGGTCTCTCTTGTCAAATATTTTTGGTACATACTGGTTGTTCTTTATTTCTATATCAAGATCAAGGAAACTAGCTTTTGTATCACTTTCATTTTCCAGATTTAATATTAGTTCTTTGGAATATGTGTTTTTCCAATTTCCCTTTATTTTATCTCCATTGTTTAAAGCACACGGGTCATCAGTAAATCTTCTTGTGTGAGAATATGATCTTCTTGCAGTTGTAAAGTTGGATTTTAGCGAATTCCTACATCCATTTTGATTCATAATTATGTAAATAAAGGTTGGCAATATATGGGGCTGGATCTGTTCCCATGGGTATGCCTACTATTTGTTGATAGACTCTGGTACCAAAGCAAAAGTATGCCTTGTTGATAATGTATTCTATCATTTGAGAAAACTGTTGCTTCGTGTAAGACATTCCTTTGTTCTTACCTTTACCAAATTTAGCCTTAGCACCAGATATTGTAATATACTGGCATGTGCCATCTTTGAACGCTTTATCCAACATTGAAATTAACACGTTTCTGACTGTCAAGTTGATCTTTGGCACCATTCTTATTGTTGATTTTGTCAATGTCTAGTAGAATGTCACTTGTGCAATCTGTAATCCACATTCTATTCACTCCCGTGTACATTTTCACGTTTGTGCAGTAGGCAGTATGTGAATTTTTGACAAGTTTGAGAACTTTAGTGAGTCGTTTGGCAACTTGTTTCGAAACACATTTTTGCTGCAATGATCAACCTGAAATTAACAGGGTTTTTATGCATTTTACAATACATATATAATTGGTAATTTCTTGTCCTCATTAGAGACAATGCATTTCAACTCCTTGTTTTAATCCACTTGGATCTGGATAACAGTATTAGAGGTTCCTGCCTGTTGATAACTTTCATTAATTAATTCACTCAGTATTGTATTAATGTAGTATGGTTTACAAGTTATTGCAATGTTATTTTTAGCTTTGTCAACAGGCGTGATGACAAACTTGTGATGCAAGTCTTGCAATTCCTGACTACAATGTGAATCCTGTAGCACTTGCTTAATCTGTCTCCCCTTTTGAAGAGGTCCTTTTCTCAGGTATTCAATTCTTGCATCCAGTTTTTCCATTATTTTAACTTTCCATTCATCAAATGCCTTGTTTCAGATTCCTTTCTTATTATTATGTTTCTTAAAAAATTGTTGAGGCCTCTTTTAATGCCCTTTCTTGCCTTTGTGAAGTTGATGTTTATGTTTTTCTCTATATGTTGTTCCTTTTTGAAACAAATGTCTCAATTTTTTGTTTTGAATGATACTTAAATCACCCGTGATTACAGGTTTGTGGTCTTTAGACGGACGGACAGACGAAGGGCGATAAACGACAAACCTTACAATAACCTCACTTGACTGGCAAGTCCGGTGAGGTAAAAATGTCACCTGTAATAGATGAAATTTGCGTTTGCTGATTGGTTTAAAAACACGAGAGAATCCCCCCTTTGGTATCCTTCCTGATCACCGAACAGGGATACATCTGTATACTTGTTTTGCGATCAGGCTCATAAATATGAATGAGCGCCATTAGGTGTACACATAATTTAGGTATACAAATTCTGTATATATTTGAATTCAGGTTCATGAATCAAATGACTGATATCAGCAAAAAATTAGGCCTTCTTCAAAAAAGACCTTGTTGCGAAATCTAGTATCCTACGTGTTGTTAAATGGTTGATGTTATTTAATAAATTGCTATGTTTTTCACATGTTTTTCAATAGTTTTTATTTCACATATAGTTTTATTACAGGATAAAATCGTCAATACCTGTCTGTTCAGGAGATACTTTCTTTTATCCCGTGAACAGACTGGTAGTAACTAATATTAACTCGTTTTGGTTACTAAAACACAACGTCATTGGTTAAAACGTGCTGCACGAGCCGGGTATACCAGTCCGTATCCACCGCTTGATTTCGTTTCTTCGGGTAACCTCACCCTCAACTGATGACGTCAGATGGATGACGCGCCGCTCTACGCTTTGCAGACAACAGTGACCGTGGTTGTTGCTCTACGCTTTGCAACTAAATTCAGGTTGCTGCCATCATGAATGTACAAAACCATTTTGCCAGTGCGTCAATAACAGCGAGCGCAAGCGAGCTCTCATGGTTACGTACGTATGTGATCTGTGTTCCTATCATGTGGAGTGTATAGTGATGATTCCAAATCACGGTCTACCTCTCGCGGCTAACCAGTGAACGAGATTGTCTCTGTGAGAAGCGCCATTGCCAATAACGCAATTTTTATGCATCCCGGGAAATGTCCACAGTTTTATTTAAACCAAAGTCTCAAACTTAGTGGGCATTCTGGAAAATATGTCAATAATACATGTCTATTCAGGAAACGTCGATAAAGTGTAATACGTGATAAAGATTGACGAACTCGCATTGTTGAAACCTCGCTGGAACGTTGGTCTGGCAAACGCGCTTCTCGGGCTGCAAATGTGTTTCCGCTGGCTAGAAAAAGTTTACAGGTGTGAGGGTAACCTAAATAAACATTGCAAAGTATGTAACATTTGTTGCTCATGTTGTGTCTTGCCTCAATTAATGTCTTCAGACAGTGCAGTCACCAGGTCGCTTCTGGAGGCCCTCCAGATTGCAACTCGCATAGGCCTATTATTATATCCCTTACTAAAATACTATACAATTATGGACTTTTGCTGAGATCACTGGTTAGTTTTATGGACCTGAAAGAAGAATACTGACCGAGGCCGAAGGCCGAGGTCAGTATTCTTCTTTCAGGTCCATTAAACTAACCAGTGAATGAAGCAAAAGTCCATAATTGTTTTATTTTATGAGTTACATCGAAAGGAAGCAAATATCTAATACTGCTTTATTTTAGAAATTACATTATAAAGTAAAAAAAGACAACGTCCAGTTTTAATATTTTTGCACGTGGCAAAGCTGAAAATAGTTTAATGACTTGAGATGGAGTGCCCAAGTCAGCGGAATCGTAATAATGATTTGTGGGCGTGGCCAAGTCATTGGAATCGTAATGTCTAGTTCCAAGTTTATCGCCAGATGGCATGACTTGGCCACGCCCACAAATCACTATTACGATTCCGCTGACTTGGGCACTCCATCTCAAGTCATTAAACTATTTTCAGCTTTGCCACGTGCACCGTCGTAACCAATAAGATTACGGTAATCTTGAAAGAGTCACCAACTCAAAAAATAATACGCCTTAGCGGCTCCAAAACGACATGTTGTTTATTATTAGTGCTGGCGGATCGTCGATCCACATGCACTCACCGCTACGCACGATTCCAAAGTTGCTTACACACACTGAATTCACTCCATAGAAGAAGCAAAAATGTAGTATAGGCCTACCGCAAGAGCAAACGGTAACCGCTGTACTCTGTCTGTGTTTTCTTAATAAAACTACTTTGTTAGGACTGATTTCAGAGCAACCGAGGCCTAGGACGTGTCACTGCCTGCAAAACTGGAGGAACTAGCACACGGCCAGGCTATGGTTTTCCGACGAATCTTCACACGAAGCGCAGACAGTACACGAAACAAACAAACAAACAAACAAACAAACAAACAGTGTTGTTGATTTACGAAATTACGGATGTGTGGCGGTGCTATTAATACTAATAGCCCGTCATTTTGCTCAGATTCGTTGATAATTAATACTAAAAATCGGTGTATCTCTTGAAAGGCGTCCTTATTTGCAGATGGTTTCTGGGGGCTTCATTATGATTTTAAGGAAAACGAAATTAATGAGTTTCGATTTACTAAGTTAGGCCTACAAATTTCAGTCACGATTTTTATATTCCACTTCCCAGTCTAACGCTTACAGTAATTAATTGTGTTGGCACTTTACACATTTTGTGAAATATAAGAAGTGAATGTTTATACCTACAATAGTGGGCCTATATGTACCTCATTTAAAATATTGCGGTGACCACCAATGCCAGCGTCATAGTCCTATGTGCGATTGTGGAAACCCGAGGCGAGTGGTTTCCCATCGCGATTAACACATTTCACCCAATGGAATAAATGCACTTCAAGGAGTCATGAAATTATAGGCCCATCCAAAAAAAATCTCGATTATGCTTTTCTTAAAATGTCACCGTTCACAGACAAAAGATAAACACTCTTTCAGTTCACAGTTACTGAATATTGACGAACACGCATCACTTAAATCCCCTTGGGGATCCTCTAGACCTAGGCCTATAATGGACTATAATGGGCGGCCCTTTCTGCATCAGGTCACAGCTCGGCTCTAACAGACGATATTGACACTGTAGTCACTTCCTGAGCGTGTTAGTGCCTTCCTTTCCAGCGTGAAAGTTGTTGAGTCGTGCCTTTCTTCCCAGCGTTAAAGTGGTTTCAAGTCGTTGCCACAGTGGAACGTTGCGGGGTGAAATAAATTTATTCACATCCAAGTAGGAAAAAGTGTGCTTGTCTCAATTAACTGCTGTGGAGGGAAGGGGAGGGGGCAGCTACTGAAAATATAACATTCTGTGGTTAATTTTTTCCCACTTTTGCCAAACTAAAAAAAATCCAAATAGTACTCCCCAATTGATTTTTCACACACTGTGTTGAATTACAATTAAGAAGCTTTTGCAGCAGTGTAGGGCTACATGAATAAGAACTCAATAATTTTGTGCCATGCACTCATTTCATGATTAATAATGAAAACCAAATATCACTAATGTCTCACTTACTTTTATCTTCCATATCCCACAACTAAAACAGCCATATCCATTACTCCCTCATTCATATAAATTGTATTTTCCAGAACTATGTTAAATTTGCGAAGGACATTTTCTTTCAATTTGTAATTCTTAATAGGCCTAAATTTCAAACAAAACCCTTTTCATTCTGTCATGTTAAAACTAGACATGGCTTTTTCGACCCTATGGACCTTTACACTTACGTTTTGGTCTCTTTTGGGTACATACGAACTATAAATTTATGTGTTTCAGCTATACATACCAAGGAACATTGCCTTTGGTCGGAATTGACTTGGAATTGTTTCATTAGGACTACGGTTTGGATATGGTAATGACACTGTCTAATTCAAATAATTAAAGAACATAATTTAGTCCAAGACTGATTAACGAATAAAATCTTACAACTTTCTCTATATTTCATTTTACTTTTATTTTCCATAAATTGATTCTTGTACAGCTTTGATATTCTTTAACATGGGTGAGTGTACATGTTTCAGCCAGAAATTAGAGACATACAGGTATTGCTTGTCATACCGTTTGACCCCTGTACTGGTCACTGCTGGCAGGGAAAAATATGACCAGAGGCATATATTTTCACCATCTATGTTGAAAGAAGATAGTTATTTTCCGTGTTGCAGGTGATGTACATTATTTTAGGGCAGTTGGTACTTTCTTGTTCCAAATAGGAGCACTACAATAAGTACTTCGCTTTAAAACTAGTCAATTCATGAGGAGCCACAGAGATAGCTTCTCCGCATACGCGTGGACAATTTTGATCATCACTTGCAACACATGTGGCAAAATTATCAGTTGGGCGTCAGATGTGAAAATATGTGTCATTGCAACTTTATTATGCCAGTGTATGTGTTTTGTCAATACGGTGGAACTTTTCAATGGAAAAAATTGAGGGCCACTGCAAAGAACTTGCACCGTCCCACCAGTATCATATATACCATAACAGTCATGGTGATGAAAATGATAGTCACAGTGATTATGGTAACTATATAAATTGTGATTATGGTGATGATAACAGTGACAAAAACAACAAACCTACATGCCCATCATATCGCTGTCTATTAAAAAAAGCCGCACAGCACCTGAATCTACAAATCACAGCCAGCTGCAAAACAACACCCAACATGCAATATGGCCATAGTTTTATATAAATGCCACTTGTTTAAATTTATTACCCCGAGTTTAGGTCTATTGCCCATTACTTTTCAACATTCATCGTAAAATGGAAACCTCCAGTTACATTGTAAGTCAACATTATATTGTACATCGCATGGTACACACACACACACTGATATATATATATATGCCCTATTTTCATGAATTATATAAGAATGTTGTCGGATTCTGCAGCAATTACAGTTTTACTTCCCCATTCCGCACAAATTGTTAAGGCTTAGGTCCGTCCCTGTGTTGGTATTGTTATAGTATATAATTATTATAAATGTGTGTATATACCTATATATGTATGTATGTATGTATGTATGTATGTATATATATATATATATATATATATATATATATATATATATATATATATATATATATATATATATATATATTAAACCTGTAGCTATTGACAAGAAGACACCAAACAGTAGTATGAGGCCACGACACGCTAGTATCATGGTGTAATATTGACAACATAAAAATAACGAGGGTCATGAAGAAAAAAAAAAGATAAAGAGCAAATGGCTATTCCAAATCACTCACTGAAACACTGCATGGTTCTAACTCGTCACACGGATTAACAATTTTTTGTATAAGGAACAAATCATATACATGGTATTTTTGGAATTTAGGCTTTATTGGCCCTTACAAAAATTTGGGTCATCAGCAGGGAACTAGCACAAGGCTTGTTTCGGTGCTACTCTTTCACTTTCAGTGCCAAGTTTTGGAGTTAGTCAACAGCTTTCCTCGGTGCGCTCTGAGGAAAGCTGATGACACGAACCATTATATTCTCTTGACCCATAAGGCATATTGGTACGTGAAAGAAAATTGTTTTCACAAAATATATCAATCAAGCATCCTTGGCATAATAATAAAACTATGCGAGTGTGAATGCCTGGCCGACCGTTCTACAGGGCACGAGCGTAGCGGCGGACAGCCAGGATACACGAGGTGAAGTCCGCCGCAGGCGGACCACCGAGTGTATCCTGGCTGTCCGCCGCTACGCGAGTGCCATGTAGAACGGTCGGCCATGGTACTCAACACGAGAATGGTTTTATTTTTATCCCATGTATATTATCATTCATCCACTCATCCATCTAATCTTTTGTATCATAGAAACAAATCTGAAACATGCCTCAACTTTGTAATTGCCGCTCGGTACTTTTTATAGCAGACGACAGAAATCAACATCCTATGTGCGCGCGCATAGGGGGCGTGGCAGTAGCGTGTGGAACGGTCTCGAGAGTGTGGAACGGTAAAAAATACTACACGGTGTAGATCACCACGTCCACAGCTACTCTGGACTACACATACATGGGATAAAATTGGGTACAGATCGTCTTGAGCAGTTTGACTTAAGTTGCGATCGACACTGAGAGAGTTAATCCCCGTGCATGTCATTGTACGTACTGGCGGCAACATGTTTGTACCTTTTATATTAGCATCTTGAGCTGATGCAGCACGTAATACCACATGCGCTCGTAACGTTCAGTCAGTCAAGCTTCCGTGCTAATATACGTGGGGGTGGAGAGAGTGGGTAAAGAGGTTGGACATGAAACATCTATGCGTTCAATGACCCGCACATGGCCATATCTGCAATAAAATATTGTGTATTCATCTGTGCAGTCAATTGTTTGTGCTAAGATGGTGGCGGATGGGCCTAAAATTACAACGTCGTCACATGGAGCTCCTAGGCCTATATTGAAAGGTTTGAAACGAAGCTCACATCTGGACCACCATCCCGCTTCACGTTTGGCATGATTTCTCCGTTTCTGAACACACCAACAAACGGGTATCCCATCCTGAATCGCGGCCATACTTTTGCCAGGACACTATTAGTTATTCACTGTTTTAGTGTGAAATACAGGAAGTATCTCCCCGGAAAACAGCTGTATTACCCGAGGCTAAGCCGAGGGTAATACAGCTGTCTTGGGGGAGATGCTTCCTGTATTTCACACTAAAACAGTGAATGACGATTTTATCCCATTTTTGATGATGTAATTTCATGCCCAAAAAATACACATGTTCGACCCGCTGCTGCTGCAGTTCACTTCACAGTCCGCCATCATGTCGTCTGCAGCGCATCAAGGCTTGTATTGCATGACACAGACTTCTGGTGGCTGATCGGTGCACTAACCAGATAGGGAGATACAGCGAGAATACCGCTGTATTCCCCGGCCAGTTACGAGAATACCGCTCAGTTTCACGAATGGCGCTGTATTTCACCTTTGCAGTAATTAATGCACAAATAAGGGTAATACAAAGAGTGTACCATAGCTATTAACCAATCAGAAGCCAAGGATTATATCAAAAATGGGATAAAGACTGGTAGACCAGCTGCTCTCTGATTGGTTACACCGACTTTCAGCCAATCAGAGAGCAACTGGGCTGCCAGTCTGTGTCCGGTCAAAAGTATGGCAGCAAAACAACTTGGATGAATGGGCGAGGCACTGACGGAATCAAGTTTGGTCGGGTTTCACGATTTGTGGAAATGAACACAGGATGAAAACGCGAGTGGATCAAAGAATATGGTCTGATTTACCATTGGGAACAGTTGTCGTGCGGCTAATGTCACGGAACGAACTCGATTCAGGATGAGATACCCGTTTGAATTTGGCGCTGGAATGTTGGACTTTTTGCCCGAAATGGATTTTGTGGGACATTTTCGACAATTATAGGCCTGTTGCTGTGGATATATGCGGATTTCAATGGATAATCTGTGTGATATACCTGTAGAAAATAGTTTTGGAATAAACTGGTGAGTTACAGCTTGTTGGTGTGTTCAAAAGCGGAGAAATCATGCCAGACGTGAAGCGGGATGGTGGTCCAGATGTGAGCTTCGTTTCAAACCTTTCTATATAGGAGCTCCATGTGACGACGTTGTGGTTTTAGGCCGATCCGCCACCATCTTATTAGCACAAACAATTGACTGCACAGATGAATACACAATATCTCATTGCAGATATGGCCCTATGTGGGTTATTGAACGCATAGATGTTCCAGGTCCAACCTCTTCACCCACTCCTCCTTCCCCCTCCCCCCCCCCCCCCCCACCGCGTATATTAGCACGGAAGCTTGACTGACTGAACGTTACGAGCGCCTGTGCGTAATGCAGCAAATATTATGTTCCTTCATTCATAGGCCCACTTATAAATGTAGCCTACATTTACATGAATCCATTTAAGCAGAAAAAAAAATGCAAAACGTACGAATGGGTCTAGCAAAAATGAACCATTCAGTCAATCGAGCATAATTATAAGGAACCACTTTAATACCAAGATCCCCTGGTCTCTGCGCAGACCGAACTTCATTACCGGATAAAATCACAACCAAATATTTACATTCCCTTTATTGTTTAACATTGAAAGAATAGGAACTGTTGTTTTCCTCACCATCTCATGAAGACATGGTCTACACGCGAGTCTGCACGCGCCAGCTATGCAGCCCCTTCCCAATTTTATACACCAGTACATTGGGCACTACTTTTCCTTTCATTCATAAATCCAAATACAAAATACAAGATTCGTTCACATTAGGGAAAAAGTATACAAGTAAGTTATTTTTTCGGATAAAAAATCTTGTATTTTGTAAAGCTATCTGTTCAAATAAATGAACATTTACAAAGGAACTATTTTTCTTTCCTGTTTGTTGCTTTTGGGATAGACTGGTTGACAGGTAACGGGGGCGTGGTTAGCGCTTATCTTTCTGTTGATCACACCCCCCTGAAACCAAGGCAATTTATGTGGAAAAACCTTTCTTTGGCGATCGTGCATCACTTGTAATTATAATCAAAAATCGAAAAAATAGGAAAAAATGTAAATATAATAAATAAACTTCATTGTCATTGTTTTCATGAGCGTGTGAGGAAAACTTTATGGCTAGTATTTTTGGGATGAAGCGCTATCGCACTTCATCCAAAATACCAGCCATAAAGTTTTCCTCACACGCTCATGAAAACAATGACAATGAAGTTTATTTATTAAATATTTACATTCCCTTTATTGTTTAATATTGAAAGAATAGGAACTGTTGTTTTCCTCACCATCTCATGAAACATCGTCTACACGCGAGTCTGCACGCGCCAGCTATGCAGCCCCTTCACAATTTTATACGCCAGTACATTGGGCACTACTTTTCTTTTCATTCATAAATCCTGTGCGCCCTCTCGCGGATACACACAAAGTTACGAATGCTGCTCTTGTTCTCAATCCCCGTGACCAAGAATCAACCGTTGTCCCACGTAGGCCTACCTGCACATCCACCGCATCCTCTTCTTCGATAGAAATATCACAAAGCCAGCAAACCAACCAGAATTTTAACGCAGGAATGATTTCCAACTCCACCTTTCAAAATTGTACCTTCAACATGATCGCGCCTCGTTAAACTGTTAAATCCTGTTCACTGCTCGTATCAGTCTGAGATGCATCCGCGGTGCGAGGTGCAAGTGCAATGGTGTTAATCTTGTATTCATTGTGTTATTCTGGGTATTTTATCCCAAAAAATAACTTACTTGTATACTTTTTCCCTAATGTGAACGAATCTTGTATTTTGTTAAGCTATCTGTTCAAATAAATGAACATTTTAAAGGGACTATTTTTCTTTCCTGTTTGTTGCTTTTGGGATAGACTGGTTGCGAGGTAACGGGGGCGTGGTTAGCGCTTATCTTTCTGTTGATCACACCCCCCTGAAACCAAGGCAATTTATGTGGAAAAACCTTTCTTTGGCGATCGTGCATCACTTGTAATTATAATCAAAAATCGAAAAAATAGGAAAAAATGTAAATATAATAAATAAACTTCATTGTCATTGTTTTCATGAGCGTGTGAGGAAAACTTTATGGCTAGTATTTTTGGGATGAAGCGCTATCGCACTTCATCCAAAATACCAGCCATAAAGTTTTCCTCACACGCTCATGAAAACAATGACAATGAAGTTTATTTATTAAATATTTACATTCCCTTTATTGTTTAATATTGAAAGAATAGGAACTGTTGTTTTCCTCACCATCTCATGAAACATCGTCTACACGCGAGTCTGCACGCGCCAGCTATGCAGCCCCTTCACAATTTTATACGCCAGTACATTGGGCACTACTTTTCTTTTCATTCATAAATCCTGTGCGCCCTCTCGCGGATACACACAAAGTTACGAATGCTGCTCTTGTTCTCAATCCCCGTGACCAAGAATCAACCGTTGTCCCACGTAGGCCTACCTGCACATCCACCGCATCCTCTTCTTCGATAGAAATATCACAAAGCCAGCAAACCAACCAGAATTTTAACGCAGGAATGATTTCCAACTCCACCTTTCAAAATTGTACCTTCAACATGATCGCGCCTCGTTAAACTGTTAAATCCTGTTCACTGCTCGTATCAGTCTGAGATGCATCCGCGGTGCGAGGTGCAAGTGCAATGGTGTTAATCTTGTATTCATTGTGTTATTCTGGGTATTTTATCCCAAAAAATAACTTACTTGTATACTTTTTCCCTAATGTGAACGAATCTTGTATTTTGTTAAGCTATCTGTTCAAATAAATGAACATTTATAAAGGGACTATTTTTCTTTCCTGTTTGTTGCTTTTGGGATAGACTGGTTGCGAGGTAACGGGGGCGTGGTTAGCGCTTATCTTTCTGTTGATCACACACCCCTTAAACCAAGGCAATTTATGTGGAAAAAACGTTATTTGGCGATCGTGCATCACTTGTAATTATTATCAAAAATCGAAAAAATAGGAAAAAATGTAAATATAATAAATAAACTTCTTGTCATTGTTTTCATGAGCGTGTGAGGAAAACTTTATGGCTGGTATTTTTGGGATGAAGCGCTATCGCGCTTCATCCAAAATACCAGCCAGAAAGTTTTCCTCACACGCTCATGTAAACAATGACAATGAAGTTTATTTATTAATTATCCAACTGAATGTAAAATGTAAACTCAAAAAGTGACGTAGAAAAGTCACGCTATTAATTGCGTCATACTTGGAAACTGGCCAGATCAACGTTGTTTGTGTTCAAGAATTACAAGATAAATATATTGAGGCCTATAGGCATTATTGTGGCACTGTTAACGAATAAACGCATCACTTGCTGATGGATTAAACATATAAAAAAAAACGATTTCGTAATTGTCGTCATTATATTACTATACCCTTGGTCAATAGTTTTGTTAAAGTATTGAATGAAGAACTGGGGGCAGGGGACAGTTCCCGACTCCCAGTTTATTATAAACATATTTATTTTCTCTGGACTGCCTAATAGTATACAGATAATAATCTGAAAGCTCTCCAGTTAATTATTCTATACTTCCCAGATCCTGGTTGCCGGTTCGCGGTTCTCAGTTCCACAGTTTATACTATATATATATATATATATATATATATATATATATATATATATATATATATATATATATATATATATATATATATATATATATATATATTCATATTTCTGTCAGTCACTGGCTCCCGGTGCCTAGTTCTGATGCTCCCGCGACTTCTGAGCGGTTTTATGCATATGTATATATATATATATATATATATATATATATATATATATATATATATATATATATATATATATATATATATATATATATATATATGCCTTCTTCACATCCATACCTGTTAGCCAAAGAGTCCATTCTGAGAACCCCGTACGGGCACCTCGATGACTACTTCAAAGTTTGCTAGTGTGTCATTTGGCCATGTTTCACTTGATGCAGATATGTAATAATCGATTTGCTGTCGAGCAATTATCTAAGTTGGTCCTATTATATTAGGAGGTAAATTATGTGTTATTCTTCAGTCCATATTGTGTATGTGTGTTCATGTACGTGCGTGTGGGTGTCTAAAAAGTTCATAGATAATTTTTTTTCCCAGTCACCAACGATGTTCAGGTCTATGGGTAGAGAAAAGGTTTCATTTGAGCCGCCGTCTGTTCTATGTGCACTGTTACGGTTGTATGAGGGACTTCGTCAGTTATTGCTGGTGAAGGGTTTGCACATCCGTTACCATCAGACCAGCATTTTGTGGGGCTTTTAACATTTAAGACGACATTATCAGTCATTAGTAAAATCTGAAGTGCCATGAGCTTCGAAGCAGTTTGTGATATTAGCTGCAAATAGGAACACCAAATAATAATAAGTGACTATACATTATACCGTCTACATCATTCATATTTGTTCAGTCGCCGACATGTTCATGTGCAGTCGGGGAGTGATGTCTTGTAGAATAGCCAGTCATGTAGTCGTGAGGTCTTTGATCATACCTACTTTGATTACGTCACTTGTTTGATTTGTCACTAGTATGTCCTTTTTGTTGGAAATCAATGGTGGTTCAGGCACTTGAATCAGCAGTGATTGCCAATTGAAAGTTTGTTGCTTTATATGGTTGCCTGGCCATGTTGACTGTTTGGCGTAGATTTGCATTTTATGCTTTATTCTTTGTCCTGTTTATGGCCATTTTTTGCTCGCTATTGCATTTTCTTTCGTGCGTTTTTCAGATTAGTCTGTCTGCAAAATATTTCCACAATTATTTACTTCGCCTATGTTGCGCATTTGTTTAAGAAGTAACCTCCATTTGGTCGTGTTCTTTGCTAACTGTGCTAATGGTTTCATATTTGACCCCATAGCTCTGAACATCAGTCTTTGGGTCCTTCGTCAGTTTCCCTGGTTTGTTGAATGACTGGAATTGCTTCATCAATATTGTTAATTCCTTGTGCATTCTTCTACAAGAAAGATAAGTTCTGGCTATCACAAGTCTTATGACAGCTTTTGTGGTAGAACCCATGGCCACAAATGATGTAACCGAGCTTTGCGCTGTCGTCCGGTCTGTTGGGCAGGTTACAGTACTGTCGTCTGGTCTGTTGAGCAGGTTACAGTACTGTCGTCCGGTCTGTTGGGCAGGTTACAGTACTGTCATCCTGTCTGTTGAGCAGGTTACAACAGTGTCGTCTGGTCTGTTGAGCAGGTTACAGTACTGTCGTCTTGTCTGTTGAGCAGGTTACAAAACTGTCGTCTTGTCTGTTGAGCAGGTTACAGTACTGTCGGCTGGCCTGTTGAGTAGGTTACAGTACTGTCGTCTGGTCTGTTGAGCAGGCTACAGTACTGTCGTCTTGTCTGTTGAGCAGGTTACAAAACTGTCGTCTTGTCTGTTGAGCAGGTTACAGTAGTGTCGTCTGGTTTGTTGAGCAGGTTACAGTACAGTAGGTACCAGTATTTCCGTTCATTGTATTCGGGGGTTGAGCATTGTTTCTTTTTAGATGCACCGGTGGTGGTTTTCCTCAGAACTCACTTAGCAACAGGTTTTATGTTTTTGGTCTGTACTTTAAGTACTTATCAAACTGTCTGTTGTGGCTCTTCTTTTTTTGTTTTTTTGTTTTTGTTTCATTTATTTTTTTTGTTTTGTTTTGTTTTGTTTTGCTCAGTAGCGTTTACATCAGAATTACATGTTAGTTTATGCTTGTGCAATTGTTCTGATACCGTACCAATAGCATATGTGAGCACGTTCCTTGTCTTGTGTAGGATCACTTATTTCACTTGTGATTTGAGCTTCCAAGTGGCTATGTCCGTTCCCATTGGTCAGAAATAGATTAATGTTTGTTACCCTCTTATCTTAGCGTTGGGAAAACACATGTCCATGTGTGACATCTGTGCCAAGACAAAATTTATGCTGCCATTGTTGCTGTCTGTGTTCTCTGCCACAGAAAAGAAGACAGAAACTATGGGGGAAATTAGAATACTCTCTTTGTGTGGGACACCTTGGGTATTATATCATTATACCTGATAGCATTTCTCCCTTGAGATGGTATGGAGTGTCACCACGTTTTTGATTGACCATTGCGACAATGGTACAAGTTTAGGTTTAAACAAAGACGGTATTCATTGCATGTGTTCATCAATATATCCACATTAATCTGTGCCACTTACATTTAATTGGATATTTTATGCCTACAAAATGTTTGATTGTCCGAGAGACGCTTTAGCGCTGTTCCCAGGCTTTCTTTGTTCAGGAATAGACCACATGTTTCTCGCTCCAAGGGCTCAAAGGGCTGAACATGAATAACTTTTCACTCAACAGAACACTGAAGTTTACTTGCAATAGTACTCATTTATGTGCATGCCTGAGGTGCAGCTGAAAATATGACATGTTGCAGCATAAAACCTTGCAATGGTGGATTGCTGTATTCAGAGACAGAGCCAAAGAATTATGTAGGCATCAGACTACAGGTAATTGTTTCTCTCCATGCATACCACCCAACGCTTGGGCCGCCAGTATCCTAGCAGGCTGTTCAAAAGTCTGCTCTTGGCTTCAGTAAGAGTTTCTGTTTCTGCTCAAGGATTTGCCATGTTTTGAGGGTTCCGAAGACCATATGCAGTATTCCTCTTGCCCCTGCAGAATCTGCCACTCCTATCTTTTTGTTCTTGTGAATTAAACAAGAATTTTGCTTTAGATGCTAGCTTGCAGTTCTTTTCCAAAACTAAGACCTGCTTCATTACTACTGAAAGTGAAATATGTGAGATTGACCGTTTGTTTCTGACTGGCCAAGTTCCGCCAATTATTCCTCTCCTCTATTTGAAATAAAAAGTTTATTAGCAATCTACAGTTTACATGTGATTCCCCAAATTGAGCTAAGGCTTTCCATTGCCTGAGCTTTTAGCAGCAAGAATTAGAATTATGAATCACAGTTATTTCAGAGTGTTTTTCCAAAAGACAAATATTACAGAATTGGACGAAATGAAATCCGCTGGTCAATTGATTTGTCTTGATTTTCTAACTATTCGGCCGCATATGACAAAGTTTGTTGTGAATTACTGACCTACTGATACAAGTTTTACTTCCATATGATTCAGTTTTGGATTTTCAGTAGTGTTGTCTAGTTGTCGTTGCGGCCTCATTTTCATTGCCAAAGCTTAAGCTTCGTTTATCAGAACCACGAGCTGTGTTAGGCTAGAATTTGATTCACGATACTGTTATTTTTGGTCCTGTAACATATATCGTTTGAGTTGACACATACGGTAATGGTCCCTGGGTTCTCAATGGCTAGATAATAGTGTAGATCACTTTGCATGTCAAACTTCCGTTGTTTTTATCTGTTTTCTGTACTGGATTGTGAAAATATCACATTAGCTTAGCAAAGTTTAAGAACAAAATATCCATTCGTTTGCTCCCGTTCCCACAACTCCTGAAATTTAGCATGAAATATGCTCTACGCTGGGTTACCTTGGTGTGGTTGGAAGAACCCATGCAAGAGAAGGAGGGTACCGATGTTTGCTATCATATCAGACAGTGTCTAAAGCGAGAAGCATTGTCAGTTGTTCATGCATGACAATTGTAACAAGTAGGCCTATCCTTGTCTAAATGTCAGGACATGAGACCTGTACTGTGACCCATCATGAAAGGTGCTGGCCATTGAACAAGTCTCTAGTCACTCAGCTGTTTAGTGCAAATTGTGTGGTGTTTTACCCAGTGTGTCGTGAGCTGCGGAGGCACTGCCTGCTGTTTTCCTTGACACTGAGATTAACGTAGCATGGAACTCAGTATCGTGCATGTTTATGTTTTGACAAAGTCATAGGAAATCTGCAGCGCAACAAATAGTGCAGTTCACAATGTCAACACCCGTCTAAAATCCCTGTAAAGATGAGCAGCTCTTCGTATAGTCTACATTTCTTTATTGCGCAACCGCGCCAAACTTCCCATGATTTACAGAAATGTGTTCAACATGCTCGAATACTACATATGTGTTAATCTTGCAGCCAACTTTTCTCCCACAATTATGGTTACCATGTGTAGTCAGCTTCACAATCATGGTTACCATGTGTAGTCAGCTTCGGTTATAATGGGAGTGTGAGCAACTACGGGAAAAGAACTTTGTATCACATTGTGTCAGTGTTACATTTAAATGTTGGTAGAAACCCAGTCTAATAGTCATATAATATACAGTCAACTTGTCGTTTCCCTCTAACAAAGAGAAATATATTATAAATTTGGCCCTACATATATCTTGTTCCTTGAATCTATGGGAAGGAATCCAGGTGGCGGACCTATTGGTTTATATTTTGAGAAAATTGTATCGTCTTAATGCGGTGGGTGGCGGTGTCCTCTTTATGTTTCTAAACCTTTACATGTCACTAGACGTCAGGATTTAGAGTGACTTAACCTGGAGATGATCGGTGTCAGAGTAGACTTTGCCGTACTAAATTTGCGTATGTTGTCATGTATAGGCCACCAAACTCCCTTTTTCCTTTTGAAGTAACCTTCCAAAAAGTTCACTTTTGCTGAAAGCACTAGCATTTACAATATTATACTAACTAGCGACCTAAATTCTTATTTTCAAAAGCCTAAGGCTGGATCAATTCACCCATAATAATTTTCGTATTTACATAGAGATGAACCTATTCATATTAATTAAGATTCAGCTACATGCCTAGGTAAAATAGTGTCTATTCATTCTTGAGTACGCACTTGATAGATGTGTCGTCCTCCAATTTCAAATTATGATAACGCTTTTGCGGCTGCCCAGCTACTGTTTCTGAAAAAGAGAGATCATACATTTAAACGATTTACTTTGGGATTACGACAAAAAGTAGACTTTGATATTTTCAGACCCCCCCCCCCCCCCCACGTGTTAACTGGGATTCTTGTTGCTCCTGACGATGTTGATTTATACTGTAATTCTTGGTCCCCGTTATATATGGAAACCGCTACCAGTCCATTCTTGACACAGATATTGAAATGAGGTATAGTATTATCTGCCACGGTAGAATTCCTGCCTTGGTTCATTTAAACGTCAAGATAAAATGAAATATATATATAAAAATGCAAGAAAGGCGAATTTTACTCCCCGTGCATGGACCTCTGTGTCAAATTCGAACTCTTTATCAATAAACTTAACCAATTGGGGTCATTAGCATATCTTGAATTGAAGTTTTGAAAGCAGCATGTTTTAGATAGCTGGTTATTTTTTGATTAACAAACGCGTTTCAGCAATTTGGCAATACTTATTCTTGTTGGCGTATTTATGAAGTTTAGCCGTAATAATCAGCTTGGTGTTTGCTTTATTTTGCTGTCAGTGAAGATCCTGAGCACCTAAATTGTGACATCATATTTCGCTTGCATTTTTGGAGGGGGGGCGGGTAGTGGACCTTTTTAGATTTCTTGCTATTGGAAATATTTCCTGTAGAGGCCAGGAAGCTGACCTTTGTTTTGGGATTTGCAATTTTTATTTCGCGTATTTGGCTTCAAGTTGACATTTTCACACAGGTCTGTTGACAGTAAACAGTACTAAAGCTGGCGTGTTTGATTTATTTACATATACCAGAAATTTTTGCATGCCGGTTGTCATTTGAATAGTATGACCTTTATGTTTGGATTGGCAAATCAAAGTTGCTGTGTTACGTTTGCCTTGACTCGGTATAGTCAATCGGATAATTGATGTGGTGTTAGATGAAACAGAATATGGTATGGTATGTTTATGCAGTGCAGTCTCCTGTCATCAAATAAACATACCTGTAGCGTTTTCGCGGTACCAGAAACCAAAATGAACCCCACGTGGTGTCTCTGCAAGGGCAAACTTTATCTTCAACTGCATTGCAATATTACATTTGCATTTTATGGCAACTCCCGTAAATGTGTACCGTTGGATAAATAGTCAAATATATTGCATTTTGGGCTCTCCAAAGAGAAGAGATTTAATAAATAATTTTTATAATATAATGCGCATCAAATCGTAGTTTGTGGCATCTGTGAAAGAGGTAAAGCTGCACATGCATGCAAACTATACAGCCAAATAAAGGCAGTATGCTGCATATAAAGGTACCATTTTGAGGTTTGGTCTAAGGAAGAGAATGACAATCTTGCTCGAGGCTGGCAACCGTTCATTAGAGCTTACTCCTGTCTATGTAAAAAAAACCTATAGCATGATGAGCATGAAAATCATGTAATTGTTCATTGAAACAAGTCGACAGAGACTATAAACAGTGGGTCTTGTACCTTGATACGATCCATAATAGACCTCCTGAGATGAAGTTTCAGTTACAGTTAGGTAGGCTTATACAAAGATGTACATGCATCATTACCATTTATAGTTCAAGCACATAAAAGTTTGAATGTCTGAGTTCATTCTGCCAGATATTATAAAATGATAGTGGAATCCAAAGTGAGGCTGAGTGATTTTTGCCATTTTATATTGTTTCATAATAAGTTTTATGTAAGAGCACCGTGACAAATGTTGAACACTCCCCTCCGATTTTTTGGCATCTTTGAAATATGCAACGCACAACTTGCTATGCAGTACACAAAATGGTAGAATACTATCAGGGATTTCTTACATTCTAAGGCCATTTTTATGTGTGTCATTTAAATAATGAAAATTCCTATTAACTAAACTTAACCCCTTCAGGACTGCCAATTGTACCGATAAGAATAGGGGCCGTAGCGAAAGTGTTATACTAGGTAGAGCCCCATAGGGTATGAATACACCATTGCAGCCAATCAGGTGCAGGTTACCGCACTAAATAGTTCTTGGTTGTCGTGTGCTGACACCTTTGGGGGCCATTTACCTGTAATTAACCCACTGTTTCAGCTAGACTATTACATGAGCTTATCAGCCTGTTTGTGTTGTATGGTTTGACAGATATTTTTTCCATGATGAGTTTTATAAACCGAGGGCAAATCACATATTCATACGCAGTGACGTAATGCTGGCAAGCCGTGCTTGGAGCACGTGTTTCCTGGCTATGACAGGTAAACACTGGCATAACTTTTGATTCTATCTATAGACTCGCCTTTTTTATTTTGAATGTTTTCAGTGAAAGGTGTCTGCACAACACCAACTGCATACTTTATTTTAAAAAGTGACGCAACAAAAGTTATACGCCTTTATGCTAATATGAGAATATACAGTAAATATAATGGTGGTTTCATCCCTGAAGGAAAACTGATGCTGACAGATGAAATTTTAAAATTTCACCTTCATGTCAAATTTATTTGCTCTAAATGTTGCCTTACCACTTATATTTGTCAGATCAAACCATTTGAGATGGCTATCTTTATTTGTTTATGTAAAATAAAACAATTAAATTGTGTCAATGGTTTACAATAGGGTACATTGCTGAATTTTCATGTATTAACCAAAACAACAGTGACATTTGCATATTTTGGGGAAAAATGAAGAAAGAGTGACTTTTAAATTGATATTCAGGTTAAATTCTCCATTTTAAAAGAAGATTGAATGGGGATGAATGATATTTCAAAGGAAAATATGTTGAAATTGACTTTAATCTTTGCATATTTAAAAACAGCTGAAAAAGCCCCCAACTACTTGATAAATGAAGATGGAAACTAGGAAGGATTACAAAGTGATCATGATGGCCTTGTAACCACTTGATGGTAAAAATGAGACTGATATATATGTGTAAAAACAAGTGTGTATCATCAATAGTTAAAATTTTATTAGAGCAACAATGAGGCAGTTTGTACCACTCAGCAGCCATCATTTTTAAGGGGGGGGGGGTGGTATCAAGGTCAATGTAGGTTCACTGACCAGGTTTTTTCTGGCAAGCTGTATTATTTTGTTACAAAGAGATAATAATAATGTTACCCAAGTGAAAAAAAATTAAGATGAAATCAAATTTTTGAAGAAAAAATAATGAATTTTATTGATTGGTGGGGTCAGATCAAAACACTTAAAATTGCATTGGGAATCCATTGTGATAGTGCATAGAAAAGGTGTTATATTTCCAAAAGTATATCAGTTAGCTGAGTTTTCTTTTCACAGTATTACACTTGTATGGGTCAGTATTGCATATGTATAATTAACATGAATATTAATTGTCATTTGCATAATGAAGGTATGAATACACCATTGCAGCCAATCAGGTGCAGGTTACCGCACTAAATAGTTCTTGGTTGTCGTGTGCTGACACCTTTGGGGGCCATTTACCTGTAATTAACCCACTGTTTCAGCTAGACTATTACATGAGCTTATCAGCCTGTTTGTGTTGTATGGTTTGACAGATATTTTTTCCATGATGAGTTTTATAAACCGAGGGCAAATCACATATTCATACGCAGTGACGTAATGCTGGCAAGCCGTGCTTGGAGCACGTGTTTCCTGGCTATGACAGGTAAACACTGGCATAACTTTTGATTCTATCTATAGACTCGCCTTTTTTATTTTGAATGTTTTCAGTGAAAGGTGTCTGCACAACACCAACTGCATACTTTATTTTAAAAAGTGACGCAACAAAAGTTATACGCCTTTATGCTAATATGAGAATATACAGTAAATATAATGGTGGTTTCATCCCATAGGGCCCCACTGGGGATGACGGACTTTGTCAAACGGCAGCTGTCGTAAATGGTAACAGCCAAATGCCAGGAAAGTAAACTCGGACTTGTTTTGTTGTTTTCTAGTTAATTTGTGCCATTTTCGGGCCTTAAATGAACTTTAAATTCACAATAGGAACAATAATTTTGCCTTGCTGCTCTTATCTACAAGACCGATCTGTTTTAATGAACATCCGCCACGCCACCCCACCTCTAAAACATAACTCACAGCAATGTGATAATAGAGATCATGTAATTGTTTATTCTGTACATTCAAAACAGTGCAAGCACTGTTTAATTATCCTTAATGTGATAATCTGAGAATTCCTGCTTGAAGACAAAAGCTCCAAATGAAACGATATATTAGTAGTAGTAGTAGTAGTAGTAGTAGTAGGACTAGTAGAAGTAGTAGTTGTAGTAGTAGTAAGGAAATGAAACGATATATTATTATTGGTAGTAGTAGGCCTAGTGGTGGTGGTAGTAGTAGTAGTAGTAGTAGTAGTAGTAGTAGTAGTAGTAGTACTAGTAGTAGTAGTAGTAGTAGTAGTAGTAGTAGTAGGAGTAGTAGTAGTATAACTCTTCTTACAAGCATTTCCCATCAAGGAGCTGTGTCTACCATTTCAAATTATACCCGTGTTACGAAAAATTACTGTAAATATACTCAACTGTATATTATACCTACATCGTTCACTATAATTTACAAACGAGTTCATCCACCCGGTCATAATACTTCATGTAACCATCTTTATTTTGAGGTCATCTATGTGGGTCGACCTGAATCCCCATATATTTAACCCCCCTCGTCCCTGGATCATAATGAATCGAACTTCTATCCGTAAACTAGTTTTTTTTGTTTTGTTTTGTTTTGTTTTGTTTTTGCTTTTTTTTTTTTAAACAGCCGATTGCCACGACTTGCAGGTGGGACCGCTTTAGCACAGCCTTCTCTTGCAGCATCCAAAGCTGGTAGCAGAAATTACAATGGCATTTTTACCAAGTCACTGTAGGAAAGCCTTGCTTCAAGATTCCAAATCTTATTTCTTGCAGAATGCTTTTACAGCTGCGTCATTCCACTGTGAGCCTATAACGGTTTTACTTTCTGGCCATAGTGTTGTCTACATTGATTTAGACCCCCCCCCCCCCCCCCCCAAAGCAATCGTTGCTTCATTTTTACATGACTTGTATAACAGTACATTTATGATTTTCTCCACCAACATTAGTATTAATGTTTCCGCAGCGTGCTCGTCGATGTGGAGAAATCAAAAAGCGCGCACCAGCCTGCTTGCACCGACTGCCAAGTTCGCCTCGGCTAATAGCGTTGGCTTTCCATATAATACCACGTAATCCTATCTGTGCCAGCTGGGTGCACCTCGTCTACCGCGGCTAAGAGCGGGACTATCAGTATGACACCTTGTTATGCGGCAATTTGTAATGACTGCCTTTTTGTAATAAAAAATGAGCAGAAATCTGCATTAATTTGTAATACTTGCGGCAATTTGTAATAAGTTGCGGCTACTTGTAATAAGTTGCGGCAAAATGTAATATTATAACATTTTGCAATATGTGATAACATCTTGCATCAAAATGTAATAAATCAGATATGCCCGGTTTGTAATAAAAGTGAGCTGAAAAATTGTAATAAAATGTAACAACTTTATGGAAGTATCATTTTATCTAATTTTCTTTACAGTCATTCTCAGGTAGAACGTTTTCTTGAAAGCTGAATAATAAATTCCCTGAATAGCTAGACATTGTGACGTTCTGTGGCAAACTGATTTAAATTCTCATATGCTTCTTTTGTGTAAAGAGATGTAAGGTTTTTGTTGAAATGTTCCCTGTTAGCAACGTTGTTAAAGATGTACAGTCTCTACAAGGCGGACGGATTTTACATCGATTAAATATATATTCATATTATTTGAAAAAAGGGTTCTAATCAATCCTTTTTATAATTTAAAAAAGGGAATAAGTAATGGATAGAAATAGTCCTAAAACAGGTATCAACTATCAAATTTTCTGTTAGAATCATATCACACTTCCAAGACTCATAAGTTCACACGGCCATGGCGTTTTCATGTAACAGCCGACAGAAGGTGCCACAAAATGAAGCTAGAGTGTTGTATTATAGGCCTACACATTTGATTAGTTCTCCAGTAATGGTCTGATGACGTGACCTTAAATTTTGTTATTGTTTCCAGTCTATCTGTTGCTTTGATAATTAAACTTATGGATTGTATCACTCTATAAGGACATAAGGCCTAATTTTCATGATATAATTTAAACATCCTTTTGGCCGAATCCTTTTTTATTTCACCTGAAAGGTCTAACGAAGGTATGCCTACTTATTCAAAAATTACAAATATGTGTTTATTATATTATTTAAGTATTATTATTTCCCATGAAAGGGGCCTATTTAGATTTAATTCCTGACATATTATGCCATTGCTCACATTTGTAAACATGTTTGACATCTTGATATGCGGGCGACGATAAACACAATGGAAATTATAAAAACTGTAGGCCTATCTATTTTCCTACAGTTTCCTCTGTTGTTATTTTTATCTTCTTTTGACTTAACAACTTGTTTGTTCCTAGAACAATGTCTAGACATGAGAAATAGATGCCTCAAAATTTATCAAAATGTTTCACGGTGTAAGCCTGTTATTTCCCTATACATTCAGCTGTGGCTTGAATTAATTAAGGTTTAAGGTTTAGGGGTCCCCAGACGTTCCCCTGTGCAATTCCAAAGCAAATACCCAAGGTTTTTTGCAGAAGATATAATTTGGCCATGATTGAACCTGAATAAAGGGGAAAAAAAGAAAAATCACGGGAGCGTAACCATGCAAAAAGCTTTGTAAAGACTAGAGACCCACCCAATGTATATCCCTACCAAGTTTGAAGAAAACTATCCATCGCTTTTGGAGAAGTAGTCGAAAATGTGAATTGTGGACGACAGACGACAGACAGACGGGCGACGGACGAAGACCTTCATCGTAAGCTTGGCTGACTGACAAATCAGCTAAGCTTTATATTTTCCTGTCCAGTCCTGTGACTGATTATTATATTAGCAAACATGTGGAAGTACTTATATTTTGCAAGATATTCTTTTATCATTTCGAATGATCATGAAAATTGTTGGAAATGCTTCATAAAATTTCGATAAGTTAAGTTGTTGGCGATTGATGCAATTTTCCATTCATTGTGTGTAAAGTTAGAATTGATAAAGGATAGCGAAGTCCATGAGATGGCCCTTGAAAGCAGAGTATCGGACGATCAGAACCTGACTGATTTGCATCGATACGAACTGCCATTTATTTCGATCCAATCAGGAGGCGTCACTCTTTGTGTACTGAGAGCTAACGTTTTAAGAGGAACAGTTCATCTTGGAAGGGGCGTGTGTGTGAACATGTTTGTGAAGTGGTTTGGCCGTGCAAGCCAGCAACTTGCTGTTAAAACCAAGTGCTAAGAATAGTAAGGGCGGGGGAGGAGAACTTGTCTCTCCGACTGTGCCCGACCCTGCACTCGGCAATTTTGATAAATATCGAGATTATAGATATTTATTCATAGTGTGAAGCTGTTTTGACATAACTTTTCATGTTGACTCTAGGTGGAAAAATATAGGTTTGCTGTTATATTTAGGTACAAGGGATTTCACATTTTCCGAGTTGTGATAACAGAACTAAAATTTATACACCAATTGATGTGATTAATTAAATAAAGAAGAGATCGTACATATTTCAGAACTTCAACAACTGACGGGGTCATCTCAACAATGCCTTTTACATTGGTGTGGGCGGAGGAGACAGAAAATTCAATCATAGCACCTCAGAACTTCTGAAAGTCTTTGCATTTAATAAATATATGATCCAGGTTGGAAGAAAACACGTGTCTTGAAATGAATAATAAAGGATTTTTTTTTCAGAGACACTTCAGTATGATTATAACATTTTATTACATCCTTATTACACACATGATTTATTACATTTTGCCGCAAGATATTATAACAAATTGCAAAATGTAATAATATTACATTTTGCCGCAACTTATTACAAATTGCCGCAAGCATTACAAATTAATGTAGATTTCTACTCGTTTTTTATTACAAAAAGGCAGTTATTACAAATTTCCGCAAAACACACAACCTACTTGCCCTATGTCTGTCTGCTGGGTGAAAAGTGCGCCTCGTCCAACTCTAACAGCAAGACCATGAGTGTGACATCCCACCTGCCATGTCTCTGTCAACTGGGTGGCAAGTGTGCCTCGTCCAACTCGGCCAACAGCGCTGGCTTCTCAGTGTGGCAGCCTACTTGCCTGATTTATTGTTTGTCAGCTGGGTACACCTCGTGTTACTGGGTGTACGGCAGTAGCCTTCAATGTAAGATTCTGATTGCCCTATCAGTGACAACTGGGTGCCGATTGGATAACCGGATGGACTTTTAGTCTGATAACCCATTCAAATATTATACCATTCAATACACAAACGTACATGAGACCTATGTTGACTTTTGTATCTCACCCTTTTAAGATATCTAAAGCTGACTAAAATATCTGAGGTCTCCAAGTTGACTTAACGTTGCACCATATCAAACTTACAAGTTACAGTTTTAGTCAATCACTCAAACTATAGGTACAAGCACCGGTCATCTTCAGCTGGGGTCTTATCGATTTTTGGCATACCCAGTGAAACCAGTGAACACATTTATCTCACCCTGTGGTGGTAGGATGACACACTGTTTTCACACAATATGCACTAGTATACTTTGTATGCAAGTCTTCCCATCTGGTAATATTTTGATTGAAATTTTGTGTGCGTGTACATGTGTATGTGTGTTGTTCTTTGGTTTCTTCCCACTGGTATAGATTTCTTTATGGCCAGTGCGCATGTGCTGGTTAAACTCTTTCTTATAAGATAGGCCGAACTGTACTATTGTTTTTGGTTGAGATTCAGATTTAGATTCAGATCATCTTTATTCGACATAAGGGCAAAAGGTACAAACATACAGAATGTGGTAATTTAATAAATAGAATGACTGAGCATGTGAAGTTAGGACAATAAATTGCCGCATATACATGACGTCAGGATGACCCAGCCAAGGATGAAAACATCCGCTACCTCTAGAGCCACATTTGTTAATTTAACCTAGAAATTACACCAGGTTTCAACGAAATGCAAAATTCAATTTTTTAAAGTAAAAGACATACAGCTTTTATACAGAGCTACACATACTTGTTGCAAACAAAACAATCAATAATGGAGCAGGTTTCACAACATTGGTTTATATAGAATGATTTAATGTATCAAGAGAACCCCGAATGCTAATGTGTATGAAATTTTTCTGTTATGTTCAAGGGTGTGTCAAAAAGTTCTATGCAGAATAAACCACATGTTGTGCCAGTTCTGTGCTTTTCCCTCTTGTCCATCCGAAATTTTGGTGGCACATGTTCGAGGATCAGTGCGTTCATTCTGAAAACAGATTTGCATATCCTTGTGATTTTTAATAAAATTTGCAGCTTACTGGTCAGCTTCCTTCATTCTTTGGTTGACTATTTAATTCATTTTACCACATGTTCTCTACCAATATCCTGCGATGCTTTATCCCGCATAGTTTTTGACCCCGGCTAACTAGTTTTGGTATGTTTGACCCGAATGCTCAATTCGGAAAGGCCCAATTATAACCTATTATTTAGTACTACAGCTCCTCTGGCTGCTTTCAGCATTTGGCGGCTCTGGAGTTTACCTGTTTATTCTGGAAATTTTACAGTTAACTAATAACTTACAATAACTTTATGGAGATCGAATTTGTGTTCTCCATGGCAAAGCGTTTTGCTTCAACAGGCAGGCGCTTCCTTAGAAAAAATGCTTTGTGTGGCGTGCTTGAAGCCTAAACACCATTTATGCCAGGCCCGTAGACAACTAGAGTGCTATGACAGTTTGGGAGCACAGCAGCCTCACAAGCTATACTAGTTATGTCGGTGTGCCAACATAGACATTTTTTTTCTAGGAATTCTTACTTTTAGTCTTTCTTTCTGTCTTTCTTTCTTTCTTTACAGGCAAATTTGTCCGACATTTCATTTGAAAAGTATTACTTGTAGAAACTCCAAACTTGGCACCATTATACTTCTATAGATGAAGTCTGGCCTTTGTATAATGAGAGGTCATGCTTTTCAAAGTTATGCAAATGAGGGCTTATTAAAGTTTTAAATCTTCAATATCTTATATACTATACTATGTGTGGTTCTGAGTGTATAGGAGTTCGATCATAGCAAGATAAAGGTCATCTCAAATGTCAAGGTCATGTCACGGTCAAAGGTCAATTTTAACGTTAAAGGCCATTTTCGATGGTGGCTTCCAGCCATAACGTGGTCAATTTTTATCCAATTTTCATCATGTTGGGCTCCAATTGTAGCTATTGTAACACTACAAATCTTTGAAACTCACATGTGACCTCTAAATGTCAAAGGTCAAGGTCATTTGCGCAATTTTACATATGACCTGTAAAGGTCAAAGGTTAAGGTTATTTGGTCTCTGAAATTTGCATCCAGCAATAAGCTTAATGAAATGGTGAAGTACCAAAGGAAAAAAATTGTAGCATTTAATATTTGCAACTTTTGAAGGCATACAGACAGATTTTCTTTGAAGCAAATCTTCTTTTCTAGTTTCCTCTAAGATTGCTTCGTGGGATTGGGATACGAGTTTGCACCCTTTATCTATTGCAGGATATGAATGTATCTTTTCCCTTTGACTGGAAGGACTATAAGATACATATGAATTTGGATTCGGGGTATGATGAAACGGTACAATTACGGCAGTAAGTTTGCAACATCTTCTACAGTTGTAAATGGCAGATCAGCCCATACAAGTAGCTACAAAAGTATGGATGACCCATGAGCAGAGACGAATACAAGGTTAATAATTATATAATTACACACACATACACAAACACACACACATATATATGTGTGTGTGTGTGTGTGTGTGTGTGTGTATAAGGTATGGTATTTCAGAGTTCAGAGTCAGAACTTTTATGTTTTCGTCACAAAAAAATAAAAAGAACAAAAAACAAAAAACAAAAACAAAAAAAAACACTTCTGTTGGCATTATTTTTCCATTGTGTTTGAAGGACTCCTCTGTCTTTAACATTTCCTTCCCCTTTATTAGGACATACTACTTCTGAAGATTTTGCACACTGAGTCTCAATCGAATGCCTATGAAGCGTTTGATAAAATAAAGTTTAGACCAATTCTTTCATAAACTTGTTGAAATAACTGCTGAGTTTTGTATCATAATTTTTTTTCTAATTGGCGCCGTGTTACATTTTTCGTTATCAATAGTAGATTTCAACGTGCATTTTCTGGAACCTCAGTGCTCTGATTTTAAAATGTCCGCTCACGCAGTCGAAGGAATTAATAACTCTTACTCTGTGTCGGCAGTAATGGTCATAATCAAAGCAGACCGCACGGGTACATTCCTGTTAGTTTTCAATAGCAACCATGGGCTTCCAATCCATCATTACCAGGATATAAGAGAATAAGTCAGTTTGACCTTTCAAGGTCCTTAACATCAATATAAACAACCCCAAAACAAACCCATGGGTACTTTGCTTTTTGTGTCTAACAATAATCATGGACCTAGGATCCACCATCAGCGAAATATAAGCCATTATGTCGGGTTTGCTACTACTCCCATACAACAATGCTTACATGTAATCTTACAGGTAAATCTTACAGATGATAATTCGTGAAACATCAGAAGATGCTAGCAGTAACATGTAAAGAACAAATGTGGTGGAAATGGAGTTCAGGTACATTCCCATCATGTTTGAAGAGAATCCATTGCGCACTTTGCTAGAGGTCGGTGTTTTTCCAGATTTTTATAAGTTTGCCTAACAGTTATATGAAGATTAACAACACCAAAACAAACCCGAGAGGTACTTTCTTAGATGTGGTTAACAGCAACCATGGGCCTAGAAACTACCATTGCCAAGATATACAACAATCAGTCACATTAGCTGCTATCCGAAAGAAACAATGCTAACATGCCATATAAACTCTTGTTTAAAAAGCCATGATTTTTCGACATTTATATTAATTTTCGAACGAACCAATTTTAGCACATTTCTGGAGCCCACATATGTTTGTTTTTTGTAGATCTACCTTAGCAGCCATATATCCACGAGACTAAAACCTGAGATATTTACATCCTACCCGTCCCAATTTTTAGTACTTTCTAAGCAAAACAAAGGATTATTTCTCTAGACTGCAAATTACTGACCCTTTTGTACCATAGGGGCCACGTTTTGACAGTTAATCTGGATAGGTCATTGAAGGCATCACTTTTTTTACTCTAGCTCTATCTGCTCTGCGTACTGCGTACCATTTGATGCCACACGTAAATGCCTAGAAACTAAGTTAATATTTGTTGGTTCATTTTAAATTGGAGAATTGCCCACAATTTTTTATTTAGCTATTTTGCTCCTTAATTACAAAACTGCCTGCTATTTTGGAACCCACTTCTTTTTCTTTAAGCTTATATCCTGATGGAGTAAGTAAGTTTGTTTTGGCATTACAGATTAAAATGTGAGCTTGGGCTTAATTTTTTGCCTTATTTAAAATTTGTGACATAACTATTGTCAGTGAAGCTTTATGCATTTGTGCAACTTAAGCTTGTATCATAAAAGTGTCACTTCAATAGGTCCGCACTTATTTGCAAACTCCTTTTCGTATATTCGTTGTAAGTCGACCTTGCCAGACATTATCCAATCAATCAGTGCACATCGCTGTTATGTAGATTTATTTGAAATTGCACGTAAGTAGTGAATTTTAGTGCAATAGAACGACTGTACGTCGTTAAATGTTAAAATGTGTCTCTATACAAAGAACGTATACAAATACACATGAGAAACGCAACCCACACACAGACCCACATGTTTGCAATGGGTTCAGAACAGTCAGATGGACATTCGTGAGTATTTCTATCGGGTGTTGGTGACCTGGCCTTAATGCAGGCCGTAGTTTGCCAAACAATGTTGCGAATTCAGTAATTAATGACTGTACCTAACTGGGAACAGCCGACCCTAGGGAATCACTATAAATTTTATCATTCTCACCGACTCCATAAGCAGTCAATATCCAGTGATTCCTCCTTAGTTAACACAATGTTTCACACCACCGAGATATACATGTTTGGCATTTGTCTTAAGTCCAGCATTTGCATTGAAGACAACTTGCACATTGTCAATAATGTTGTCAATGTACATGCTAGAGATTTTGTTTAATAGACTAGGAAGATGATTTCATGCATTAGTATATAATCAGATAAATGTTTTAGTCCCACGCCTACAGGAGCGACTTTAATTAGTTGTCTTGGTATAAGATATGTGCCTTGCTTCTATCTTGATAAAAGACCAACAGAATATTTCGTCAAAGCACGAATGAAGCAAAAACATTAAACTGGTTTTAGTAAATTATAAGTACTATGAACTCTTTTGTTTTGATCGAAATATTATTGAGATGTGTTCATCTAAGTCCAAGATTTATGGTGTGTTTGCATGGACTACAGAGCTGCTTTTCATTTCTTCTTAAGATTAACATGAGTTTGAAAATGCTAGAAGCCGGGATCAAGGGCAAAGCAGTTCAAGTTACATACATATGTAATGAGTACCAAGGCACCAAATCATGCATGTTTACTGCGTGATGGTCTTAGTTTGAATATATTTTATCATTGAGAGTTGGGAGACAAGGTGACTGAAAAAGCGTCTCTGGATATCAATATTTTTAAACAGAAGTATTTTTAAAGAACAAAGTTAAACCTGATTCTTTTAACTTCATCTTCAATGGAATAGGCTACATATTTTGTCAATACTACCATATTATAATCGTTAATTTGTAAATGCAAAAAATATTCATATGACCAGGCATCCAAAGTTGGGCACGTCTTGACCAAAAAGGCTCAATATTTGAATATTCCAGTGGAAATTGGGCCTGCCCCCATGCCCTGCTGAATTAAACGCTTCACAGCTGGTTTTTTTTTTTTTTTTTGTCTTCAAAAGCTAGCTACAGGTAAACCCTTTAAATATTTCCTCGGTTGCAGAACATATGAACTTTGTATTTATTTGTTTTGTTTTGTTTATTTATTTATTTATTTATTTATTTATTTATTCATTCATTCATTCATTCATTCATTCATTCATTCATTCATTCATTTATTTATTTATTTATTTATTTATTTATTTATTTATTTATTAAGCTACCCCTTTACAGCGGGGGCGCCTGCAGGGCAGAACCCGCGGCGCATCAGATAAAAGCATTACATACCATGTAGCAATACAGTATAAAATATTTACAGATATTACAAGGTTACTTACAATATTTTCGCTATCTAATATAGGCCGGTTTTACCCTGACGTGTCTGCGAGAGACTCACGTCGACATTCCCACGCTTCCACCAAATACTGCTTAGAAATCATATCAAAGACTTAACCCGGGGTTTCATCAAAATCGTAAGCATGTTCTCCAAGAAATAAACATAGTTTACTTGCACTGGATGAATTACAAAATCTGTGCCACACAACTAGTGCTCCCTCTGACCTTAGTGTGCATTCCAGCAGGTTTTAATACTTGTTTCGGATATGATTAAGGGAAGGACAAAGACACAGAAAATGAATTGAATCTTCAGCAGAACCTTTACATAAATCACATTTGGTATCAGCAGTCACTTTCCATTTACTCAAAATCTACTTTAGGCCCATACACCCTGTACGCGCTTTAAACTTTAATTTAATGCCATTAAAATTAATTGAACCAAGCATGTATTTTTCTCCAAACGTGGATCTTTTTATCGATCGATACCAGTACAGAGATGCAAATTCGTCAATATTTTGGAAAAAACGAAAGAAAGTACCTTCGTAAATTTAGCTTCATAAACGGTTGGAGCCAACTGTCATTTGCTCCTTTAAGAGCCCTGTCCAACCCAACATTCTTGAGCACATTGTTCATCCCGGGGAGATATGGCCAAACACTATGTATTCCTTTTGAATATTCTTCATTTAAGACCACAAATTATCTGCTTACATAAACGCGTGTCTGGTAAGTCTTACTTCATTCTATGAAAGTACTTTATGCAGAAACGATCCAAAACTAGATTTACAGGGAGCCAACCGAGGTCTCCTAGAACTGCTGCCATTGCTGGGGTCCATCTGATTTTCATTACAGCCCTTGCTATCAAGCGTTGGGTCGACTTTAAAATAGATACACTCTCTTTGGTGTTGTTTAGCCAGACGGCACTTCCATGTGATAAAGAAGGAAGGATAACATTTTTCCACATGGTATTACCAAAATTTACCATATTTATATCGTTATGGGAGGAACGTCTGCTACACATATAACCTCTTAGATGAGCCGCCTTAGATGTATTGTATGAGCAAAGCCAATTGAGAAGTCTTTTACTTAATTATGTTCATAACATTTTAAATAAGTCTGGTGTAATTTTGTGGTGACGTTTATGATGTTTTACACGTAGTGGTTATCCAAAGCTGTAAAAACTAATGGATCAGTTCAGATAAGAATGGAACAAGAAAAAATATGAAACAAGCAAGCAAGATTTTAAGAAAACAAAAACAACTTTACATGTAGCTTTTCCTATCTCCAGAGGAATTTGATCCTGTTTTCGTTGGAAGGTACTTTGACTTTGCAGATACAAGTGACAACACTGTGCACGTGTCGAGATGAAGTAAATCAAACTATAAACAGTTATGCAATACTTTTCCTGGGAATGACACCATGTCGCCGACCGGAAAGGTAACTCTTAAATCTGAGAACAGCGTTAATTGCGCTTGGTAATGATTTATGTTGGGATTTGCGTTAAATCAACAGGGCCCAAGCGAACGTACTTATGCAATTTTCCATTACACGTAAATAGTAACTGTGCCCCAACACGATATTAATTTTCCTTTAACCCTTCCAATGTTGGATTAGAATCTGTGTAACCGCCCCCCCCCCCCCCCCAGCAAAAACGTGCTCCGGCGAAAGAAAGCTGTTGATCTCGACCATTTTCCGATGATGTAATCGACTCTGTAACTACAGGTATGCTGTTATTTGGATGAAGGGTCGATAATTTAAGAGGGAACCTGAATGTGCAATTATTATGACAATTAAGGTGAACACGACTTTTGTAGTAATTGGCGCTGAAGGAGCCAATTGTATAATACAATATTATACAAAATGGTGCAATATTTTCTGTAACACAGCTAAACCTTGCATATCTTATTTCGGGAGAATTGTATGTTTTATGTTCCTTGGTTTATACTGATGACCCAATGGCTCTTATTTCATTTGCTGATAATTATATTAATTAAAAAGACAGGGTTGCAAATGCGGTATCACAGCGATGATGACAGTAGACCAGCATATTTAAGAAAAAAACCCATACAAGTTCTTCACTTTCAAAACGTGATTTTTCTAATCTTGTGTCCAGAGCCTTCTTGTAAGTACTTTTATCAAGTGGTATTATGTTCGTAAATATGTTTTATTATGATTATTCTGATAAAGATGGGTTTAAAATGTTGTAAAAAGGGACACACACACAAAAAAAAAAACAACAACAGAAAAGTTCATCAGATGTTCTTTCGATAACAGGTTAAAACATGTACAAGTTAGAAGAACTGGCCATTGTAAGCCATACCATAAATACGCAAGCAGAAATCTTCATAAATATCGATTGAATTAATATTTGGCTCGCGAAAACTCATTTTAAGGAATAACCATTTGTAGTTGAACAGCAGCACATTGCATGCTACCTGCCCAGTAAACTCAGTTTTCCTGTTTTATTTTTGGATTACGACCATGAGGACGTTTTTCAAGAGAGTACACCATATGATAACAAGTTTCTTTGGCAAGACAACCAGTCTGAAGGAAAGTTGATTACTGATAGTGGGTGAAACACGTTGATTGGCATTGCATCGTTGGTTTAACATACTTGTTCAAATGAATTAAGTACCACCTCTAGCACAGTATATAGTTTCTGTAAACATTTTTGGCCTGATGTGGCCATGGGGTCTCCCCCGCTTTAGGTTGTTGGCAATACAAACGGAACGCTTGATTTCAGGCGACCATCATTAATTCTAGACTATTCTGTGACTAATTTGCAGATAAGATTCATTAAATCTTGCATTTTGGATATCGAAAGATGTGCCAAACAAAGAATTAGGTGACATGATCCTCTTTTTGAAGCGACAGACATAAACAGTATTTAAACCACTATCCCTGTCCATTTGTCTCTGTTTAGAAACGTGCCTGCTTTCAACAAAAGCATGAAACCCTTCCTGAGACATGTTCACACTCTTGATCCTGTTTAAACTTTGGACAAATTTGATTGATTTGATTTGATTTTATTCAGGTTCATATAGTTACATTGGACTGTATTACATATATTTTCGTGTTTAAAAGAATCTGGGATAGCACCAGAAAGTTTAAACAACTTATTTCCATGGGGTCCTGTACGTCATTTCTGGATAACATATACACAAAAATTAAAACAGATCTCTCTCTCTCTCTCTCTCTCTCTCTCTCTCTCTCTCTCTCTCTCTCTCTCTCTCTCTCTCTCTCTCTCTCCCTCTCTCTCCCTCTCTCTCTCTCTCTCTCTCTCTCTCTCTCTATATATATATATATATATGTTTATAAAGAAACATGCAACAGTATCAGGCATAAGTAAAGGTATAAAACATTCACCCATCAAAATACATACCGCATTTGAGATATTATATGTGTGTCACGTTACCATGCAACGCACAAACATGGTCGTATGATTAAAAAGCCCCTATTATCCTTCTTTACTTATTGTCCATAACGATGGGTGGTGATTCAGTAAAATGGGGTATAGTTTTTTTTCGCCCAAGGGACATTTTACTTATAAGGTATTGCTTTACTGTGGTTTTGAATCAACAATGATTATCTATTTTCCGAATATGAGTAGTCATATAATAATAATAATAATAATAATAATAATAATAATAATAATAATAATAATAATAATAATAATAATAATAATAATAGTAGTAGTAGTAATAATAATAATAATAATAATAATAATAATAATAATAATAATAACAATAATAATAATAATAATAATAATAATAATAATAATAATAATAATAATAATAATAATAATAATAATAATAATAATAATAATAATAATAATAATAATAACAATTTATTCGGAAAACTACCCCTTTACAGCGGGGGCATCAATGGAACGGGGTTTATTCCATGATGCGTCCAAGTATATTACAAGAAGCCGTCTATATTACAAAGTAAGGATTTGTGAGTGGCAGGGCTGTATCTACGTTCAGCATTGAGCCGTACGTGGAACAGCATCCATTTACCATTTGAAATTTACTTTTTACATGCGCATGCAACCATCAATAGGTTTCTCATAGCTCCATGTATATATACACATATATATTGTCCATTACATTCTTTTGACAAATTAACCTTCCCTTAACACTAATCACACATACATTTTGGATGCTACCTCTTCAAAATACCAAATCGCGAATTCCGCACCAATGCCAATGGTTTGTAAATAATAAATAAATAAATAATTTTATGAGGAAAACTACCCCTTTACACCGGGGCGCATCGATGGAACAGGGTTTATTCCACGATGCGTCCAATTATCTTACCCATTTAAAGTTTGCTTTCAACCGGTGTAACCAATCATCAATATCATAATATCATTCCACTGTTTTATTCCTGTCCACGTAAATGTACTTTGTCCCGCGTTTGTTTGGTATCTTGGTAATTTAAACTTCATATCTGAATTTCTTGTGTGGTATCTACTTCTGTTTGCATAATTTTCAAACGTCTCTATCAGACATTGTGGAGACCTCAGGGGTACAATTTTATGCATGCTGTTCAACTTTATCTGCTTTACTCTACTCTCAACATCTAATCAATTTATCCTCTGTAGTTCATGCTGCCTACATATGCTCTGTGTCTTTTACCGAGCACAAATCTGACCATTCTATCTCGATTGGTTTGTAATTCATGTTTCAAAGTAGCCGAGACCGATGAGTACCAGCTGGAACATGCATACTCGTAGTGACATTGGATCAACGAGAGACACCATAACTTTTTGTCGTGTATGTCTATGTTTAAGTCTGCTGTTACATTTTGAGATAAACTCATTTGCTGTAACGTCTCCAGATAATGAACTGTCTATTGAAACACCTAAATATTTTACATTTTGTTTCTGCTCAATCCTTTTGCATGCACATGACACTGATAAGTTATTGTTCTTTATTTTGTTTCAAACAACAATATGGATTCCGTTTTTCAAAGACGTGACGATTATTTGTTGTCAATTAGCCATTCACTTGCAGATTCTATGTTGTCAGTTAATCTCTTTTTTATTTGTTTTACATCTTTGCCACTGACTACATGGACTGAGTCATCTGCATAGAGCGCGAGACCACAGTTGACGGTCATCTCCATGTCATTTACATAGATCTGAAATAATAGGGGGCTTTGGATGGACCCCTGTGGCACACCATATGTGATGACCTTACATCAGACAGTTTTCCATTTGCATTCACTACCTGTGGTCTATCACTTAGGTAGGATTCAAACCACTTAACAGAATAACTGTCTAGGCCCATTGATAATAGCTTATGACACAGTATTTGATGTTCAACTGTGTCAAAAGCCTTTCGTAAATCTAATAGTACCATACCAGTCATAACTCCGAAGTCAGTTTTCCCCTTCACAAAATCGGTAAAGTGTAATAGGCAAGTGTCTGTCAAATACTGGGGACGGAAACCTGACTGGAACTTGTACAACAAAGTTTTCTCTTTGAGGTACTGCATGAGTTGATCATGTATCGACCTTTCAATAATTTTTGACAAAACACACAAAAATAGATACTGGCCGACAGTTGCTAACATCAAATCTATCCTGTTTTTTATAAAGGGGTACAACTCTAGCTCATTTGAGTTCACTTGGAACTTGTGTTGTCCTGATAGAAAGGATAATAATGTGTACGAAGGGTATTTATAGATTTTATGCACCGTCCTTGACAAACCTAGCTGGAATATTATCCAATCCAGTGCTTTTTCCACTTTCTATGTTCTTCATAAGCCCTTGTATATAATTTCCAATCACCTTACGCAGACAAAAATCCATTTTCTACCACACCTTTGCTTCCATAGAAGCTCTTTACCTTTTCTATACCAAACTTTCCCTTTGCTTGGGGAAGATTCTTTACCAGTATTTCAGCAATTGATGTAAAGAATATGTTAAACATTCCAGCTACTTGTTTGTCATCGAGACAAATCTCACCACTGTTTGACCTTCGGCTGTATTTACTTTGTTTCACCGTTTTCTGTTGGTATTACATAGATTTTAAAGTACGGAATAGACCTTTGCTGTTATTTCTGTTCTCATGTATTTGGTCTACAAAATACTCAGATTTTGCTGTGTTCACTACACTTTGTACTCCATTTCTCAATTTATCTTCTTTTTTTTTTTACTTCTAGATAACCGTATTTTCCACGTTTCTGTCCTGCTTTTAATCCTAACCTGCTTTTCTGGTGCCACCATATCTAAAATTTGTAAATAATTTCTTAAAAGTACACCACGCCATATTTACTTCGAAGCATTTTGCTACTTCACTCCAGTCGACTTCTTCCAGTTTACTATTTAGAGCTTCTGGTGTGTAGTTTTTTTTTACACTGCGAATTTTTACAGGTTCTTGCTGAGTAAATTTGTTTCTATAGACTTTCGGAGTGCAGAATGTTAAATAATTGTCACTCAGACCCGTTGGTATTATTTTGACATATTCTTTGATCGTCTGAGACAACAATCAAATCAAGCAACGCTTTTTTTCTGGTGGGATCTTGAAAAATCTGCCTCAAATCAAATATACGACACAAATCTTTAAACTTGATATCCCGGTTGGTTAAATGGATTGCGTTCACCGTGTAGGTGGCAGATCTGATGGTAAACAAGCGCTGTTGGTGAAATTCTTCCAGAGAGATTTTGTTGACATGATTGTGGATGCTCGCAAAATAAAACTTAAAGGCTCGGGGCTAGTTATATTTGAGGATTCTACATGGAGAAACAGGCAGTTGATCAATCGCCTGAATAAAAACGACGGCATCGAGAACACATGGTTGATTCACGGCAAAGTGTGGTGTAAAACAAAACAGGGGGAAAAGCTGCGACTCGGTGCCTTCGATGACATCGACAACCTCATATCAAGTGGCTAAGGTTAAATACAACAACTTTCAAAGGCTAAGGTTAATTCAAAGAACTTTATAATAATTTACAGTATAGATGATCCAGGGACTATCTATGATTAAAATAAACTTTTACTGCATTCAGTCTGAGGCTCAGATCCGGTGCATGTCGTTTTTCTTTCTTTGACTTTGGGAAAATTTGTCCCAACCGCAATATTGGCTGCTGATGTGGACCTCATAGGCAGTCACTTCAGACTGTTTACTGTCTTTTATTTGTGTTAAATTTGTTGTCATTTCATACATGTACATATAGTTCTTCCGGGTGTACCACAAATTCAATGTATGTTACAGCTTTATGAAAAAGGTTGAATATTTGTCTTTTTTTTTTTTTTTTTTTGGTTGAAGGTCGTCGTAAGCATGCAGACATGACTTCTTTAGGTCAATATCTGCATTATTGGTTACATAGGTAAGGGTCATGATCATAAGCCTGTGAAACTTAGCATTATCATATATCTATGTTGGTGCACATACTTATAACCACTGTCTGTGGTCGCATGGGGGGGGGGGGGGCTGGCCGTGCGTCGGTGCTGCGGTGGTCTCCCTGTGCTGCACGAGTGGCTCTGCTTTCAGGGCCGCCCGGGGGGTGCATGGGGGCGCGTGTTGCTCTGGTGTGCGGTTGGCCGGTTCCCGTTCGACTGCGGATAGAGACATTGTAACCACAATACTTGCCTATTTAGTCCGGTGTATACGGGACATAAGTTCATAGTCAATATTTTTGCTACCTCAACTTTGTGTTCAGCATGCATGCATAGGCTTTTTGTCTTAACGCAAAAGACGAGCACATAAATTGGTCATATCCTGACTGTTTTAATATATGTTTATTTTGGCTGACATAGGCTGAAACTTTGTGATTCCCTGGTACTTTATGCTGATATTACTTATTTTGATTCTAGGCTTGATAATCATAAGCATGTGCTTCCGTCTGATACTTTTGGGTAAAAGATTGTTATCTCATTTAGCTTTTGATAGCCTTTAGATGAAAAGATGACGTCCAATATTGTTTGGTCTAGGTAACGCGTTATATTATTGAAAGCTAATAATTCATAAAGTCTCGAATGCCTCCAGACATTGTATATAGACACATTTGTTTTACATGGATTGTGAAAGAAGTCAAGCATTGACTTATCGCGTCACTCTCCATGGCACAGATGTGGAGGAAACCGAAGAACTCTGAGAAAACCACCGTGCACGGTTAAAGTGGTAGGAACGTTTTCCACAAGCTGCCCAGGACTAGAATCGAACCCGGGTCGCAGAGGTGAAAGGCGAGCGTCTTACCGCTCAGCCAACCGTGCACCCAGTTAATGCGAAGTATCAGGGATGCAAACGTATGTTGCATGCTGATTGTTAATTAGGCTGTGGTGATGGAGTCTCCACAAATGCCAGCTAGGCATGGTCACGTGTACTTATTTCATGTTTATTCGTATAATATCTGTGTTTGTATTTATTGTCTCTTTTCTGTGTACTGGAGCCAATATTTTGTTATGCATGATTTGTGACATGGTTCTTTCTACTGAATGGTACATTACTTTTGCTATGAAAGATGATTTATGTTATTTTGTCATTTGTAGACTGGTTAACTTGATGGTATATTGTACTTTGATGCTGAAGTGCACACTAGTTTTAACTGTCAAACTGGTATCGTTTGGTTACAGCTTCTTTATAAGGATAAGTATTGAGGGTGCAATTGTTTTTATACCACCTATATGCTAGTCTGCCAGTTGCCGAGGTGGTTTTCCTTATTAAATATTTTGGTATTTACTTCATCGACGCCGGACTGCTCTTTGTGTTTATTATACCACAGACTATTATTGATGGCACTAATTATGATTTCTATAGAATTGTGTTTCTCATTCAGTTGGATCTGTGACCTGCTACTGTTCCAGCCAGTTATGACATTAATATTGACGTTGGTATCTTTTATTATTGAATATGTATTTCGATATCACAAGTTTTGTTTGATTGCAGCCACGCCAAACAATTTGACATCAATCACAGATATCCCTCTGCTATATATGTTATCCTACCAAGTTGTTTATTTTCTATTCGCGCTTTTTTTTGCAAAGATGTCTATCACATTAAATGTGGACGTTTTTTTCAGACAACTCACGCATGTAAGTGACCTGTTGGTTGTCACTGCTCTTTAACATTGTCCACATGGGTTTTTCACTGGGCCTGTTTTGTGTTTGTTTGTGTGTGATACTTGGTTACTTGTACACAGTCACTTGTGTAGTTGGTCAAAGCTGTCAGCATTTTGCTGTTAGACAATGGACCATTCAGTGGTATAAACGTTGTTAATCCCGCTTGGAGATGTAGAGTTGCCAGGAACAATTGAAAACTAATTGCCACCAGCAGACATGTGAATAACACTGATTCACAGTTCACTGGAGTCTGTCTGCACTATTTTGCTTTCCTGAAGAAAATCCCTTGGCAAATACTTCCAATAGGAGTTATTCATATCAATTTCCCTCCAGAACTGCATACCTGATTGCCTTGTCTCACTTGGCGGGATGAGGCGAATACGGCTCGGTACCTGTGGGGCAAGCGGGATATTATTAACATCTTGGAAATAAAGAATAAATTGAATACATGACATAACCAAACGTTTTATCATCTAATCTATCCATTCTTATTCCTGCACAAGGCTTCCTCAGTATCCAGTCCATGGGTTTGATTTTTACCGTCACCCCCTGCTGCGCATGCGCGCATAGACGGCGCCATTGCGTATTTTAAGCAACCTGGGAAGTTTCCAAATTTTTATTTACACCAGTCTCAAACTTACCGGGCTTTGTGGAAACTATGTCAGTAATTCATGTCTATTCAGAAAACGCCAATAAACTTATAAATGATAACGATTCAGGAATTTGCATTGTTAAAACCTTGTTGGAACTTGGGCCCGGGAAACACGCTTCTGGGGCTGGAAATGGGTTTCCCCGGATTAGAACAACTTTACAGTTGTGAGTGTAACCTAATGATAATAATAATAATAATAATAATAATAATAATAATAATAATAATAATAATAATAATAATAATAATAATAATAATAATAATAATAATAATAATAATAATAATAATTTTATTAAAACCCTCGCTACCGAGAAAAAGGTCAAACATAAAATACATCGAGATAGGCATGCATAAATGTACAAAAAGTCAAATAAAACAAAAGACAACATACATGTACATTTACTTTAAGCTGAACTAAAATACAGTATTACGAATGAAAGTGAAAGAACCCATTGTGACAGCATACGAAAAGTATCAAAATATGGAACGGTAAGCTTCACTCAAGCGGGACAGAGCAAACAGCAACGGTGAGCCCAACATGTCCCTGCCCACGAGACCCAGTCCACGACCCACGCCGACCAACCACATTCAAATCAATGCAATCACCGGGAGCAGGCCGCGAAGCAGCGAAGCCCCTAACCCACCAAGGCTGAAGGTCCACCCCCTCCCACCCACCCCCACCCCGAGTGAAGCCACGTAGACAAATTAAAAAGCACGAGTCAGCAAAGAGACCAATAAATGCTCTTTGCTGTAAGGTTTCAGAAAATTTTCATGACTAATAAGCATACAAATCTAGTCAACAATACAATCCTCAGGGTACCCCTGTGGCCGCGCCCCAGGAGGCCCACTGCGGGCCTAGTGGAGGGCGGACAGAGGGGAGATCCAAAATAAACATCGCAAAGTATGTAACATTTGTCGCGCGTGTTCCGTCTTACCTTAATGTCTGCAGACATTGCAGTCACCAAGTCACCTCCAGGGGCCTTCCAGATCGCAACTCACACAATAGCCCTCGGGGGCCTCAAAACGTCATGTTGCCAGCTCAGATTTGATGTTGGTGCGCGAGATTCCAACAATCACTCTCCGTACAGAGTTTTACAATAGGACTCGTACGGTAACACGTAAATTTTTAATGCTGACTCTTGCATCTCAGGCTATGCCTACTATATATTACTACTTCAAAGTTATATAACCAATTGACGATGTAAACAAATGTTTGACGCTCTGTTGCAAGGAAGTAATAATCGATTTACAGGAATTCTCATGAAATGCAGGTTTTTAATAATTGAGCCATGGACCGTGCGTTTGTATCAAGAAATCCCGACATGTTAAGTTTTTTTTTGAAATTGTCATATGGAGCGTATGAATTAAACTTTTCCATGAAATTGAGGGAAAAGGGTCGGGAAGGGAGGGGGGGTCAGCTGTTTAAATGGTGGACTTTTGGAGAGAGTTATCTATTCAATATTGATGGGTGTGCCAGTGCGAGACTAAAAGGTTTTGATAATTACAACCTGTTTTATTTGCATACTGTGTGTGGAAAGTAAATATGTTGTTCCGTCCATATCCATACCTTTTTACTCTTGCGGTATCGTAATGGCATCTTTTTTTCGCCTTATACAAGTGTTCTTACTTTGGAAGGCGCACATTGTGAATATTCTTTGTTTCCGACAAACCCAGAGCGACTGGGGTGTTGACTTCACAAACGCAACATCGTGAAGTGAGCAGAAGCAAGCATTCATTTCGTGGTCGAAATTGGTAAACTCTTAATAATTTCGCCGACCGAATTGTAAAGTATGTCAATTTTGTCTACAGAATCCATAAGTTTATCAACTTTGTATACAAAATCGGTAAGTTTATCAATTACGTGGACGAAATCGAGTAAAGCTACCAATTTTGTCAGCAAAGTCTTGTAAGTCCAACCTTGTTCACAACATCCTGTTAGTCTGCCGATTTTGTTCACGAAATTGAATAAACTTTGCATTCTGTAGAAAATCCATATTGATTCTGTCAACAAAATTGTCAATCAATTTATCAGTTTTCTATACGAAATTCTAATATACAATTCACAGAATTGAACAAATTTTCACGAAATTGTAACCCTTATACGATTATGTGGACGAAATTGGGAACGAAAATCACGAAATGCAATCAGTTTCACAGAATTCATTACAGCCTGTTGTTTTATTTCTGTGCGCATAGTTTTGAATTTCGTCCATAAAATGAAATGATGTTTTCACTTTTGTGTGTAAGTTTGTTATTTCGTTCACGAAGTCGAGTAATCTTTCAATTTTGTCAAAATTATTATCACGAAATTCAAATCAGCTTATTGTTTTTTTTGACGGAAACAGTTTTCAGTTCACGAAATCCTATGAGATTTATCCAGCATCGTGCACACAATTGACTAAGTGCAGCAGCTGGGAGACCATTCTGTATTCGGTCAAAATTATGGCCGCTAAAAAAACTTTGATGGATACGAGAATCACTGGCGAAATCAATTTTGGTCAGTTTCCACGATCTGTGGAAATTAACACAAAATAAAAACGTAGTGGATCAAAGAATACGGCCTGATTGACAATTGAGAGCAGTTGTGATGCGACTGCTGCTACGGAACAAACTTGATGCAGGATGGGATACCCGTTTGAATTTGACAATGATATGTCGGGCTTTTTACCCGAAATGATCTCTGTCCGACATTTGCGACAATTATAGACATGTTGCCATGGATATGTATGGATTTCAATCGATTATCAGTGTGATATACCTGTAATAAATAGTTTTTGATTAAACTAGTGAGTTTTAGCTTGTTGGTGTATACAGAAACGGAGAAGTGATGTCAAACGTGAAGTGGGATGGTGATCCAGATGTGAGCTTTGTTTCTAGCCTTTCTGTGCAGGAGCTCCCGTCTGACGACGTAGTGGTTCAAGACACCCCCCCCCCCATGTTATTAACACGAATCATTGACTGAACCAAGGCGAGTAGATCTAGTCTCCTTGACTGCACAGATAAATACACAACACCTGATAGCTTATAAGGCCTTGTGTGGGTGATTGCACGGACAGATGTTCCCGGTTCACCCTCTCTACCTCCGCCCCTCCGCCTGCCGTATATTATCATTTAGCACAAAATAATGTTCGTCTGACAGAACGTGACGAGCGTCTTTGTGTGCAATGCTTTCACTAATGCAGCTCTTCAGGTTGTCGCACGCTAGCTGGCAGAAAGTTTGCGTTTGTGACCTCAGCAACAGTTTCGCGCCAGTGACCACGATTTTAAATGCATGAAACTCACCATGTAAAATAAATATACTTGTGAAAAATCATTGGATATTATTTCTAAGACATCTGAACCCAAACTTATTGGAAGGTTAGACCCCATCAATCAATAGGACCTTGACGTTTATGTCCCACACTTCGTGTTTGGGTCTAAGTGAGGATCTGAAAAGATGGGGCATAGCCACCTGTGTAAGGAGAGTAAAGAAGCTTTTGCACATTTTCTGTTTCTGTGTCTAGCTTTAGTGACAGCAGAGGCGTTTATGGATTTGGAAAGAAACCGTCTAAATCAACAGTATAAACTAACATGCATCATTGTTCCGCCCCCTCACTCAATACCACATCGTGCCGATTCTTGTGCGGACATTTTTGTGATGCTGGACAAGATAGTGAGGAACTCTATGACCAAACGTGGAAAAGACACTTGGTTGAGGGACGGCATTATAGGAAGCAGTCTCCTAATGGCTCTTCGATATGACACGATTTTCTAAGTGTTCTTTCAACATTAACATTTGAATATGTGAACAGAGTGTGAGTACTATGATACCCATTATACTATGATACCCATTATAAATGCAATTTTTTGCATTTTATATGAAACGTATAATGTAGAGGTCCTCACGTTATCTAGAGATTTTTCAAATGAATTATTTATCTCTTGTCTAGTGAGGAGGACATGAAATATGGCAGGTGTATAATTGACGTTTGGCATGTTCAAGATAGAGGTAAATATACTAGAGGTGAGGTCTGACGTACGGCTTCAAGCTGAACGTTTGAGCACATTTCAAACGCTTTGATCATCGTAAGTGTCTAATATTGAGTCAGGTAAAGTCAGTGTAAAATATGTTATATGCAGCATGATTTTTAGCCAGTTCCATAGGTGCCCCTGTTGTACAGAGATGGTTTTCCGAACAAATTACTATCATTATTATTCAATGTTCTGAGCACTATATTTCATGTTGACGCATAATGATGCCTTTGTTTTTTGTTTTACGTCAAGTTACATTATGTGGCAGCTTGTTGCATATTACGTCACAGTTTATTCTAACTTACCATCTAGATGTCAACATATGCGTTGTTTATACATTTTGTGGCTGTCTTTGGTATTTATGTTACTTTTTGCCACACAAAATTGACATTTCAAGAAGATATTATCAATAGGCTTTCTGTGACACATACTCAAAGCTAAGCTACCATGTGTGAGATATTGTTAAAACTCATCTGTTGATATTGTATAAAGGCTCTCTCTCTCTCTATTTATATATATATATATATATATATATATATATATATATATATATATATATATATATATATATATACATATACATATACATATACATATACATACATACATACATACATACATACATACATACATACATACATACATACATACATGTGATTCTTTTCTGAAGACTACTCCAACATGAAGTTTCCTTTTGTTTTTGTTTTTGTTTCTGTTTTTTCAGGTGCGTAACTTCGGCTTCATTGCACCAAGTCGTCTGGACAGTGGTTAATTTCCTGTTTACGGTGACTATAGACTGTAAACGTGTATTTGGTAATGTCAAAATAGCTCGATGGTCTCTCAAAGTATTGACTCTAAATATGTAAGCGCCAATGTATGAACATTGGAAAAATTTACATGTCACGCATTTTCAGTAAATGTCTTTAAATACTGCTCATGGTCACGAATGAATGCATATTTAAGCTGGTCTCCCCATTAAAGCCAAAATGCTTTAAGCAGCAACTTTGTGCATTAATGTACTTTTGTGTTGTGAAGTCACAGGAACAATTGGGAGTAAAATGTAATCACTAAATTTCAGCAAATTTGGAGTCCCCCCCCCCGAACTGATTAAAATACCTGCACCCTTTCGGGTATAGTATATTTTTTCAGGGGATCCCATTTCATCACCCCCCTCTCACAAATCTATGGACTCTCCCTGACCAGAAATGATCATATTATTTAACACACGTGTAATGACATCAGCTGTGAACAGCTGCTGCAATGAATGAAATCAGGAAATAACATCGTGCAGCCCGTCTTTGTAATGTCCATGTATCACACGTATGCATACATAATTAATGCGTAAACCCTTACTGTCACCAACTAGTCCTGTTTGTCGTCATAGCGCTTGATTTCATAAGTTTTGGCTCACTAAAAAGGGACAAAATATGCACTACTTCACTGAATGTAAAGTGACTTTGTTGCAGAACGAAACACGGGCCCTACATGTTGGAAGTTGGTAAAATATCTCTCGAGTAATGTGCCATTTCAGGGTGGCCGTTGTTGCTGGTGTAGTCTACAAACATCGCGATCTGAAGATTACTCCTGCATGAAGTGATGCCAAGCACAGATCACTCTTCAGCCAGGATGCTCAGCATTCCTGTCAGTGGCACAACGCTTTTTGTGGGACTTCTGTTGTGGTCCGGTACGGTGAGCTCGCTAGAGCTGGGTCAAGGGGACACTTACACTAGAGATATGAACGAAAAGTCACAAGAGGAAAATATTCGACAATTAATTGCAGCAAACATCGGCTTGCCTAGTGAATGCCGGAAAGGTCAGTTGATTATCCCATTAATTGAGTTTCCTTTCGTCAACACTGTGCCGTCCGTAAACTTTCTGTTATATCCTGTTCTTTGAACGGTTAGCACGGGAGTCATTACAATGGGTCAAATTGTCCTGATAAATAATTGTTGCCAGTAGCATGATACAAGTCCAATTACGTTATAAGAAAGAAGGGGAAAAACAACTAATATAATTGAAGTGACGACGAGTAAATGTTTGGGCAGAGAGTCCAGGAAAAGAGAGAAGTGTTAATGGTTTTTGGCTCTATTACATGCAACTGTACGTCCGCTCATTCCTATATATCTATGTCAAGATGTACTACACGACAAAAGTTCTTTCATCAAGACGAACATAATTAAACTGAGCAGGTTGTTTGGTTGTCCTTTCAGTCCGACACAAAGGCTCTGGCAAACTGACTTGCAAACACGAAATATAACTTAAGAATAAATGTGCTTGAAAACGGAAGCATAAGAACGTTCTTCACTACGTTTGTGGGTATACATGGATGTACGCAGAAGTAAAAGTGGTCATTCTGGAGAAGTAAAGAGGTAATGGGAGGAGCCTTTCGCATTCCTTCCCTGGGTCCTTTTGGTGAAATATGAAGTTTCCTAGTTGTTGGCAAGACGACCAGCCTGGCAACGGGGGAGTGGGGTTGGGGTGGGGGAGTCATAAAAATGGTAATGAGGACTAAATGAATAGATAACAAGAATTTGTAAGTCCTCAGGTTAAGTAATTTTGGTTTTGTTTGTAAATGGAATTTGTCCCATTAAGTGCATGTACGGCCCACAACACAAACTTTCAGTTTTTAGCTTTCCAAATCAGCACAGGGTGGCGCAGAACTTAATCTCAATCTTATTCAGATCATTTAACCATAATCACACAAAAAGGCAAGAGTTGTTCACACAGGGGCAACCAGCAGAATAGTTGTCATCCTATTCTGGTCAATACGAACCCATTCATACTGACAGGCAAACTCACTGTCCACCGAAAATACTAGGGTTAGCAGGGAACAAACAAAACTCGGCGCCCCCCCCCCCCCCCAAGCTGTTTTCCTGTTTTAAACACCATCTGCTGCCGGACGCATATACTCTGTATGTCAAAAGATTCGTCACAATCCACTCTCTCGATCCCTGTCTAATATTGAGTGGTCGCACATATTTTAGCCCACTTTGACAACTATATTCATCGCAAGGCGTCTCGATTCCAAATGAGCCACTCTTCGTTGAACGGAAGTGACCCCCGCGTACGGACTCAAATTTCTCCTTCACTTTAATTGGCCGCCGGTGAATAAATTGGCATTTTCGTTTACTTTATTATTTTATTACGCACGTGTGCACAATTTAGCGATTAAAGTAAACTAGTTAGTAAACGAAAATACAAATTTATTCACTGGCGGCCCATCAGAACGAAGGAGAAATTTGAGTCCGTACGCAGGGGTCACTTCCGTTCAACGAAGTGTGGCTCATTTGGAATCGAGACGCTTTGCGAGGAATAAAGTGGTCTAAGCGGGGGAAAATACCTCCGACAACTCATTTATTAGGCAGGGATCGAGAGAGTGGATTGTGACAACTCTTTTGGTATATAGATTATATGCGTCCGTCAGCAGAAGGTGTTTAAAACAGGAAAACAGCGAGGGGGGGGGGCGCCGATTTTTGTTTGTTCCCTTGCAACCCTAATCAGTGTTTTCGGCCGGTCAGTTGGCAAATGAATAGGTTCGTATAGACCAAAATATGATGACAACCATTCTGCTGGTTGCCCCTGTGGTTGTTCATGGTGTGTATATAAGTACAGCAGATAAAACCACATCGGAAATGTAACATTGTAAAGTGTTATTCCACAATCACATACGTGCAAACGGGATAATTTCTTTTCAATTTTCTTGCAATTAACGCAACTGCTGAAGTCAAAATCATAAAAATATATATGTACTTAGCTAGTTTGTGAAGAAAATCAATATATTTGGTAACTCTTTTTCAGCAGGAATTTAGCCGTCAAACAAACCCATCAACCTTCTCATCAACCGTCTCAGTTGGTATTTAATTGTATTTTGAGGGCTCAGATATTCGGCGATTAAATTTCCTGCATTTTGTATTTAAGATGAACTTTATCTTTTGATAAAAGAGAGTCAGTTTTCGTTTCGACAATATTTAGTATGTATAGAAGGCTTTCTGAAGATTGGGTACTAAAGGAATATACCGCAAAAAAAAATACATCATTACCCATTGCCACTGATGCATTTTTACAAATTCTACCGTCAAAATGTTATCTCTAAATCACCATAGGTTACACTATTGGATTTCTTGCTAATGTTATGCTAAGTCTTGCCATTATAAGCAAGAACTTGCACTGCAGTTTTTATTTATGCATTTTATATTGTTTCACACCCATACTCTCTTCATAATATAGGTTAAGGCAAGCCGTTGCCATGGCTAAACAGTGTGCTCGGGACGGCTGTGAAACAGGCTGGATGGTCTCCCCCTGATCACTCGTCCTTTAGTATGTCTGGGTGCCAACCCAGACATATTGTTCTTTTTTTCTTTCTTTCTTTCTTTTTTTCTTTCTTTCTTTCTTTCTTTCTTTCTTTCTTTCTTTCTTGCTTTCTTACTTTCTTTCTTTCTCTCTCTCTCGCTCTCTCTCTCTTTCTTTCTTTCTTTCTTTCTTTCTTTCTTTCTTTCTTTCTTTCTTTCTTTCCGCCAAATTTGTCCGGAGCTTTTCTCTGACACCGTGCAAGCTACACTGTTTCAACTTGGCATGGTAATACACCTAGTAGGGAAGTTGTCTTTCTGACTTGGAATAGTCATGATGTTCAAAATTATGCTAATTAGGGGCAATTAAAATTTTAAAAGCTCCATATCTTCAAAACTATTATAGATGGATACAAAATTCAAAGTTCAGCACATATGTTTGTGACATCTGCCAATCTAATGGACATTGAAAAAGTTGTAAAATTTTAAATTATGCTAATTAGGGCACTTTGAAAATTTAAATCTTGAATATCTTCAAAACTATAATAGATAGAGATGCCATTCCAAATTCAATAAATAGGTTTGTGAAAGAGGTGCATCCAATGAACCATGGACCAAACTTGTAGGATTTGAATTTATGCAAATTAGATCATTATCTAAAATTTAAATCTTGAATATCTTCGTAAATATTGCAGATAGAGATGCGATTTTTACTTCCGCAAATTGGTTTCTGCTATAGGCACATCCAATGAACCATGAACCAAAATTGTAGGATTTGAATTTATGCAAATTAGGTGAATACACACAATTTAAATCTTGAGTATCTTAAAAATTATTATAGATAGAGATGCCATTCCAACTTCAATACATAAGTTTGAGCTACAGGCGCATCCAATTAACCACGAGCCAAAGTTGTAACATTTAAATTTATGCAAATTAGGAGAATATACAGAATTTCAATCTTGAATATTTTCAAAAGTATTGACATAATTTCAGTCTTGAATATCTTCAGCACTATTATACACAGAGGTGCCATTCCAACTTCAATACATAGGACTGTCCCATAGGTGCATCCAATGAAGCATGAGCTGAAGTTCTAACATTCACATTTATGCAAATTTGGTTAATACCCAAAACTTATGTCGTGAATATCTTCAAAACTATTGTAGACAGCGACATGTTTTAAAATGGCAAATATATGTTTCTTAGGATGGCCTATCACATGAACATATCGTTGAGCCTGTTACTATAATCATTATGCAAAACGGGAGACACCGGGAATTCAAAATTGTCATATTTTCTGGCTATGAGTGAGAGCATGTATAAGTGATATAAGCTGGTATCTCGAAAACTGTGCATTTTTATGCCACAGTTACTATTAAACATGAATAGGAAATGGCATATGAGCTTTTATCTGGTGCTGTCCTTTTGACCTTGAGTGACCTTGAAAGGTCAAATCAAGCTCACACTTCATGAAAATCTTTGTATATGAAAAACGGTGCACTTCAGGGCCATAGTTACTATAAAACATGAATAGGAAGTGATGTAGAGGCTTTCATGTGGTGCTGTCTTTTTTGATCTAGAGTGACCTTGAAAGGTCTAAGCTAGACATGTCTACCTATATCATTCTGTAACACTTTTCACCAACTTGGCCATACGGTTAAGATGTCATTACACATTTGGAGCTTATGTCACAGCTGCATACATTGCATTGTAGTTTCTCCAGGCACCCAGACTGATTTGCTAACAAGCAAATCAAATTTTCTAGTTTATGTCTGGTCTTCTTTGACTGTCAGCTCACGTGACTGACAAGTCAGGAATGCCAAAAAAATGGCAGGCCCACCATGTTTTTTTGTCTTAAGTGCAAGTAATAGACTTCGGGTTTTGGGTGGTTAGGCCTATTAAAAGCTTTAGTTAATAAAGAATTTCAAAGGTTGAAGGACCAGTTTAAAACCACCAGTTGTCTTTTGTAAGTAACTGCCCGTTTCAAGTCATGGATGAAATTCATTTTGTCACATTGGTATTGGAAAATGAATGTTAATGTTTTGGTACTTCTCGCATTTCTGTCTTTTGTTGGTTTTAACTTTACTTTTATTATTGGGTTGAAATTTATGAGTATGGGTAATGTATTTCAGAACTATTTGGTCATAAAAATACAGAAGTAAGGCAATACATTCAGAAATATCACAAAACGGGAACGAATTACGCAAGCTACCATAAGAATTCTCTGTATCTGCCCCGAGCTGAGTTGCAGATGGAGGTGATGCTGCTGGGTTATTAACCCATTCTTGGTCAGAGTACGGCTGACTCAATAGTACTCCTTAGCGCGGGTTTGGCCCATTGCGCGCAACCAGCGCCAAGAAAATCTATTGACCTTGGGAGTGCCATCATGAATGGCCTTTGATACAACTCTGAACAAAAATGGTCTCTAGTAACGAAAAATTAAGCTAAAAAGTTTAAGGCAGACGATAATTTACATTGGGAGTTTTGAGCGGGAGAGAGAGTTACACCATAATTCTACAACCTTCCCATTTGTTTTCGGTGTTGTCATCAGGTGTTATTGATACCCTTGAAGAACTTTGCTGGATTTAACATATTCAAAACAGAGATTCAAGTTCTAACATTCGAAAAGCATCATGATGACAATGATGATGGTAGTCCCTGATGATGATGATGATGATGATGATGATGATGATGATGATGATGATGATGATGATGATGATGATGATGATGATGATGATGGAAACAGTGCGCTACAAATATTACATTTTCATGCATTTACATTATCTCTTAGTCATACAATTCATATTGAATCGTACAATCATATGTTTTTCAATGTAAGATATATTGAAGACTTCCCATGAAATGACGGGTACAATGCGCCCCACCCGCGTTAAGGAAATCTTTTGGCCCGGTCTCATTCTGTCCAGAAACTCGAAACACAGGCTTTTGAAATTTTCGCAGTAATTATTTATGTGTGACTTATTTGTGTATGTGTCTCCTCAACGGAAGTTGACTGGATTGTCCACGGCATATTTCAAGGTGATTCAGTCATGTGCCCCAAAACTGGAAGTCCTTCTATATTTTTTTATGTTGATAGCTTATGTTATGCTGTACCTGTGTGCATTTGGAAAGGCACGTATTTCTGTGAACCCAATGGTGGGTTCTGACCTAAATGCAATGGGCAATATACATGTTATATGTTGCACAAACCATCTGTGTGCTACTGTTAGGACTTGTGTAAGTGGTGAGACAGGGAGATACAGTACTGTTGTGAATGGATTTTAATAGTTTAATCTTTGTTAATGTATTTCTGCGAGCATGGCCTTCATCCTATAATGAAAAAAAGCATTGATATTTAGTTTTTACTCTTTCTAAAGATATATACTTTTTTTGCAACATTAAGCGAAATTACATGTAGTTTCATATACAGAAAGATATGTTATCTTTGGGATCACTGATAACCTGACGCATATTTTTGCGAGTTTCCTGATATAAACCAGGGAAGTTTTTAATGATATGCCACTGGATGAAATACATTGAAGGTACTCTAAATGGCACAAAAACCATCGCATACACGTGGGCTAGGATTTTCAGCGTAGGCCTACACCTTCAGTCAAAGTTGTTATCTCATAAGAACTCAAAGGACTGGGTATGACATATAACGAATGTTTATCTTAAAGGCGTGGCGTAAGCTTGTGGTATCCATGAATACTTACACTTATTAAAGTGTGTGTGTCAACACACACTTTTTTGTTTTTCCTGAAATTCTTTCTTTCTTTCTTTCTTTCTTTCTTTCTTTCTTTCTTTCTTTCTTCTTTCTTTTTTACCAGCAAATTTGTCCGACACTTTTCTCGGACACTATTATACATAGAAACTCCAAACTTGGCATGATTGTACCTCCATACAAGCAGTTTGACCGTTTTATAAAGAGGAATGAAGATGTTAAAATTATGCAAATTAGGGGCATTTGAAATTTTAAATCTTGAATATCTTTAAAAGTATAATAGATAGAGATGTCATTCCAACTTCTACTGGGGGGTTATTGACCATTGCGCATCTTATGAATTTAAAACAAAAGTTGTAACAATTTAAAATATGCTAATTAGCAGCATTGGAAATTTTAAAACTTGAATATCTTCAAAACTATTATAGATAGAGATGTCATTCCAACTTCTACTAGGCGGTTGATGACCATTGCACATGTAATGAATCTGAAACAAAAGTTGTAGCAATTCAAATTATGCTAATTAGCAGTATTCAAAATTTTCAATGTTGAATATCTTCAACACTATAATCGATAGAAGTGTCATTTCAACTTCTACTAGGGGGTTGTTGACCATTGCGCACTTAATGAATTTAAAATAAAAGTTGTAGCAATTTAAATTATGCTTATTAGCACCATTAGAAATTTTAAATCTTGAATAACTTCAAAGCTATAATAGATAGAGATGCCATTCCAACTTCTACTCCTGTGTTATGGAGCTGTTGTACATTGCCACACCAATATGCTTTGAAGACACACACACTGATTTGCTATGCAGCAAATCATCTTTCCTAGTTGTACGTTTACATTTTTTGCTATACATAAATATCTTTCTAGTCCCAAATTTTATTTAGATTTAGCGGTCGTTCTCAATTTTTATACGGTAATAGTTGTGCTTTTAATTCATTTTGCAGTTGCATTGTAAATCTTTCTTTGAATAGTTTATTTGCCGTTGTTGTCGGAAAATCCTCAAAATCGACTCTGGAATTATCCCAAATACCGTTACATCAAAAAAAAAAAAAAAAAAAAAAAAAAAAGAGTCTTTTACTTTTGCCAGCCACTGAGATCTACCCGATGGCATTAGTTCGACATTGCATTTGAAGGCATCATACAGCAGGGTTTCATGATATGAATTAACAATGCGATGTCAAGATTTGCACACACGACTGAGAAACATTATGGGTTAGGATATTTGTCTGTTTCCCTTATTACCGCTGTATTTCATGCTTTTCTGTTAACTGGAAACTAAGATGTAACTTTTCAAACTGGGTGTCAAATTAGACATTTAAATCATTGCATGACAGTAATTTAGTGGGATGGATAATATATGCTCCCCAAACTTCACAACCATAAATGAATATTGGGACAACAGGTTATGCAGGAGGGTGCAGGAACAGTCTGAGTGTTATATAATACTCTTTTTATTGTACCTAATGCCTTTAATGCTTATCACATAAATATTTTATGGCAACCATAAAATTTCCGTTTTAGAAATTTCGATTCCCCAATATACATATGCTTTACCAATTCAATGTGTCCGAACGTAAACTGGCGGAAAACTAATTTATCAGTTTTGTTAAAGATTGTCACCTTTGATTTTTCTACAATATTAATTAATTTCCATTCTTGACAATATGAAGAGAGCTTATCCAAACAGCACAGCAAACCACTTAAATAATAAAATAAGATCATCAACATATACTAAGTAAACTCTTCTTGATACAGTGTAACAAAAAGGGTTGGAATTTATTAAGACATAACCATTGTATTACCCCCATTATCCATAAAAAGTTTGCTTGATAAACCAGACGAGAATTTAATTTGAACAGAGGAATTGTCATACGTATCCTTCAAAATGTTAAACATATACCCTCCGATATCATATGTCAAATAATTTATAAGATAAACCTTCATGCCAAACAATGTCAAAATCTTTTTGGAAGTCAATAAAACGGACATACGAAATTTATTTCTACCAAGTGTCTTTACATATTTGTCAATTAGTGTTCTGAGGACCAAAATGTTATCGCCAGTTCTAGATCTTTCCGTGAATCCAATTTGATATTTACTGTTTATATTTCTGCTTTTTGAGTCATTATCAATACATCTGTTCAAAACAGCAAAATAATTTAGATAGACAATGATAAGTGAAATTCTTCTGTATTTGTTAGGGTCCAAAAGTGATCCGCCTTAATGCGAAGGAGTTAATCGGTTTATCTTCCAAACGGTCGGAAAATATCCCGAAGAAAATATCAAATTGAATAGACGTGTCAGCAATATGTAAAATAACAGATCTTCACCTGTTTTTAATATTTCCTTCAATATCCCGTCTTTTCCGGGCAATTTTCCATTTTTAGCGTCGATATGGCGTACGTGATTTCAGTTTCGCTCATAGCGAAATGAATTTCAGAGAATGTGTTTTTAAATATTTTATTTGTAATTGTGTTTTGCACTTTTTGTTCAACTGGGCTCAATTTGTTACGAAACTCATATGTCAATATCCTATCCACAGAGCACTGTCAATTACCTTGAAAACTTATTAGTACATTACTTTCGGCCACTGGGCACATAATTGTCGGGTCTCTGATCGGATGTGTGTTTGAAAGTGGCCAATTGAGGATGATGACGTCAGCAGGGAACTTAATTTGGTTTGTGAAAAGTGTTGACAATTTCAGTTGTCTCTAGATCATTAGATACAACTTTACCAATTTCCAAAAGGAGTGGAATAACTTGGAAAACTTGTCACGAACAACAGGTTTTATCAGACTTCACACTTTTTTTAGAATTGACGTTGTTGTCTGGATCGTTAGGTTAATTAGCATATTATGACGGAATACGAAATGTACTCTTGGAAAACAACAAGGCTTCTTAGTTTGCTGTAAAACTGGCAGTGGAGGCCAAGTGCGCTACGCGTTAAACCTTTCATTTCCTTGCATCGCTTCTTAATTTATTTCTATAAGAGTTCGTCCACGGTTTGTCCTTCGGTATCGTATTAACGTGTTTCGAGGATATATGTTTCAACTACTTAAGTCCGATCAGTAAGTTGCCAAGCCATGTAGGCACCCAAAGACTCAGAAAAACACTGTCCCCTGGGCCCTGCGAGAGTGAATCGTCTTATACACCAACCTTTACATTTCTAAATTTCATATTGTTCTCTTTAAGGATGTGTTCTGGCAATGGTATAGTGTGTGTGTGTGTGTGTGTGTGTGTGTGTGTGTGTGTGTGTGTGTGTGTAAGTTGGGGGGGGGGGAGGGTACGGAACAGACTGAGATGAAAGCATACCACCACGTTTCGTTGCGTATATGTCAGATGTCCGTATACAGCATCAGTAATGGTTTTTAAAAAGCAGTAAGCACTTTACTTGGGCATACTTTAGACTTTAAAAGAGTTGGGGTAAACAGTGCATGTAGTTGGGCGTACAAACATTTTGTTGTTGCCTGATGTGTTAGGCCCACTAATCTTGAGGGTCGAAATATGTGCTGTGTTAAGGCCTAATTGTGTAATACAAAACGAAGTGCGAGGTTTTTTTATGCCCCACCAGGGGCATATAGATGTGCCCTTATCCGTCTGTTCGTTCGTGCGTCCGATTATAAAATTGTCACATTTGTGTCGCGCATATCTCCAAAAGCATTTGAGGTACAACCATGAAACTTTGAGGAAACATCTATCAATATATGAAGGCGTGCACCCGGGGTTTTGTTTGTCGCTTGGCTTGATTATACAGTCTTAATTTATCATTCATTAACTTAGGGAAAATGTTGATTCGACGTTAGACTTGTCACACCTGTGTCGCATGTACCTCAAAAGGTATTTGAGCTTCAACCATGCAACTTTGTGTAAACATCTATCAATATATAAAGGTGTGCACCTGGGGTTTTGTTTTTCTTTAATTATCTTGCATTAATTAATCATTAATTAACTAAGGGAAAATGTTGATTCGACGTTAGACTTGTCACAGTTGTGTTGCATGTATCTCAAAAAGTATTTGAGGTTCAACCATGAAACGTTGTGGAAACATCTATCAATATCTGAAAGTGTGCACCTGGGGTTTTGTTTCTCCCTTGGATGAATAATCTTGTATTAATTAATCATTAATTAACTTAGGGAAAATGTTGATTCGACGTTAGACTTGTCACAGTTGTGTCGCATGTATCTCAAAAAGTATTTGAGGTTCAACCATGAAGCTTGGTGGAAACATCTATCAATGTATGAAAGTGTCGACTTGGGGTTTTGTTTCTCCGTTGGATTAATTATCTTGCATTAATTAATCATCAATTAACTTGGGAAAATGTTGATTCGACGTTAGACTTGTCACATTTGTGTCGCATGTATCTCAAAAAGTATTTGACGTTCAACCATTAAGCTTGGTGGAAATATCTATCAATGTATGAAAGTGCCGACTTGGGGTTTTGTTTCTCCGTTGGATTAATTATCTTGTATTAATTAATCATTAATTAACTTATAGAAGATGTTGATTCGACGTTAGACTTGTCACATTTGTGTTGCATGTATCTCAAAAAGTATTTGAGGTCTTACACCAGTTACCAGCATACTCTTTCCAATGCTAATGGGGGGAATGACGGGGGGGGGGGGGCGTAAAATTGGTTTAAGTCCCTGGCAACTGATTGTCGGTAACCTGTACTAAGTCAGGTAGCGGACATTGTGTTTAATTTCAATCGATGAATCATTTGCTATGGATATTCTGGTGACGAACTTCACCTGTTTTGCAGATAAGGGTACCGGTACAAGAATCTATTTGGATCAAAATGCTTTATTGTGTGGTTATATCAATATCATTGAAAAGTTTTCTCTCCTTCACTTTTTATGGAATAATGTTTTGTAATCTATCGTGATAGTCGGTGATAGTCATTTGACATGAACCGGTCCATTCAATTTGTGTATGTGAATGCCTTAATCTAGTTAATAATATAAACATATTTATTTTCTCTGGATTGCCTCACGGTATACAGAGACTAATCTGGGGGCTCTCCAGTACATAAAAGGACGCACAGGAACATATACAATACACACTGGACGACAACAGAAGACTAAATTCACAGCTTGTACAGGAATAATACAGTTAATGCCAAATAATGGAGACATAATTAGATCATAATATAATACCAAATTAGTAAATAAAACGTCTAGATTCTGATATGAATATCTGAACAGCCTCAAAGATGAATACATTATCACTGTCTGGCAAATCCCCACTACAATTCAAGAGAAGATTGAATAAAATATCACTAGAGCACTGAACTATTAATCGGATCTACACCTTGAGCGAGTAAACGACACGTAGTGTTCAGTAGCAAACCCTTTACACACTGAACTTAGGGCAGAACAAAAGGTAATATTTCGTTTCTTGAGTAGGATGAGAGCATGCACACGTTGAGGCTGGAAGGATTTTGACATGATATAGACGGGCATTTAAAACAGAGAAGTTAAGGCGTAGCTGCGTATGGCATATGTTTAGAAAACGACTTCCATGTTTAAAGTATGAGGGCTTTTTGTCAACATTTAAGACTACTAAATTAAATTTAGATGTGATCTGCGGCAGGGAATCAGTGACATGAGCGTCAACCGGGAGGTAATTCCATCAGTTCATAGCTGACGGGAGAAATGAATTGTCGAAGCAATTGGTGGTAAACCTAATTTGGCGTAATTCAGTGCGATTTCTCAAAAGACGTACAGTAGTGAATGCAACATCGCGAGGAACGAGATCATGTAGGTATTGTGGAGTCAACCTATTACACATTTTGAACAAAAAAAATAAGTTTAAAGTATTTCCTCCGATTTGACAAAGTTTGCCATTCAAGCTCTTCGAGACGTAAGACACGTGGAGTGCATCTAGTCGCGCCAAGGCAGATCCTTGCTGCCTCACACTGCTTTAAACTTTTCAAATGCCGTTAATCAGCATAAATTATAATTCTTCAACTTTTGCTTGTGGTTCATTGGATGTGACTACCACACGAACCTATGAATTTAAGTTGGAATGGCACCTCTCCCAGTAATAGTTTTGTAAAAATTAAACATTTAAAATTTCAGATGGCCCTAATTTGCATAATTTTCAACATGGTATATATTCAGAGCCAGGTCCTCACTTCATTACTAGGTCAATTACCATGCCACGTTTGATACTTTTCGGAACTGCTGAGTCGGATAAAAACTGAGGACAAAATTCGCACGGGTATAAAATAAATATTTAAATGAATGAATGAATGAATGAATGAATGAATGAATGAATGAATAAATAAATACAAAAGTTAGTGAGTGAGTGAATGAGTGCATGAATGAATGAATGAATGAATGAATGAATGAATGAATGAATGAATGAATGAAATAGCCTGTGTTTGCACACAGACTTACTTATGCAGCTGTGTAACATACAGAGTAAGCAAAACTTGGACTGGATTTGAGATAAGGCCTGGATAAGGCAAGGGAACGGTTACGATTAAGTGCATCCATTATTGAGATGCTCATGGCCTGATGCAAGCACACGAGATATCAGTGACAGTCAACATGCCTTGGCATGGGGATGCTTGTAACTGACAAGATCTCTGAATTTGAAAGAGGAAGGATTGTTGGTGTGTTAATTTTGCACACACACCCTTCAAAATATGTGAATGTAAAACAAGTGGGACCGCCCCTTTTTTGCCTCCAGGGTATTTGATAGAGAATAGAATATCAAAGTCCTGCTGTACATATTCTGTACATGCCATTCTAGCAGTAATGTGAGTGCATCTTTCCTGTTTTTCGTTTGAGTAGGGAGGTGGATTGAGATGTACGTCCCTGGTTTGAGGTATATGTGGTTTACAAATAGTGTCCAATGGACCAGCAGCCTTCAAAGCAGGTTTTTAAATACTTGGTCGATAAGACAGCTGTAGATACATTACTCACCAGGATTGATAACATACACCAGTTCAGTAGACAAGTCAGTCCATCTGCTCGCTGAATGAAATGTGCTTACGTGTGTTCCGTCCGGATTTGTTTATTCTTTGCTCTGTTCATTGAGTTGTTGAAGCATTGAATTTGGTAAATTTTTAATCAGACAGGGCAATAGTAATTTAATTAAGGTGTAGATTTAGACATTTAGAATAACCATTGCCGGCACAGGATATGGAGCATGGAGTGATTGGACTTTTTAGATCAGCTGACCACAGTCAAGCTGACCTATTAGGATGGTCCGTCCTCCGTTCGTCCGTCCGTCCGTGATGCGTCCACACTTCGACTTCTCTGAAACCGTCAGCCAGATTCACTTAAAACTTGGTGCCAAAGTTCCCTAGCGTAGCGGTTTCAAGTTTGTTAAAATGGTCATGCTCTATCGATTTTTCGATTTTTCAAAGATTTTTAGCTCAGGTGACTTGTCAGTCAGCTGAGCTTATAGTATGGTCCATCCGTCCACAATTCACATTTGCGACTTCTCCGAAACCGTCCGCCAGATTCACTTCAAACTTGGTGGGAATTAACCTTGAGTGGGTCTCTATCAGGTTGTTTAAATGATCACGCTTCAGTAATTTTTGGATTTTTTAAAATGAATTTTTTTTCTTCTTTTTGGGGGCCAAATCTTAAAATATCTTCTACTCCAAAACCCCTCACCCAGTTGCTTTGATATGGCATAGGGGCAGTTCCTAAGGCTCCTACTTCTTAATTTGTTCACCAGGTGGTGCTGCTTTTTCTAGATTTTAATGATTTTTTGTGTGTTTTTGCCATGTTTAACTTCTACTTCAGAACCGCCATTCAGATTAAGCTGAAACTAGTGGTTGATGTATTCCTTGTCGAAGGGTCAAACAAAGTTGTTCACTAGAAGGCACTGCTCGGGATTCCTGATTTTTAATGATTTTTTTTTTTTTCAATTCGGGTACTTACTGGTAAATGCATCGTTCCTTCTGATTACTATTGACTTCAATGGGCATTCTAATGCCAAATACAGTTTCAACTTCTCCCAAACCGTCCTCCAGATTTACTCCAAACTTGGTGGCAATGTACCTCGGGTAGGTCTCTGCCAGTTGTGTTCGGATGGTCACGCTCCAGTGAATTTTCGGGGGGGGGTTGTTTTTTGTTTTTGTTTTTTTTGTAATTAATTTGTTTGTTCTTTTTTGGGCCATTGTTATAAAATCTTCTCCAAAACCGCTCACCCGATTGCTTTCATATCGCACAGGAACACGCCTAAAGACTACTAGTTCTTAATTTGTTCACCAATTGGAGCTGCAAATTTATTCTTTACTTAATGATTTTATGCGTGTTTTCGCTAATTTCGACTTCTTCTCCAGAACCGTCACACAGATTAAGCCAAAATTTGACTTCAAACTTTGTGGCAATGAACCTTTGGTGAGTCTCTACCAAGTTTGTACAAATGGTCACGCTCCAGTAATTTTTTGGATTTGTTATGAATTAAAAAAAATCATTTAAAAAGTTTAGATAGGAAAGTTTAAATTGAGAATTTCTTGTAATGATTATAACTTAAATAATTTTGGCCAGATTTGTGTCAAATTTTTTGGGAATGTACCTTTGATAAGTGTCTACTTATTTTGTGCAAGTGGTCATGCTCCAGTGACTTTTGGAATTTGTTTGATGGACCATGATGTTGCACATGTTAGTTTCTTCCATCGAGGTCAGACTTACTCAGTACATAGGTGACCTTGATCCTATCCCAAGTTCACAGAACCACAAGTGTGATGAATCTCTATGTCATCTGAGCATGGGCTGTTCACCCCCACCCCCTCTTTTTTGTTCTTTTTTTAGGCCTGAGGTCCTTTATATTTAAATCGATAGGAATTCACATTTTCCACTTCTCCAAAACCGTCAGCAGGATTCACTCTAAACCTGGTGGTAACGTTCCTCTAGTGGACCTGGCCAGTAAAACAGAGGTGACTTTGATATCATATTTCACAGGACCACATCAGTCTGTGCATGTAAGGTCAGCTGAGCACAGGCCTGTCACAGTCCTCTTGTTTTTTGCCCCCCCCCCCTCTTTTTGAGAAGGGAGGGGCGGGTTAAGAAGTGCACGGAAGATGTCGCACAATTGCTCCTGTCTGTGATAATTATATCTGAGTAACGCAGTGTGAGAGGTGTTCGAAGAATCGTTGAATCGAGGCTAGTGGAATCACGTGTTCCACTGGCCTGATAATCAAAAAGATCTGGTGAGCACAATAGCCAGAACATCTGTGGCTTTATGAAGTGCTAACGATATGCAAGAGAACCCATAAAGTTTGCGTTACCATCGCCAAGTGCAAATTGAGAGGCTTGGAAGCGACAGTCTGAAAAGGCAACAGCGGCAGGCCCTGCGTCCTGCGCGTGACTTGGACTTCAACGGTTTCTCCCTTGTGACCACATTAAATAGATAATGTAAGAGGAAATAAGATAATAGGTTTTTTCGATCGAGGAACTCGTCATATTTGGCGACAACCATCCAAATTGAGAGATTGATCCCCTATTATATGTATTGTGAAAAAATAAATCTTGAAAGAATGAAAATATTTGCATATTATGCCATAGATAATGTAATCAATGCAGACCCAGTCGTCCTTTGCTCGGTTTCCTGACCGGGACAAACATGAATTCATGGTGTTGCGTCACCTGGCACCTGACTACATGACCGCATCCCCCTTCCTCGATTTAAGTGAAATATTTATGTCTGTGTGCGAACACCGATATTCTGTTTCTGTCTTACTTTCTTTATTTATTTCTTTCTTTCTTTCTTTCTTTCTTTCTTTCTTTCTTTCTTTCTTTCTTTCTTTCTGTCTTTCTTCCTTATCCGCAATTTTGTCCGACAATTTTCCCGCACTATTACATTGAGAAACACCAAACACGGTATGGTTATAGATCCATACATGAAGTCCTGTGCTTTTACAAGGACGGTTGAGTGCATTTAAAATGATGCAAATCAGGGGCATTTTAAATATTGAATATTTTCAACACTATTTTAGCTGGAGACGTGATTCCAAGTCTTACTCCTGTGTTTTTACCACTGTGCATCTCAGGAATACAGCATGGAAGTTGCTGCAGTTTAATTTATTCTAATGAGGAACAGTTCAAAATCTAGATCTTGAATATCTTCAAGACTATGATAGACAAAGAAGCAACTCCACGCTTTACACCTATGTTATTGACCATTGTGCATCTGATGAACACAAATTGAAAGTTGTTCCATTTCAATTTATGCTAAGTAGGAACAATTCAAAATTTAAATCCTGAATATCTTCAAAATAAGACGGGGGAGAGTAGCGGCACAACTGCAGCAAGTACAGTCAGACCAAGGAAGGTTCTTTTGCAGCTATGGAGATGGACTAGCAAAGCAATTAGGGGTGGGCCACTTCAGTTCAAGTAGTGCTTCAGCCTGGCAGACAAGGCATCCGACCAGTGTCATGCCTGGGCTCTGCTGCTCCCTTGACCTAACTGGTATCGCCCAGAAGCCCTAGTGAGCAGATGCATCATTCGTAATGGGGCGGATGGGAAGGGTCCAAGAGGCACCTAGACCAGAGCTGCCAGTAGAGGCATTTCTATCTGAAGATGTTCAAGAGTAGTTGTACATATGTGGAACCCATGCAAGTGTACTACAAATTTTTGGTACCTCCGTCTCAACTTTAACGGCAAGATTCTTGAAATTGCCTGTTCATGGCCTATTTGATTTCCTGTACCAGAAATTATTTCTTGCCAGGAATCCCATTCACATTCATGTGCAGAAAACGGAAAATTTCCACTGCAACCCCCAATGTCATTTCACCCTTAAGGTGATTTGCATGTTGTCTCTCCATCACAAATGGCATTTGTAACACAGATACAAAGGGAAATATTCAGCGCATTTCAGAATATTCACAGACAGATTTGCTGGCAAACAAATCTTTTCTAGTTTTGGTTTTAATGGTCCAAGTGAGACACAAGCCCATTTGTGTATATATATATATATATATATATATATATATATATATATATATATATATATATATATATATATATACACATATATATATGTATATTTTATCCCGGTTGCTGCATCCCATTTTACTAATAAGGTTAACCTGGGACTTTTAATGCCCAACTCACACCCAGGAAAGTTTTTGACCTGGGGCATGTTATCTTGAAAGGTCTCATATTTCATTACTGTTGAAATTAGTTAAAGGCAACAACACAGAGGACGTTTGACCATCAGCCGGGGTGGTCGCTTTACGGAGCCAAAAGGTTAAATTGTAAAACTTACATTGTAATTACAGTGCAAACAGTAAGTCCTTTGGCACGTTTGTGATATGTACAATGTCAGAACTATTCATGATTGGTTTATCCAAGTAATAAAATGTTTTCACACAATTATGTGTCATACGGAATTTTCTATGTCACTGTTATACAGTTTGCTTCCATAGATTCGTAGTGTCAGTTTGACACTTGACAACTGCAAAACAAACTAATTAAGGTTTGTTGAGAGAGGACCAGACGTTGAGTAGCCTTATTAATAATACGTGTTATATGGTGCTGCTATGACATGTAATCTTAAAATGTAATACCGATACCTGGATGTGTGTCTTAATGTCCTCAGGTAGTGAAATACTACAAAGCAAAAGAACTGACTGATGTGGTTTGAGTCTTTTAGCTGAGTAGATTTCTGAAGTATATGTGATGGCATCGAAGGTCAGGTGTTAAAGTCTTCCCAAAAGTGGATCCTTTCAATATTGTATTAAGATTTAACGCAGATTCAATGGGATTCTCCAAGCCACTTGTGTCATCTGCATGATAATAATAATAATAATAATAATAATAATAATAATAATAATAATAATAATAATAATAATAATAATAATAATAATAATAATAATAATTATAATAATAATAATAATAATAACAACAACCACCATAATAATGATGATGATGATGATAATAATAAATGATAATCATCATCATCATCATCATCATCATCTTAGGGTCGCATATTATATTGTCAGTGATACCATTGATGTGGTCTAGGAACAAAATGGGGGAGCCTTTTTGGCAAAGCTGCCTCAACTGAAAGCTATTTCCTTTCAAAAAAGAAATAATAAATAATAAAAAGAAAAAAAAGACAATTTGCAGCATGGTTTATTTCATTGCTTTTATTTTATGTGGCAGCTGTTATAATGTTAGACTGGTTCGCCGGGGCACAAACGGGGTACTTTACTGGATATCTACGAACTCGAGATTCCAGAAGGATTGCATTTTTTTGACAAAAAACAAGGATCTGATTGAATTTGAGTGACTCGATCTGGTTCTTAAGGTTTGTGGAGCGATATTGAATTTTGAAATGCTAAGTTGCGCCTGCATGTACGTGTCTGTCATGCATATTTTGTTTGTCTCTGTTGTTGTCTTTTTACAGTTGGAAAGTGACATATTAAGACCATTGTCAACATGGCTGCTTCTATTTTTTTCTTTATCCAGACTCAGAATGCACATTTGCAACGTAGGATGTTATACAAATCTGTTGATGGTATTTCTCAGTAAGTGATTTGCAATTTGAAGAAGCAATAACATTTTTTTCCATGTCAGTGTACAACACCATGTTTGAATTTCTAATCAATAACTTAGACAGCACCTTTATATAAAGCTTCATTATCTGAGTGTAACTGCAATATATAGACAATGGCCATTTCAACATGAACATTTTGTAAAAGTGAATGCCAATACTAGGAAGTTTATTGGGCGATTAAAGTGACACTCGACTTATATTTTTGGTCATAGGTAGAAAAAGACATAAATTAAAACATGTATTAGGTATAATGCAAAATTTACAAACTTTGTTGAAAAATCGAGTTGCCTTTGTGGAGCTCAAACAACTTGACCTCCCGTTAAACGTCATCGCTTTGCGTGTCTTTTAAAATAATTGATAAAGACGATGTTGTCGTTCTTAATTGAGCTATTCTGATGTTTATTCAGAAAGATGTATAAACAAAGTAATACAGTTGATTTTACTTCAAAGCACATCAGCATAATTCTATGAGGAATTCTTCCTGCGGACGTCCAGATTCGTTTCTCTGGAATAACACCAGGTGTTTTGCCCTTTAATCCCCGATTATTACAGATTCATGTCATGATCGGAAACGTTTAACAGTTCTTTCTAAATTAACAACGAGTCAGCCCTGCAGACCATCTATTACCGCACTTAAAGTGAAACCGTAATAGAGATGTATAATTTTCATTATCCATGTACACCCATGCCATCCATTTGGGCATCAGACAAAATAAGTATGTGCAAATTCAGAGATCTGTACGTTTTTGCGACACTCAGTGCTCTCCGTTATATATATATATATATATATATATATATATATATATATATATATATATATATATATATATATATATATATATATATATATATATATATACATATATACACATATATACATATATAGGGAAGCGTTTTTTATGGCGTCCGTTACCCGCATGCATTCGCTTGGAACAGAGGTTGATCAATGGGTCAAGCACGAACTAAATGAAGGACAAATATTTGTTCATGAAAGTTATATAGATGGTTGATTGATAAATTGGCGAGTGCAATGTACATAGAAAATTTCAATTTAATATTAACGTTGTTGAATTCTCAAATAAAATAAAAGCATGTGCGAGGAAATTTGCATGAAGTCAAATGAGAACAAGATTCTTACAATAACAAAATTAATAGACAAATACTGCATCAATGATGCTAGTTCCCATCGTATATTGCATTCATGATGGTGGTTCCTATGTTGTGTCCCTGATACGAACTGACATCAAGCAGAACTGGGAGATCGATTTGTTGTGAGTTTGAACCTAAAGTTGAAAGTAAAATATAGCAGTTCGAAAGTGCATTGGAGACTTGCTCTCAGTTGTTGTTTTGATGGACACGATTCTAAGTTTGAAAACGGCATTGACATGCCAATGACACATTTCTTGAAGGAGCAGATGAAAAGTCATCAAATGTCATCCGAATCTTTGATGGGTGTGTTGGCCCGTGAATTTTGTGATCTTGTCCGTCTTGATGACCTGTCAGTCAATCGAATTAGGCCAACTGTGAAAGGGACTCACTAAATGGTCCAGTTTGCCATAAATTACTCTTAACTGTGCATGCAAAAGATTAAAGTTTTGACATATAGGGACGGTATAATATCAGATAGTAACTCTTAAATTAAATTAAGTGAATATATCGTATAAATTACACCGTGTTTATTTGGAGTAAATGGCTGGTACATATTTGCTGGCAAAATGCTTTAAATTTTAACATGAATGAAAATGTTTATAGTGTGAGCCGATATTGCACCAACTCTTTTCATATACTCATGAAACACATGTCAACAGTCTCTTTAGCATAGTGCGCCCTTTCAAAAGTGCACCGTGTTGAGAAATAAATGGAAATTATAATGAACATAGAATCTTGGATCAGCGATTTGGATACTCAAGTGTACCCATGATCCGTGTTTGGCAACTTCATGAGGTATTCATACCTTTTCTTCTTGGTGGTAGGGTGCACATAATGAATCAAGAAAAGGAAATTCAATATCACCCAGTTGTTTCGGCGTGGTGGGTTCTGCGGTGTCATCCTGGTACTTCAGTATCAGGATTTAACATATATGAAGTACTAACCGATCACGTTATGTTAAATGACTGTACTTTCAGCTATTTATAACCGTGTAAGTGGTAAGTGGGAGACGGACGCAATAGCTTTATGCCAGACGTTTGGTTTTAACCCATAGTACGCCGAGGAAAGCCGTAGACAAGTCTTTGTCTCCCACTTTCTCTTTCTGTCTGTCTGTCTGTCACATGTCGAGATACATTTAAGATGTTAGTTGGACAGGTCTTCCCGAAGTGAATTTGGATCTGATGTCATCATGATTCAGGCGAGTGTGATATTTATTGTAATTAACACTGATAGACTAAATAAGGTGCCACACTCAGTCTTCCTTTCTTGAAATGCTCCAAAACAACAGCATGCAAAGTGTATGAAACTTTGTCTTTCAGATACATGTAAACCATTCGAAACCAAGAATAGAAGAAAAGGGACCATCAAATGGAAAGAAACGGTTGTGGGCCATCGGCGTTTTACCATATGTCCTTTCGACCGGATAAATATGAAAAACAGTGCAAAGAATGTTAGTTATGCTGTGTCAGACTGTGAACTGATTGATGGCAAACCAGAGTGGGGATATATCAACATGGATAACTGTTCCGATCCTCCTAGTACTATACTGATGCAAATCACCCGGAACAAAATAGTGAGTGCTGAAGCTTAAATAAAAGTCGTCATTCTCTCATTCATATAAGATTTGTTTGACCTCGCCTCTGGTAGTGTCCCAATTTCTTGCTATTGTCAGTCCCCACCAGTCCCTCGGCTACATACGTTTGATATCAGTATTATGTATATATATATATATATATATATATATATATATATAATTATATATATATATATATGCGTTCGTTAAATTTTCAGATCTCCCTACAAATCATTGCATTTCTCAAATTTAAGGACTTATGTGTATTCTATTCTATGCCATAGTAATTTTTTTTAAAACTCCCTAGTTTAAATCGTGAGTAGTGGTCGAAGGACCACTTATTTTCAAGTTTTCTAGTTAGACGCTGCTGAGATGAAAGTTATTGAATATAGTGTGGTTTAGTTATGTGAAGCAATGTATGTTCGGTTGACCTTCCAGAGTATCTTAAAATGAAATATAAGGCCCCTTATTCCAGTGCAAGAGTTACATTGGAGATGAGACTTTACAAGTCGATGGCAGTTATGCCAAGTACATTAGTATGTATTTCACTTTTGAAGGATGAGCCGGGTGGGAATGTTACAGAGGCATTTCTACAGGAGTCTATGGAGCAGCTAGCACGGTGGTACAAGGAGCACCCAACGCTTCCAGTTTTGGTTGAGGACACCGGAAATCTGGTAGCGATACTCAACAGTTACTTAAGATTGCGTAAGAAAGTACCACAGAAACAAGCAGGGCTCATCTTGTATCTTTGCAACAAGCATCTAGATGATCGTGATAATTATAGTCTCGGGAATGGAAAGTAAGTGTAGTGTTTCAATTTGAACTTTTATTACTGACTAACATATTTCAGACGGGGTATTGTCAATGTTTTTAACTGCAAAGCTATGTTTTGTGGCAATGTCTTTCATGCTCTGTTGGCATTATACAAGAAAGTTTGCGTTCGTTTGGACTCTGCGCAGACTTGCAATTAGCAGAAAAAAATTTTGAAACAGGAAGATTATGACAATAGTGTTCGCTCAGCTGATCTTGCATGCCCAGACTTATTGTTGTTAGTGCAAGTGATTCTTAGTATATGCTTGGGCACATGGTGAAAACACACTGACCGTGACCATTTTTGGCTCAAACATCTATAATACAATGCCATCTGATATTGAAACTATGTGAATGAACCGTGCATGTTTCATTCAAATTCCATTAAGTTGCCCTGCAGCATTATAAATGAGGTTAAGATCACCTGTATGCAATTGTACCTGAGCCTACAAATAAGGTCACTTGTATGCAATTGTAACTGAGACTTTATAGAAATCATTATCAAGTACTATTAAGTATATAACAGGTCTTGATTTTGGAAGATTGATATACTTTATACTTGCATGCATGTGGTGGACGCAATTTTTTGTGGTTTTTTTGTTTTTTTGTTTTGTCTTGTTATTGTTTTTGTTTTTTGTTTTTTTTTTTGTTTTTTGTTTTTTGTTTTTGTTTTGTTTTGTTTTTTTCTGTTTTTGTTTTTTTTTTGTTTTTTTGTTTGCTTCAAATGTATGATAATTTTTGTTTGTGTACCTGCTGAGTAAGAATAAAGATATGTATATTTCCATGTGCTACCCTATATGGTCCTTGATTAAAAATCCAGACACGGAATTCCATAATTGACCCATGACCCTAAACTGCAGGCGAGGTAACAAGTATATGATCATAACACAGCAACTGAAGAGGATCATCCGCATGTGCAATAGGGAAGTTATGCTTCAAATGACTCATGAGTTACCAATTAAGCACAGGAATGACCTGCGTATTCATGATAACTCGGCAAAAAGCTCAAGATAACCCAAGCGTGGTCCTAAACTAGTCTATACAGAAGACGGTAATCATGTGCAATACCAAACACCTAGATTCATTTTCTTAAGTTTTCGAGAGATAAATGAAATTCACGGATGTAACCCTGTGACCTTAGAAATCTAGTCAAGATCATCCCAACCTGCCTGTTATGGAGGACGACCATCATGTGCAATACCGAAGCATCAGCCCAAACAGTTCTCTGGTTACAAATCAAAACTAAAATCATTGCAATTGTCCTGTACTCAACGAAATCAGGTCATGGTCACTGTGAACAAATTGACAAATACGAGATCCAAATGTGTGTCCGTATATTATTTGAAAGTAATTAGTTAACAGTCTTGCTCAAGAACTTTTTTTTCGATTTGCCCCAAAATGAAAAAAAAAAAAAAAAAAAAATGATACAAAATACGTGACCATTGCAGAGCTTCGCAGAGACCATCCAGGGCCCACCCCAGCTATTCTGAGGTCTGTCAGCGGTTACAACATACATGTAGTGCCTCAGTGCTAACCATGTGCTTTTATTGTCAAAATTTTCAAAATACAGGAAAAATTAGAATCGAATAATGGATAAAAGCCAGCATAAAATTTCCTAAGAATACGAGAAACTGCAACATTATTTGTGCAAAAAGGTTGAGTTAAGGCTTAGGGGCAACCTGTAAAATTCCAAAGCAATTTGTTAAGTAGTTGGAAGAAAAAAACATTTAAAGTTATTCCGCCCCAAATTTTATTTTATTTTTTATTTTCATTTTCATTAGAATATATTTTACCAGGGTGACCAGATAATACATATATAAAGTACCTGATAAAACATGAAAAAACTATTGCGATGTGACCAATTATACACGTCTGGTACAACAGCTGCTCATCATTCCTATATTATTCAATACAGATTCATTTCCCCCAAGTTTAAAGGGGATTCGGCCACCGCATTGTAAACATTCTATAATGTAAATGTGACATTGTAAACACGGGCGACGATGACGCCCTATACACGGTTGGACGCAGCAAAACAAACAATCTCGCAAGCTGAGCCGACTAGTATGTCAGCTCAGCTAAAATGCCTAATATACCATCATCGTTTTAACGAACTAGTATAACTTTTTGAAATATTGTACAAAGAGTGTAGGAATTGGGCTAATTTACTTCCCCCAGGTCGCAAAATGCAACATGACCAACATATCATATGGTCTTATTAGTCACACACACAAACACACATATGGTCATTAGACATGTAAAACTGACGTAACTTACTAATTTAAAAAAAATTACGCATACAATTATGCAAATTCACTGATGGCCGTATCCCCGCATCTAGTGAAATAATTATCACTTGCAGATTCTGTGATCGAGACGAAAATGTGTAATAACATTACCAGCATATCATATGCTCTTATTAGACACACACACACAAACACACATATTTGCATTCGACATAAAAAAAAACTGGTGTAACCTATTAATTAAAAAGAAAATAACGTGTACAAAAATTTCCTTATTTGTTTTTCGATATTAAAATTTCGCTCCCTTGATATTACTTCTTCTGACTATGCGTTGCACAGTTCACAGTGTCATCAGATATTGCATACTTAAAATAGCCTCATGTTTGGCACACATGTCTCTTATGTTTAAATAAATGGAATTTCTTCGTAACAATTAGAGCACATTTGATCATGACAGAATGGAGACTTCAGTATGCTTGTCACTTGTTAAGTTCGGTCTTCTCTTCTTACGTTACGATTTATGATAACCATAATCTTTCACGGCTTTCTCCCGCATGATGGATCCGGATAAAGGATAACCTTTTTTCCCCAAAATGGTTGTCAAGACAGTTAATATATTATAATCTCGATTTCATATCGAATATGCACAACGCAAACATAAGCGCCGAAGCACTATTTCCCGACAAAATACAGTAAGAGACTAGGAAAGATGATTTACTGCATAGCAAATCAGTGTGTGTGTCTTCAAAGCATATTGGTATGGCAATGTACAACTACTCCATAACACAGGGGTAGAAGTTGGAATGGCGTATCTATCTTTTATTTCTTTGAAGTTATTTAAGATTTAAAATTTCTAATGGTGCTATTTAGCTTAATTCAAATTGCTACAACTTTTATTTTAAATTCATCAGGTGCGCAATGGTCAACAACTCCTACAAGAAGTTGGAATGACACCTCTATCTATTATAGTGTTAAAGATAATCAACATTGAAAATTTCGAATACTGCTAATTAGCATAATTTAAATTGCTACAACTTTTGTTTTAGATTCATTACATGCACAATGGTCAAAAACCTCCTAGTAGAAGTTAAAATGACATCTCTATCTTTAATAGGTTTGAAGATATTCAAGTTTTAAAATTTCAAATGCTGCTAATTAGCATAATTTAAATTGTTACAACCTTTGTTTTAAATTCATTGGATGTGCACTGGTCAATAACCCCCTAGTAGAAGTTGGAATGACATCTCTATCTATTATACTTTTGAAGATATTCAAGATTTAAAATTTCAAATGCCCCTAATTTGCATAATTTTAAACATCTTCATTCCTCTCTGTAAAACGGTCAAACCCTTGTATGAAGGTACAATCATGCCAAGTTTGGAGTTTTTATGTATAATAGTGTCCGAGAAAAGTGTCGGACAAATTTGCTAAGAAAGAAAGAAAGAAAGAAAGAACTCGAGGAAAAACAGAAAAGTGTGTGTTGACACATACACTTTAATAATCGAAAGCAGATGAATATCATATAAACAATGAAACAGTCATGATATGATATAAAATCTGTCTATGTAAATGAATCCCTTGTTCTTAGAATGTGGACGGAGCACAAAAGGATCGGCCAAGCCATGTACGGAGTAGAGACCTGAATTAATTGAAAGTTGTACAGTCCTTGACATTAAGTGGGAGACCTTTCCTCGCCTTGGTCGTTTGGTACCTCAGTGAATTCTTATCATATGTTATGGTGTTGTAAACAGTTAGCTGCACTTTCTGGTTATCTCTTGGGATATAATATATTTCCTTTCTTACACACATGTTATTGAGGTAAAACGGACTTTCTTTGTTTAAAATTTAATGCACTTCTGATGAGAGCTCTCTAAGATAATATGAATGCAATTAAGATTTCGTAGCTTTTAGTTGCAAATTTTAATAAATAGAAACGGTATCACTAAGGACAATACGAAGTGCTCTTTCTTGCACTTTTCCATTTTACTACTTTCAGTTGGTCCACACAAGTGCCACACGAGACGGCAATAACTTAACTTTAATAAGATGAATGCGTTATAATTTTAGAATTCTTCCTTTTTATTTAGAATTTGGAAACCTGCGCAAAACACGTATCTGCCAAGCTGCCTGCTTACATGTAGAAAATTTGTGATCATAAAATTTCAGTTTGTGGTCAATGTAGAACCCTAATAATTTCACACCTTTGTCTTGATTTACAACAGCATCCTCAGTTTGGAAATATAAATTATTTCAATGATGTGCCTGATTTCGACGAGAAAGTACAGTTGCCTGAAATTTATTAGGATTTGCTTTCATGTAACCTTCAGATACCTACTTGATAGCAATATTTGTAGAATTTTCCAGTGATTTTTTGACACATTTCAAGTCGTAATCATGGCAATATAAAGTGTTATCATTCGCATAACTATGTGCATTACTTTTGTCATCCCACATGTTAAAGAAATCATTTATGAAAATATTAATAGTAGGGGCCAAGAATACTTCCTTAAATAATATCAACCAAGTTACTTGACGTGCTTCATATTTAATCTTTGTTGTCCAGTAAGCCTTTTAAAATAATCCAACTGCTTAAATATGGGGACTCTATCCGTTTTTCTTATTTGTGTCGAGAATTTACCCGATGTGATAAACATGTTAATATTTGTCAGGGACGGACACAGGACCGCTGCTCACACGGTGAGTGGTTTGAGTGGGACTTTGTCAGGTCTTCAAGCATTTTTGTGATCAAATGTTTTCAAATGACTTCAAGCTTAACTAAGCGGAAGTCAAAATAATGAGCATTTCTCTCTTTCATTTGATCAGCGATGACCCTTACATTCCAATGACAAGTTGTTACCCGATCTCGGGCTAGTGCTGAATTCATTCCAGCAGCAGAAGTCGTTAAAAGTTTCACTTATGTCATCGGGATCATGATAAAATTTAGCATCTTCCATAAGAGATAGATTTTACCATTACGACGGCCCTTCGCTTTGTGAGTCAAAGATGGTCAAATTAATTTCCAAAACGGATTTTGTGTACTTGAAAGACCGTATTAGTCTCATTGTACAATAGGGCAATCCAGTTTAAACAAATATGCCTAAATCCAATAAAACAATTACTTTGTTCCTGTGTAAACAAAAAGACTCCCCTGATCTTTGTAGCTTTTACTTCGTTTGTGTAAGGTTCGGTTTAGGCTAATCGCCCTGTGCGCTTAATGACCAATTTCCTCTTTAAGTATCGTGTCATAAAACCACACAGCAGCATCTATGGTTGCACTTGATTTGACACAACCATAGCAACCGGTTTCAGGTGGAATGCAGCCTCACATTGGACTTGCATGGCTTCTATTGAAAGAGGTGTTGTTGCACACGACCCAAAATGGTCACAAAAATAATAGAGCAACTACTAACAATTCAAATTCCCCTCAGTCGACAAAAATGACAGCCACGTGAAATGATCCAATTTATCGATCGGCTATTTATTCCTCCTTATTAAAAGCTTTGCAACTGCCGAATGTAATGTCCGCTTTGACCCACCTCGGGAGTTGCAACTTTGTCCTAGTTGGGGTCATGTAGTGCAAATCACTTATGTGATACAAATTGGTTCAGTGACTAGATGGGGGGGGGGGGGGGGTCAGGTATCAATAACAGTGCAATTTTCGCCTTCAAACAAGCTGGAGAATAGACTGCATTTTTCATATCCTTGACCTCAAGAATACTTACAAAACCTGGCTTATTCTTATTTTTCGTACGAAAATCAGCATTCAAGTCACATAGAATTAAAGAGAAGTCATACTTAACACATGGCATCAAGCAATTTATCCATACTGACGGATGGAGGTCGATAAACAACAGCTATCTATTTTTCCTGATTAACATGTACTTCAAAAACCATTGTTCCTATGCCATATTTGCTGCACTCTAAATTTTTCTGCGTCTCAGTGGAATATCATATCTTATATAAACCGGAAGGCCACATCAGTATCCGTTTCGGTCTTTCCCATACAAAGAAAAACTTTCGACATACAATGTGAATCTTCAAAATTATCATCAGAGTGCCTTTTGCTCTACAAAATAATCCAGTGTGTGCTTAAAATTTCAAAGCACTTTTCATTTATATTGATGACCTTATTTTGCATATCTTAAGTTTGATTGGACAATAATTATATATTCAAGGTCCATTGTGGACCGAAAATCAATTTTGTGGGCTTCCCACAATGGTCATTGTCAATTTGTAGTATCGAACATAAGCATTGGCTTCCAGCATGTGAAAAAATCAGCTTGCATTGGAGTAACTCAAATGACAAGGCAGCAAGTATTTTTTAAATCCTCGTCTTCATGTTGTCTATGACCTTTTGTAGCAACGATGTCGCCAAGAAGTGAACGTTGTGCTACCATTGTAGGCGAGATATACATTTTTGCAACTCAGCTTTCCAGGTCCAAGTAAAGTGACACCTACCTTAGTGTCTTCTTTTTCCCGCCATGACCTCGAACAAAACTTTATTCACACACTTTGCCAGCAAAGTAGTGTGCCACTAACACAGAGTACACAGTGAGCGGCTTTAGTTGCCATTTTGGCCATAAAACAACTCATTTAATCTCCAGGCATTATGGCATATCAATTTTGAGAGTATCATTTTACTTTTTTATCTGGAAAACTAGATCCTTCCTAGCGTTTTCGGTGAATTTTGCACTAACTTGTGTTATAAAGACCATAACCATTTACTCTGATTAAGGTAGTCAAAACAAACGAATGCCTCCAATACAACCAGTTCTGCCAGAATTGATACAAATCGTATTTATCAGTTGATCTTAAATAGATGAACCGTATGACAGCGTGGTCCATATGTATGGCCGTTTAGGCTGTTAGCTGGGTATTTTGTTAACACATCATGCTTTCAGTATAACATATTTTAGTTTTCCATCACTTAAAATGTTTACTGTCGTCTCCCGTTTTAGAATTAAGTTTAGTCTAACTGTGCATTTTTATTTTATTCAAGGATGTATTGGTAAATTTGTTGATTTTAAGGTGAATTGCTATACATATACATTGGACATGTCTTTAAGAATAGAATACTGGGATTTTTATTTTGCCTTGTAAAAATAATTTTGTCAGTTGTGTCTCATGTTTAATATAATAACTCTGTTAATGCAGATTGCTACGGACTATAATAGGAACTGTTTCAATGATTGACTTTATACACCTACCGACACAAATTAAAGAGAAGAAAGTGTTTGTTGCTGCGCATGCACTGCAACCGCCCACCACTCCACGGTCTGCTCGGCAACTCCACTTCAGTGATGCAAAGTCTGATGGTTCGAATGAAAGTACAACTATGAACGTCCGGCTGGATTACAGTGAGTAAATATGCCATTTTATTCCCTACAGATGTGCATATTTAACTCTTAAATAGCTTATAGAAACAAAAGTTATGTCTATATTAAATATGATGGTGGGCTCACACTCATACTTACCATAAAAAGACTTTAGACTCATATGAAATCGTGATATTAAATATCAGCATGTAATTTTATTGTTTTTTTAAAGAGCAAGTTTAAATGTCAGCGTATAGTTTCATTCTTTTCCAAAAGAGTGATAAATATTTACGTTACAAGTTGCCTATGCCTACATCAAATTAATGGAAAAACCATACGAGTTTGCACGTGGTCGTCTTTACACACATTATTTCATTTATTCGTTTCATATTTTAAAATCTACGATCAAAATTTGTGGAAATATAATAGATGTACAATTTCAGCGAATATGACAACCAATGTGGAAGCCCTGTTCCTAGTGGTCTACTCTACGGGAGATGTGCCGTGGCCCGCTCTGCCGGGCACACGACGTCAACCAGCTTCCTATACCTTGTATACTACGGTTAACCACCAATTTAACAGAACATACGGATTTTTTCACAAAAACAAGACATCAGATAGCAATATCATCAGGGGGAGCAGGACCGCTGATGGTGGAAGAATCATATACGCGGGTGATGAAAATACTAGCCAGACTACACATCATGTGCCCTCACAGCCAGATCTGGTGCTGAAAAGCAACATTTTGTACGTGTCACTTACAGCTGACAAACATGCCCACGTGCCTCGTGTGGTTGACGTATCATTCACAATCATACTTCCTCAGGTACGTGTAATAAATGTGACGTGTTATCCTCGCAACAAATAATCAGAGCTTTGACACTACTTTGTAACTTCTGTCATTACCATGGCCAGCTGTTGGTGCAACACTGTCGACTCTTACAATGGAGAATAAATTGGTAGAGGCATTTAATTCACCACTGCATTATGATAAGAGCCTTGCACAAAGAACTGGCGCAATATACCAAGTACGTTTTAATCCAAACTTGAAAATAGGTATCGACATTATTTCGAAAGCCTCACGTTCCGAGACGGTTATTTATTTAATGTTTTCTTTCATGAATGGTCCTTATGGTACGTCACCTTGGCATAGCAAAAGGCTACCTCTAGGGATTACACATGTACCAACAGCATAATAACGCATCCTTCCAGGTCATAATTCAACAGATTGGTGATGATGTAGTTGAGATATATAAGTTCACCTATTAATACTAATAATGATAATATCAGTGATGATGATGAAGATGATAATAATAATAATGATCATAATTCATTATAATTATTATTATTATTATTATTATTATTATTATTATTATTATTATTATTATTATTATTATTATTATTATTATTACTATTATTATTACTATTATTATTACTATTATTATTATTATTATTATTATTATTATTATTATTATTAATTTTATTTGGTTCAAACACCACTATTTGTATAGTGGACACCGGAGGTTCATTGTTAATTTCCCATGCGTCCATAGTCAAATGCAAAAAAAAACCCCAACATATAAATAAGTCAGAAGATAAGCGCACAGTCTAAAAGACTAATAAAACGCAATGTTATGCCCGATCCAGCTGGCCGTATCGGACTCCCGCCTCAGACTCCACGCTCCAAGCAAACACTTCATAGATTTTGTCAAAGAAGGACCCAAGTTTATAGCTATGATATATAGCCAGAATATCATTAAAAGGCCGTCAAGATTATCGACTCTTTTTTGAAACGAACATTTTTCTTAGACACGAATCCCTATTTGTATCGCCGTTATCAAACTTATTTTTTCTAAATATAAGTTTGATGGTACAAAATAGATTAAATTCCAATTCTTGTATAAAATTTGGATTTTAATACCGACATCAACTACAAATTCAAACAAACGAAAAGCAATGGCTGTACGAAGAGACAATTGACATTAACAGGAGGGTATTTCCACATAGATATGTTTGATGTCAGTAATTATCCAGTCAGATATTTTGAAATATTACTAGATTCGTTATTTTTCATTACTTGTCAATTATTGTCTTGTCATTCGTTTTGTGTACTATTGTTGTATTGTTGTTGTATAGACATTATGTTCAGATGCTCAATCGCTCTAGTTGTAGTGATCACTTAGATATGTTGAACAGTGTACAGATGTTTGTGTGTTCTGAGCAGAGATATGGTAGCCCTACAAGATCCTGCCTTTTGCTTCATTTTCACACTGACTCTTTTTGTACTCATACAATGTATCATATCATGTCAATAAAGTTAATTACTTATATATTTCTGGTCCACCAGAACAACTACTCTGAATCTTAAAGATCAGTCAGTGGCCAAGATATTGTCTATGTACCTTTTTTGCATATTCCATTCACATACTTTTGATAATCAAGTAATTGTGTCTCGGCACAAAACTGGACACCGTGCATTTTTGCACATGTTATTGTCTTGTGACAATGTAGTATATCCTGTATGCAAAAATAGTCTTTTCAGGGCACTAATTATTCACGTGTTTATATCGAATCCAAAATGCAGTCATGCAATATAACGTTGTTCCAGCGTGAAGGGATGATAAAAGTTATAAAAATACTATATTTGTACACATGGTCTAATAATGAACGATATGAAGGAATATGAACGCACATACAAAGTTCTCAAGTGCTGGGTTTTTCATACCACATTGTAAGAAATACAAGGGCACACGGCTGCAGTTTTGGCCATTCTTTCTTAAACCAGTTGCACATATCAACCCTTAAAGTGTTAATCACTGCTATAGTTGTGTTCTGATCACCGTTAAACATATAAAGGCTAAAAGATTCAAATTCTTCATGAAGATACCTTTCATTCGAATACCAGCAAGCCTAGTTCAAAGCAAAAAGTAATCTTAGTCGACAGCTTTCCTAAGGACACTTTGCGCGCAATGCTTGTTGTGGAGAGCCTCCAGATTAGTTCTGTATAACTATTTAGGCAATCGATGTAAAATAAATATGTTTAAAATTATAACAAATATTAACATTATCATCGTCATTGCAGGAGGACCGATTTGCCAAATGTGTGAAGTTATTGTCTGATTCACGCCACGCCTTCTCAGGTAAGGCCGCCAGATAAGCTTCAAGAGAAATGGATCCTTACAGTCGTATTTTTACTTATTCATTTATTTATTTATTTATTTATTTATTTATATATTTATTTATTTATTTGTTTGTTTGTTTGTTTGTTTATTTATTTATTTATTTACTTACTTACTTACCTACTTACTTATGTAGTTAGTTAGTTATCTATCTATCTATCTATCTATCTATCTATCTATCTATCTATCTATCTATCTATCTATCTATCTATCTATCTATCTATCTATCTATCTAATTGTAGAAGGTATTAGAGAAGAGTAAAAGCGATTTGTTTACAGTTGTCCTCTATACAAATTGTTTCGGAGGGACCCGATCCTTTGTGCACAAGGCCATAGACAGAAGATGCCGGGGGGGGGGGGGGGGCACAGGTTATTAAACATTTTACAAAATGCGACAAGTTTGGAGTATTCACATCTGGTACCTCACTTTGGACATTAGAATAGAAGTTCGTCTCGCGGCGCGTTGCAGTGAGCGCCAGTGCATATTCTGCCTACGTTATACTTAACTTGAAATTTGTTTGTCAATCTGATGTTATAATCATCAGAAATAGTAGATCCGTAATCCAGAATTTGACGTATCGTATAAGATATAGTTTAGTAAGGATGACGATGATGATGATAGTAATACTACTGCTACTACTACTACTGATAATATTTATAATAATAATAATAATAATAATAATAATAATAATAATAATAATAATAATAATAATAATAATAATAATAATCTTCAATTTTAACTTCACTGAGCAACAGTGGAGGCTGATCACACTTGTATTTTTGGTGTCGAAAATAAGACAGACAAGGAGCCACTTGCATGAAATTTAACACAAACGCGTAAAATGTACATATTTTGTAGGATACGTTCATCAGCTTAAAACACCAGAAGGCTGAGAAATGAAAAACAAAAAAACAAAGCAAAAAACAAACAAAAAAACTTCTCCTGAACGATGATGGGAGCGCACAGAGATAAAGATTACATGCGGTAGACACCAGCTAGACTTGAAATTATCATTTCCTTTTAAAGTGCATGTGTACAACTCAGTCTTTCACAATGCACTGCAAGGCGCGTCACTCAGGTCAGACAGGCTCGTGAATAATAACATTGCCCAGAACATTAATTACTTGAAACTGCATGTACGTACAAACAAAAAACAAAAACAAAAAAAAAACAACCAAAAACAAAAAAAACACACAACCCCCCCCCCCCCCGACTGACAGCATTTTTTGAAGGAAACGTTAGTATGCAGATGATTTCAAAATGCTAAACCGGGTTCATTTTGGGGAATTTGGGTTCATTTTTGGGAATTTGGGTTCATTTTTGGGAATTTGGACAGTGCTATTCTGAGTTTAATGTCCCTTGTAATAAATATGCGCAATTATCTACAGCCTTATGGTTTCTCTGTAACTGCTGCCAATTTTCTAGTTTACTTGTGCTTCCGTGTCGTAGACAAAAGTTTATTTGATTGAGGTGGAAATTATGCCAACAGGAGCAACAGTGTAGTTCTGACCCAAACAAATATCACAATCCAATCTCTCTACGCTGCATAGCCAATCAAGTCACCGTTTATGTCTAAACTTTCATCACCTTAATTCATCAATATTATCACATTCCAATAAAAAATGTTAAAAATCCAAGGCTTCAATTGCCAAATTAATTTTTACACGGGTCATTAGGGGGAAACCGTCAGCACGTTTTGCAGCCGTATGAGATAAGTCAAGATAACATTCCTGAGACGTTTTAGTGATACCGACAGAGGGGAAGCGCTGAACACGCGGAAAGGAAAGCAGTTGACTCAATATTATCCCGACCACGAAAGAGTTAAACATTAATATTTCTGTTGCAGGTGACAAAACAATTTGGCAAGAATGCGAAAGCACTCGCGTGGACGGCCTCCGCGTTACATGTCACTGCAACGGCCATGGATTCTACAGTTTATTCGGTTCAAGGGTAATCACGTTGTTATACTTTACATGATCGTATGCGCATAGGTACAGCAGTAATTATTTGATCCTGGTGTAAATCTTTGTTCCGGTGAATTTGACCATCTTATATGCATGTTTTTCGTGTGATAAATAAAAACAACGCAATCAAAATACAATCTGCTCACTCCGAGCTGGCAAAACGATTGAACATGCAGAACAAATCAGTGTGAGTATGATTGCCCCCTGCTCCTGTTAAAGAATAGATGTGGTCTACGGGGTAAATTAACGAGGCAGGGAGCAAGTTACTCGTTGGCTTGTGCAAGCCTCACCATGTGTTTCAGATTCTTTGCAAAAATTGTCTTTGAAATTTTCAAACAATTTAAATTGTTCGATTCATTTACAATTCTTTGAGGAAAAGAGTACTGTCTAATATTCAATCTTGTTCATAATTTGTTAATTTTATAACAGTGGCCTCTTGTAACCCTAGTCTGTAATGTGAAAAGAGTCCTCTGGCTTGATGTCTTCCAGTTCCCTGAAATTTTTAAACATTTCAATTAGATCTCTCAATCTGCTGCTTTCTAATGGTGTTAGGTTCAACCGTCTCAGTCTTTTTTTATTATGCGTTTCAGCCCATCCTGGTATTAATCGGGTCATTCTGCGTTGTATATTCTCAAGTAGGTTTACATCCCTTTGGAGACAAGGCCGCCATGCCTGTATACAATATTCAAGATGGGGGCCCAACCAAAGCCTTGTAGACTTTTTTTAGCATCCCTTTTGATTTGTAGGTGAATATCCTTTGATCGGCCCTAGTATCCTGTTGGCTATCTTGGCAGCTTGTGCGCACGGTGTACTACAACTGAATGAGTGATCGATAATCACTCCTAACTATTTTACTTCCTTGATGTTTTGAACCATTTCGACCCCTATAAACTTATCATATTGATTGTTATTAAAGCCAAAGTGAAGACATTTACATTTATCCACGTTGAATAACATCTTCCATTCACAATTCTATTGATACATGTTTCACAATTCATCCCGAAGCAATTTAGTATCACAATAATCAGCTATCCTTCTGTAGACTTTCGTATTAAAATTTTTAAAACATTGCAAACTGCATCAATATCTATATCGTTGATATATAGTATAAATAGAATCGGTCCCATTACAGATCCCTGGGGTAATTCAATCATAATAGGTGTCCATTCAGAAGTGGGGCCATTTATCACTACCCTTTGTTGTCTGTTGTTGAGCCATTCCATGATCCAGCATTTAACTGAGCAGTCGACTCCATTAGATTCCAGGTTCTTTATCAATCTTGCATGTGGAACTTTGTCAAAAGCCTTATTAAAATCAAGGTAAATGGTGTCCACTGGGTATCTAGTATCTATATATTTTGTTATATCCAAGAAAATTAATTAGTTTGTCAAACAACATCTCCAAGACCAAAAACCATGCTGGGAGTCCCTTATTAGCTTATATTGTCTCAAATGATCCATGAAATGTATTTTGCCCTCCTTGAAGACGAGTGTTACATTAGCCTGCGTCCAGTCAATAGGAATTTCCTGAGTTCTGATACTTTGTTTCTAGTTCTGATACTTTGTTTCAAAAATGTCACTTAAAGGGGCTGTTATTTCATTGGCTGCTTCCTTTACTATTGTTGGATGCATGTTTTCAGCACCCGGGGCTTTGTTAGCTTTCAGCTGGCGGAGCTTTTTAGTTACTAACTCCAGGCTAAATTCAATGCACTTAAGTCTCTAATCATCCCCTCGTAAGAATAACTTGACAGGCTCAGGCAGATTGATAAGTTGTTCTTGAGTGAAAACTGACGAAAAGTAGTCATTGAGCATATCCACTGTTTTACAGTCCTCTGTTACTACGTTTCTACTATCATCGGTCAAGGGACCTACTGTGTCCTTGGCTTTGGTTCTAGACCTCTCAAAAGCATAGCAGGATTCGGGGTGCTTAGTTCTATTATCCACCAAGGTTTTACATAGTATTGTTTGGCTTTTTGTATTTCCTTTGTTACTTTGTTCAAGTGGTTTTTACTCGCCTACCGGGGACTTTGACTGTGACCTTTGACCCCCAAAAAGATTAAGCTTGTCCAGGCTATATTTCCTATACCATAACACCTGCATCTACCAAATTTGATGTGTGGACGCTTAAAAGGATAGCGGTGTGTCACGCACTGAAATTAGGTCGCTGTGACTTTTGACCTTTGACCTCATTAAAGTTTTAGCTTGTACGGGCCATATTTCGTATATCGTCACACCTACAGCTACCTAATTTGGTGGATGAATACTTTATTGGGTAGGGGTGTGTTGCGCACCAAAATTGGATCACTCTGACCTTGACCTTGACCATACTAGTACAGTCAACCTTGCTATCTATTCTCTGGTGGGGGACTATATATTGCTATGCAATGCTTGATCAAGTTATACTGGTTATACAAGTAATAGTCATCAGTCTCAGTGTATCTCTTTCATGCATGGTACTTTGTCTTCCTTGCTTTGCAAACCTTCCTCGTCATCCAATGTGCTTATTATTGTTTCTAGTGTTTCTGGATCTTTTGGGAATGAATCTTCTAACACAGTCATTCACTGTTCAGCATCGTGGAAGACTTCAGTCAAACTACTCCAAATACTGACGCATAATGTTAAAAATTTCCCTTTTTTGTAATTATACTCTTCATATATCCTTTTTTAAATGTCGACTGAATAAATCATCTCAGAGGGTATGATATTGTGATATCGGTAAATGGCGTTCCACTATTATTTCCGCCACATTTGGTTCTGAAATCAGTACTAGATGAAATATATTGTCCCCGCAAGTTGGCTGATTTACGTGTTGTCCAGGAAATGAATCCTGTGTTAACTTGAGAAATGCTTTTGCCTCTGTCAATTTATTGTCCGGTGGTTGAAATCTCCTGCTATAACAGTACTTCTGTTTTCGCGACTGGCTTTTCATAGAAGTTCATGCAAGGCCAATTCGCTTTCCATATAAGCCAAGGGACTGTGTTAACATGTGCCTAATAGAATGCTGCCATTTTTATTGTAATGTTTCATCATAAAGTTTCTGTTTTGGGAGTCATTGAAAGTTCCTCAACAAGTATTCCATTTAGGTTTTCTTTTATGCAAGTCAAACAGCCTCCACCCCGTGGACAGACTCTATCATTCCTAAGCGTCATTAGGCCATCCAGCCTTATTTCTGCATCACTTTCGTCAGCAAAGCCCCAGTGACACAGATTATATCCTGGGTTCATAGGCTGACTAAAAACGATTACAACTTCTGAAAGGGGTACTCCCTATGAACAAAACACATATAGTCCCGCATACTGTGTAAATAAAACTCTACAAACTTGACCCAGTCTTTACAATTTGCCACATGATGACTGGCGAGGGTCATTTTGAGAAAATTTATTGATTTGATTTATTTATTTATTATTACTTTGTCTGCATAATTCTGCCGCAAAGTGTGAAGTTCTTTTATCCATGGTCAACTGACAATTGCATACCCGAGCATATGTGCTGGGGGGGGGGGGGTGTTAAAAAAATTGCAAACAAACACAAGCACAACTGAACATGCGGGACTTGTAACTTCAAGGTCACATGAATGTGAAAAGTACAATGTCGCTGATCATGTTTTGCCCACCGACCCCCACCTAGGCACATTTTTGAGAATGCGTCAAATTGTTCATTCTATACGACTAGCTGCACAAATAAGTATTTGCAATTAATGGCCCAGTGTGCATTGTCATTGAGAAACATTGAAAGTTTTTGCAGGTGACTGTGGGATTTTGTACTGTGTAGGTACAAATGCGCTGCGTGATTCTCAGTCATGCGGTACTTGTAGGTCTCTTTACAAGTGGCCAGAACTTTTTCTAAATTCATGCCCTTGTCAACTCGTAGTGAGCAGACTGTAGGCTAAATCCATCGTTTCATTCCTTGTGACGTGAACAATCAATTTATGGCGTCCTACTGTACATTTTCATGATAAAGACATTGTAAGTTTGTGGTCAGTTCCTGCGTGACGCTCTGAGACGCACAGACGAAAGTTTTCATTTAAATGTCTATAAGTCTCTTTTGTTTGATTAGAAGAATGGATTGCATGCGTTGTCGAGATCGGATGAAAACTAAGCTTGTTGATACGTCTTCACGGTGCAAGAAAACAAATTTCAGCAAACGTTAGAATTTTCACACGGAGTGATCACTGTGATCAAGGGCCAAGATCTAAAAGTAGGGAGTGCTTTGATTCAGCGCGTTGTAATAACCTCTGTGGCGGTCATTTTCTTTATATATATATATATATATATATATACTTTATTTTTCGTACTCGCAGTACATGGAGTTACAATTGAGCAAGGAAAAAAATCAAATAATCAAATCACAAGTAGTTAATGAAAAGTCAGTTCATACATTACAATTCACTTTAATATCAAGACAATGCGTATCCCAATCTTAATATTAATTTGTACATAAATAATCGATCAGTTGAAGCACCTCTGTTTGGTTTAAATTACAGGCCATTCCTCCGTCACGTACTTCACACAGCTCGCGAATGAGCATGGCATGTGCCCTCTGTTCTGGTGAAGCATGGCCCACATTCCCTTTGACGTTGCACAGATTGCTATAGAAATTGACATCATTCAACAGATAATTCCTTCGTTTATTGTACCTCTGTAATAAGTAGTTTAGCGATCTGCCTACCGGCGATCGTGAACCCTTATGAATTATTTTGAGACAAAATCCAACCAAGGAATTCTCACTCATATTTAGTTTGTGAATGAATTTAAAGAACCGTGAGTGTAACTGTACCTCGAACGGACTTACTCCACATATCTCAGAGAGTAGTACATTATGAGTTCTATAAGGCAACTTCCATATGATGCGTACTGATTTACGCCAAGCAATGAGCAATTTCTCTATTTCTGGACTTGTGTAGTCCCATAGCTGGGAACCGTAAAAACACGTTGCATATGATTGAGGTTACTTGTATCGTATTGATGAGAAAGCATGTCCAAACTGAGCCATTATGATATTAACTGTTTATGTATACCTTTTACATCAAAAACAGAGAACAAGCGTGCGTGGAAGCCCTGGGCTCTGTGCTCCGTCCTAAGTACCAAATATATAATTTGTGTGTGTGTGTGTGTGTGCGTGCGTGCGTGCGTGCGTGTGTGTGTGTGTGTGTGTGTGTGTGTGTGTGTGTGTGTGTGTGTGAGTGTGCAAAATAAAGGGATGTGGAACTGTTATAAGGAAACATGTATTTGTGGTCAAAAAGATGCTTTACTCTAAAAGTAAAAGATGCAAACTCCTCTATTCAACCAAAGCGTAATTTGCAGTGAAATTTTTTTGCCTAATTTGTGGTTATAATTATAAAAGGACTTTGGTAATAAGGTAACTTTAAATGCAGCTTAGTCAAGCCACCCCCTCCAATCTCACAAGGAATATTAGCAGACCTGCCAAACATTGTCTTGTCAAGCTATCAGTGCAACCCAAACCTATGAATGTGGTGTCAGTTAGTAGATAATTAATTGCTGTAGGCTGCCATAGAAGGGTGATGACCACAGTAGTGCCTGTTGCTGTGGCAAACTAAAACCAAGATTGATATTTTTAACCACGTCGCTGCCGATGGTCCAAGCCACGCCCAATCTGTACGGTCCTATTATATGTACCGTGTGTAAAAAATGATTTAGATATATTCATGGCAAAGACATATGGGGAGACCCGCGGTGATATTTATCAAGCTGTTAACGATCTCAATTATATATTTAACAGAGCGGGTAAATTAGCTTTGAAATATAGTTCTTCGAAAAAGCGCAAAAAGAAACAATTACCAATTTTTGCCAGTACAAATTGTTACACACTTTCCTGTGGCTTAAAAGCATTGGCCCGACAACTATCTTCTGATCCCCATAACTGTTCTTTACGACAAACATACTATGCCACACGCCGAGAGTTCGCAAAATGAGTAAAGCGTGCGAGCGAAATTTTAAAAATAATCTCATTAACTCTCTGAGCAAGCTTCAAGGAGATAACCCTAAGGAGTACTGGAAACTCATTAAACTGTTGGAAAATGTAGTATGCCCCAAATCAATCCCGTCTGAAAAAATAGATGCAAAAGTATGGTTAAATCACTTTACGAGAATCATGTCACATGAAACGAAAGTAAAGGGCAGTCCCATGTACGATCAGGTTAAAAAATTATTAGATGAAGCAGTGGTCCCCACATGTTCTGAACTCGATTTTAAAATTAGTAGAAGTGAAATAAAATATTGTATTGATGAACTAAAAAATGGTAAATCCCCAGGCAAAGATGGAGTATTGAATGAGATGATCAAATCCTGCAGAGATACATTACTTCCTGTATTAGCAAAGCTATTTTATATGATATTTACATCTGGTTGCTTTCCACCTCCATGGAAAATAAGTATGCTTACACTTATACATAAAGGTGGATCTGCTTTAGACCCTAATAAATACAGGGGCATTTCTTTGAGTAGCTGTTTATCCAAATTATTTTGTGCAGTAATGAAAAAACGTTTGGACCACCATATGAAGAAAAAGGGACACAGCAGTAAATTTCAGATTGGGTTCGTAAAAAATTGTCGCACAAGCGATCACATATTTGTCCTTCCATCTCTTATAGACAAATATGTCAAAGTAGCGGGCAAGCAGAAATTCCTTTACGTATGGTTTATTAATTTATAGAAAGCCTTCGATACTGTGTGGCATGATGGTCTATTTTACAAATGTCTAAAATATGAAATAGGAGGATTTATGTATAAAATTTTGAGAGACATGTATGACAAGTCGTCTATACAGATAAAATTCAATTCAGGATTATCCGAAAATATATATCTAACCAATGGCGTAAAACAAGGATGTGCTCTTAGTCCAACGTTATTCAATTTATTTATTAATGATTTACCAGAAATTTTTACAGATGATTGTGATCCAGTTACATTATACAAGGAAAAAAACTGAGTTGTCTTCTTTATGCAGACGACCTTTTACTCATTTCGGATAGTCAGAGTGGTTTGCAATGTTGTCTTGATAAGCTCTATTCATATTGTCAAAATTGGAACTTAAAATATTAACGTGGAAAAATCTAAAGTTGTTATATTTAATAAGGCTGGCAAGAAGATTGTGAGACGATTTTTTATCGGTAATCAAGAATTGGAAATATCTAACAAATTTACATATCTGGGTCTTGAAATGACGTCAAATGGAAATTTTGCTGGAGCTGTCAGACAACTATGTGAAAAAGCAAGGAACTCTCTTGGTCGCTTAAAGCGAACTTTATTCAGTGACATTGTAGATATTCGATTGCATCTTGATTTCTTTGATAAACTTATTGCTCCAATCTTTCTTTACAGGTGTGAAATATGGGGTGCCTATACAATTTCTCCACTAAAATGTATTGGTAGGGATGATATTAGTGGATATTTTAGGACGGAGTTTGAAAAGTTGCATCTGAGTTTTCTTAAGTACACTCTGGGAGTGAATTCAAAAGCCTCTAATATTGCTGTACTGAGTGAGCCCGGAGCATATCCATATTCGTTAAAAATAATGAAAGTTGTTTGTAGGAACTGGCACCGCATAAGAAACTCTGATTCACATGAAAGTTTATACGATGCTTACAAATGTAATGTTGAATTGCTGGCATCGAATAACTCGACCAGGTTGAACAATATCAAAACTACAATGTCGCTAATTAGCTGTAATGATATTTGGAACAATGACGGTGATGAATACGGGGAATTTTAACACAGTTTAAAAGAGAAATTATTAAAAGAGAAATTTATACTTCAATGGCAGAATGACTTCCTTAAACAAGCCTATCCAGATAAAAAGTTGAGAACCTATTCGAAATTTAAATCAGATTTCAAAATAGAAAAGTACCTAATTGTATTAAAGAATTTGAACGAAAGGAAAAACTTGACCAGATTACGAATAAGCGTACATAATTTAAACATTGAAAAAGGTAGACATAGAAGGCCAGTTAAAGCTCCCATTGATGAGAGAATTTGTGATTCGTGTTTGGAAGTCTAAGATGAAATTCATTACGTTGTAAATTGCCAAAAGTTTAGAGAAGCCAGAAATAGATTATTTGATACTATGAGTAAATTTATCGTAGATTTTGACCATTTATCGTCCGAAAACAAATTCATGAAACTTATGAAATGTGACGAAATTGAAATTATATGGCAATTTACAAAATTTAGATCGGAAACAGTGAAAATCAGGGGTACACTATAGTACTCTGAAGTCATTAAAAACCTATGATACTTTGAGCTGTTTTTTTTTGGGGGGGGGGGGCTGCCCCTAAGGCATACGTATCAGGGATTGTTGTAATGTACTGTGTTGTAGTGTACTGTTGTGGTATAGTGTATTGTTTAGTGTATTGAGTTACCATTTATTGTATTTATGGTGCAATAATAAAGTCATTCATCATGTCCCCATGCGTGCCCTGGTCGTCGGAACTCGAAGTTCTGATTCTGCAAGATATGACAATACTTTCTATGTGTGCTCAGAATATTCAACTTGATGAACCATCTGTATTTACTATATACATAAAATACCTTCGTCTGCTTTGACTGCGGCCATGGACACAATGTTTGTTGCCAAATATCACCCATATCATCCATGGTGAGATCACGATTTTGATCTGAAAATACCAATTGTATCATATGTGACAACTTCAAATCAATTTACATTCATTCACAATTGAGAGTACTGCCCAAAACTTTAGAAATAGAGTTTTTTACAAGTCATGTTGACAAGACAACCACCACTGTAGGCCTTGTGATTGGTTCTTGACTCAAAACGGCCACAACTCACAGCACTAGATAGAGTCTGTACGTTACACTGCCTGGACTAAATTGATCTGAAATCCTATCGTATGGCTGACTGAATGAACACGTGCGCCCTTCCCTCACATCCAGGCTCCTTGTTATGATTCACATGTAATAGTTTAATTAATTTGATTTCAGGGACTTTCCATACCTTCGGGTTAAAATTCCTGATAGCAAGAGGTTACACATTTAGTCGCTTTAATAGGTACACTTTTAAAAACCGATATCGTTATTTACAAATTTACCAATGAACAGAACGCTTGCTTGATCTCCTTTTATGTCGAAGTACAGGCACACTGGTACATATTTGAAGCAAATAACTTCCTCCATCAGTTTGTATATGTAGTGTGCTACACATCTGTAATAGCCTACAGAGAGACCTTATGCTGTAAAAATTGGTTATGTAACCAAATTATGTTATTAACAATGACACACTGCTCTGACGTACAACAGGGTCTGCGCCGGATTGTACCCAGCGGGGGTGGCAACATAGCTACATTTTTCGTAAGTATAATGCGGACTGTATATATACATGGCCGTCCGTGAGATAAACTTATGAAATTATTCATTTTACTTGATTAAAGTGGTCTGTTTTGTATGATGGCTCAGTAATGCATCTTTCACTTCTGTTGATATGTGAGCGGAGGTAACCTGATTCGTTTCTAGGCGTTTTTCCTAAAATGCTTCAATAATTCCAGTATCTAAAAGACATGGGCAACATGCTTTTGTATTAAACAGCGATGCTGTCAGTATGGGTTTCTATAAAAGTTCGGAAACCAGATTGTGTTCTGGTAATATTTTCAAATTCCATTTGCCTTTTTAATTTCAAATTATATAAGGCTACATTGTTCCTATTGTGATTTTGTTTCTGATGTTGGGATCAAAGGGCCTTGTAATTGTTTTTTTATGTCTTATGTTACATTGTAAATGTACGCTGCTGAAGGAAATACCTTTTCAATTATTATTGCTCACGTATCATAATGCAATTGGAATGTACTTTGATCGCCTGACGGTGCCTTTCAAATTTTTATTGGCGTCTCTTATTTTGCTATTTTTGATTTTCCCGAGATGTCTCCATCAAATAAACAAAGTGTCAACATTTTCAATGACAGGAGATTGTTATGGTTTGGAAAATATTCGGGGTGTCTCATGTGGTTTTCAAACTGCTTGTATTAAATTTTGGAACATTTCTCATTGATCAATTTAACCATAGACGCAATAGGTTCATTCTACAGTGATACATGTATAGTGCAACATTCTCTACCAAGATATGTATCATGCAAAATGTAAAAAGCACATCTTGACTATAGTTATGAGGTGAGGATAGGATGTTGTTTAAATGTGGCAGCTTTGTTTGATGTGTACTGACTGTATCCAAATAATCGTCTTAACATAGATTTTGTCACGGTTTTCAAGGTCGCTATCATGAAGTTCAAAACTTTATAATTTTGTTGAATAATAACTATACATGTAAATAGGTTCATCATAAGGAGGGAAATAAGACGGAAAAAATAGATCCTAATATGTATGAAGAAGAGTTTTATACGCTCGATATTAAAAACAAAATGTATAAAAAGACGGAAAAACTAATTGGCAATGTTTAACATTGACAGAATAGCAGAACCTAACTGCTCAACTTGGTGGGTGCGTTCCAACCCATAAAATGTTCAAGACCCAAAATGTTCTGAAACTTTTAACGGATCGAATTCATTTTTAATAGCATGCCTAAACTGTCTGTGGTGATTGCAATGAAAATATTTATTGTATATCCGTACTTTATCTCGTTTCATTTACACATTTTCTCACATAAGGGGTTTCCATACATATGGGAGTTGCATGTCTTCGGTCATGTTCTTCGAGCTGTGGCGTTGCTGTGTCTTTTCATGACTTTACTCACATTTTTGGTGTTCAGGTAATACACGGCATTATTTATTTACAGAAACAAAGTATTGTGTCGGTGAGCTATCTCAAAACTAAAGAAGACGCCGCATTTCATGATTTTTTAAGCCACTTAAGACGACGTTACAGGCAATCATTATTAAAACGGTGCTATAACAGACACTTTAAAAGGCGTGTGACTATAAAGTCGTAGCGTGTCAGTCCACGGACACATAACTGTCTTTGTCTAGTTCAAGTATGAGTCGCAGAGCTAAAATGCAAACGTAATAATATCCATCATAATTCTATATCGATTATAGGGGCTCGTGGAACGGTACTCCTGCTGTTTAACATTTTTGCGTTTTTAATTTCAGAAAACTTCGGCGGGGCAGGCCAACATATATACTAATGAATCTGTGCCTGGCACTAGTCGGTCTATTGCTCATATTTTATCTGTCAGACACCATGACTGGCAGCAAATACGGCTGTCGATGGGCCAATGGCCTACGTCTTTATTTTGTTCTAGCGGCACTATGCTGGAATGGGGTGGAGGCAGTCAACATGTACTTGATGCTAGTCAAAGTCTTCAAGACAAAGATAAACAAGTTTGTTTTGAAGGCTGCTATAGTCGCATGGAGTAAGTTCCTTTGACATTTCAAATGATATTGTACTTCAAGAAGTCTTAACACTTTGCCTTGAAGAGGAATTTTTGAACTGGTTCATTTCACAAAATAGTTCAACTAAATCTAAACGTATATTTCCGATATGTCACTTTTTCTCCACATATATATGTATATATATATATATATATATATATATATATATATATATATATATATATATATATATATATATATATATATTATAACTCTGCAGCTTCGAGACTTACATGTGGTAGTTTACGGGTACATGGTGAGAGCACACATTATCTGCCTGTTTGTGTTCTGTCGCTTCTAAACGGTAGAAAATGCAGTTAATCACTGTTCCTAATTCAAATTTTTCTTCTCATCGACTGTTGAAAGATCCTAAATGGAGTGTGATGTTACGAAAGAAATATATGTTGCTTTGAAATAAAAAATGTTGACGTATGTAGTTAATTTTTGAGTTACCATGCGGTCCACAGTGCTTTGAGTAAAACTAATCTCCAGAAGACACAGCGCTCCGCCAAATTTAAATTATACACGCAATAGCAAAATGATGGGACGAAACTTGTACTGTTGGTGTGTATAAACATAATTTATTGATAAACTTACAAATTTACAAACAAGACTAAGCCTCATATAAATCTCACTTCTATTGTTGAATATAAAGGCATACAATCTTTTTATTACTTTGTACAGGTTTACCAATAATCGTGGGCGTGGCCACGGGTTTATCTGAAAGCAGTGCATTTGACGGAGTATACATCGACTGTATATTCACGTAGGTCTGCAAGTTTACGGGTTAATACACTGATAATGATTGGGTAAAGACTGCCATGCTTTTGTAAGAAGAGCGCACGGGAACTGGGAAACTTATCCTATCGTTCCATATCTTCATATACTCTTTATAAATCACCTGGAGAAAAAACAACAGAGTCTGAGATAAGTGTCTCATTGCAGTGCCTCCTAGACTTTATCTTTCAAGCAGGAAATAATTTCTGCAATTTTTACAAAAACTAACTTTACATAGGTTACTAATAAAGTATTTTCTCTGTGAATTTCATTTCTCAGATAAATATGACTTAAATAGGTTTTAGATAAGATACAAGACGTATTGATTGCTTGTCCACTGGCTACATCATATTTATTGTGATTTTTTCTGGTGTTTCACTTATCATAGCTGAAAGATTATATATATATGTATATGTATATATATATATATATATATATAACATATATATATATATATATATATATATATGTGTGTGTGTGTGTGTGTGTGTGTGTGTGTATATATTTGAGCTAATATCGTTTCTGACCAAGTGAAATTAATTTATGACACAATGTTACTCTGCTTTAATTGTGTATCATTGGTTTCCTTTAACTCATTCCATACCATTCCCTCATTATTCCGTATATTTACCTCAATGTAAGACGACAATTGCATATTTGAATTCTTCATGAAAAGAGCTTTCGTTCAAGTACCAACATGCCTATAGTCTTAATTAAGTCACTGCCTGGCAAGTCATGCTGTAGCTGTCCTTGCGGCAGCTGCAGCATGACTTGCCAGGCAGTGCCAGAACCACTGACCAAGGCCTGTGACCATCATATTGAATGAGTTAAAAAAAACCCCTTTTACAATAATCTTTGAGGGACTTTAGGGCATAACATGTTGAAGTTCGTGCATGTTGCATGTGTACGAATCGTCTGCGATATTGTGACGGTACGGTTGAGAAAACACTGTTTTCGCACTTTTTAAAAAATAGATCGTAAATGAAGTTATTTGTGGGCTAGTGCCCTCGACCAAATGATATTCAACTCTCACTTCAGAGCTGTACAATGCTATCATTTGTATTTACGTGCAAATGATGCGGAAACGGTTGTAAATTATCTGAAATATTGTATCCTGTTGTTCAATTCTTATGTCATCTGACGGAGTGTGTTCCAATGATTTATAACAGATGCAGACTCAAGAAAAAGACAATGTTATTGTCATTCCTCGTGCCAATGGCTGTCATATTGACGCACAACATGATCATCTTTGTTATGGTTCTCAGAGTGTTAATCAATCACGGAAAAAATCATGGCGCAGGTAAGCATCTCTGTCAAATTATCATGGAAACATCAATGATAATCTTTGTAATTTCCTACAAAATAGTACGTCACATTACCGTTTAAATTAGTAGAAATGCTTATGATGTAAACTTATGGTGACTTTGTAAGCCCGGCGTCGCTGTTTTCGATTCCTGATTTTATGACTTTTTTCAATTTTTTGATGTTTTTAACAACCAGGAACAATCCATAAGAACTTGTGGTTCACATAAATATCATTAGATCTGTATTAAATATGTCACAATTGGTGCAGATATAGCATGTGAAATGTATTTTTATTGGAAGATGAGAACTTCGAAAATTATTAATTCTTTAGATGGAACTCCCTGTTTTTTTATTTGTGTTGTTGTAACATTTTGGTCTTTCCTTTCAAAAGCATTGTTGAATTGCCGAGATACGTTTCAGACTGAGTCTTGATGGATGTCCCGGCTAAAGATTGGTGATCAGACAGTCATACTTTTGTTTCATGATTTTCAATAATTTGTTGTACTGTTATACTAATTAATGCCAGATTGCCCAGGCACTTTGCCATGAAGTAGGCGTGGGAAAGAAACAGACAGCGAAGCATGTAAGCTGCTCATATCTACCAAAAGAATACATGTGTATTTCTTCTCTGAAAAAATACGCTATTATGGTTTTGAAAATTAATACAAACAGGAATCAAGAAAATAACTGTCTGGTTAACAAATTTAATAGGGCATCAATCGTAAATATGTCTCAAAGTTATTTAGCAGTTCAACTAATAGTTATAAAAGAGGGCAACATGGCTACAAAAATACAAGATTAAAACAGATAAAGTACACCAACATAATTGATGCAAAAACAGGGTTGCACCAACACAATTGATATTTTTGGGCGGGTTTTATCTTAGAATAAACCTAGATGTCACAAACTACTGGTACACTCGCACCGAATTTAACATGTTTAATACAGCCATAATTATATTAATATGAAGTCAGTACCCAAAAGCATGTCAGCCAAGTATTATTAATATAACAAAATTTGAAAACAAATCATAAAAAATAAAAAGCTGATATCAATGACACATTCTTTACAAAATACATGAGGTACTATTCTCCGTTAAGAAGACGTGCCTTGTTTCTCTACAACCAAAGTTTGATAATATGCAATCTCCTGCAGCGCCTATCTAGTCGCATCTGATAAGGGTAATTAGCCTCTTGATCAACCAATTACCTGTCACTCAAACCAGCGGTGGTTAATTGACATCCACTAGGTTGATCAAAGAAAACAGTAACGTTAGTCAGAAAAGGCCAAATAGGATCTGCAGGCAGCTGCATATTAAACCTTAAAGTGCTGATTTAAGACTGAGAGAACAGCTTTCCTGTGGGCACTTTGCACGCAAAGTGCCCACAGGAAACGTGTTGACTAAGACCACTTTTTGCTTTAGATTAGGCATGCTGGTATTTGAATGAAAGGTATCTTCATGGGGAATATGAGTCTGTTAACCATTATATGTTTAACGGTAATCAGAAATCGACTATAGCAGTGGTTACCACTCTAAGGGTTAACAAACCTTGATTGTAGACAAACAAGGTACCTCTAGGACCATCTTTTTGAATGGGTAGTAAGAGAGCATGAAGAGGAGAGTTTATTTGAAAATATTTATACTCATTTTCTTGGAAATCTTATTTATTGTTTTGTGACAAATTTTTGAATTTTTTTTTAAAAAGAAAAATTAACTCAAAACCTCCAATTTTGAAAATGGAATTGTTTTTAATTCGGCATATCTTACAACCCTTATGTCCAATTTTCATACTTTATGCCAGAACCGAACATCGATCTCATTTGCAGCACATATCTTCCCACTAAATCAGTCCCAGAAACTATTCGTGTAACAAGGTGAAAATAAGTCTCAAAAGTACACTGCAAATCCGACGACTCGCAGGAATGGGAAAAGTAGGAGGTTACCTGGGCCTTACAGGAAAACTTTTTAAAGCATTAAGACAAAGCATACTTTATGTACTTGTGACCAAAGCCTACTGCTATCTAAATACGTACTATAAAACTAGTTTTAACTCTATGCAGAAGACAATTGTTGGATTAGAGCAGTACACAAAAACCTGAAGTGTGTCAACGTGCCAGAAATAAGGAGCAATCCTCCTGGAAATATTACACCTGTTGCTCTGTCACAAATAAAACAGAACTAAAGTCTATTTATAATAACCTCTGGTGGTTATATATGGGTGGTTTTTGCAAGTGTTAATCGGCATAGATAACGCACACTTTAAAATGGAATCGCACCAGAAAGGTAACTTTCCTGTTATTAGGAGAGAACATTTTGTACATGTAAGAATGGGTGCTCACGCTTCGGGCATTAAGATTGGACGTTACATTGCCCAAGGCCACACGGGTTGACAAAGCTGGCAAGTGTTAAAGCTGAACTTCGTAGTTTCTATGTTAACGAACAAAATTGCCTATATATGTATTGAGATATGATAACGGCACTCACACAGTGACCTATCCTGGTATGTTATTTGGCAGCGATATATATATATATATATATATATATATCGAGAGAGAAAGAGAGAGAGAGAGAGACAGTCAAATATTAACAATATATATGCCATTGTATATATTACTGTTTTCTTCTTTAATGAGTTTAGACCATGCCTTTGTGAAGAGATTTATATCATCTTTTTATTTAAGATTAGTTTATTCGACTCACGAAATACAACTGCTGGAAGAGTAAATATTGATCAAGCCATTTAGTCTTATACTAAATGATTTCAGTGCCAATGGAATGATTTCACTGCAAAACTTCCCTTAAATGTTCCACACTGTGTCCATGTAAGCCACTAGAGTCTTCTAAAACATTTACTGATTCATGCGAGTTAAAACCCCAAAATACATTGCCATGCAAAAAGGTCACCATTTAAAGTGTTATTTTTTACAATTTTACACAGCTATGTTTAGAGAGCAATAAAACCCCCGTTACGTTGTTTTAAACTAAATGGAACTTCATACCGGATAAGCAATAATATTTTGACTCTTTTTGGCACCCTGAAAAGGCTCAACACAGATTGGGTACCAACCATCCGGCCTGACATTCAAAACTAGACCTTTTGCTTTCCCCGATATCTTAATTCAAATGCCAAAATCACATCGACCGATTAACGTTTGAATTATGACAAATGGTGTTTTCTGGTTAATATACAGGCAAAAGTAAAGGCCGAGTGACGGAGCTAGCAGGGGCATTTATCGTGCTGGTTTTGCTCGGTTTTCCATGGATCTTCAGTGCTTTTGCGACAATTGACAGCCCGGCTGATGCAGCCCTCAGTATGGTTGAGGGAATCGCTGAGGTACAAATACAAGTGGTTGATGGGCCTTTTGTCTTTTTAGGCTAAGAAAAAATGTCTTTCTCGTTGGAAGCATTAGAACGATTGTAAATTCATATTCTTTACCGAAGTATTTTTAAATTTTTCCTCTGCATATTGCATACAAAACACACAGAGAAAAGCTCTTTTTTCTTTTTAGTTTCGTTGCCTAGCATAAATGTGAATCTGATCTCATTCAGTCAAGTCTCATATCCGTGTCTCCTTATATAATTACACAGTACAGATTGAAAGAGATGAAAAGTTAGATAGTTTTGAATAGTTTCAGGGGGACTTTTCACATACAACTTCGGCGAAAAGACCAACAAAGTTAAGTTATATTAATTTCATAAATATTGACATTTATGGTGATAATAATTATAATAAATTTATAAAAGATACTTGTCTTTAATCTTTTAAAATATGTATTTTGCAGGGCATCTTTATATTTGTGGTAAACTCGCAGGGAGTTTTCATCTTTTTGTTCAATTGTGCCAGAGTCACTGAGGTACGCATTGCGTGGACGTCAACATTGACATCTAGATGGTCACGTAGTACTCGCTCCAAAAGCAACTCCAAATCGTCCAGTAGGAAAGGTTCTTCTCAAACAGCAATGAATTTGAAGGACAAACAAAATGAATTTATCATTGGCGAAAATGATAAATAGAGGACAAAGTTTGAAGCGACATCAACTTTACACAAGAAGGCCGTCTGTGCTACTTGCTTTTTGATTGATCTCATTGTTTGTAGTGGGTTGGCGTTTGAAATATGGAAAACAGTATATGAATACCCAACTAAGGCTTTTGGTGGCCAAAGTAGCGAGATCAACGGACACATGGTTCATTAGGTAACTAGACACACAAATATGTAGCTAGACAGACAAACAAAGAAACGAATATATGGCGTGGGGAAAAAACATATTCGTTATGTATGGAGCCTGTAACTGCATACCAAAGAACATGCAGATAGTAAAAAGGTGCATAATATGAACATTTTGTTGCATTGAATCCTGCAATACGCAATGCCAGATAAACATGACTAGGAAACTTGTATTGAAATAGACGATATCGTTGTCTTGTCTCGTTAAACTGTATTGCAATATTTAATGAAAATTTTATGTTTGAAGCTAACCAAGTGTCGTGGAAACGAGTTTCAATTATTAGAGTAAATAATCATTGTGTAAATAAGGCAGAATATTCTTCTGAACATGAGTATGTAGAGTCCTATCTATTAAGAAGTGAGCCCGGTTTATTCTTTCGTGGATATTCTGTGCCCCGTGCATAGCATTTATCTTATTATCCCTGGTTTAAATATGACACATATTCTTTATCTGTACTACATACATACATACATACATACATACATACATACATACATACATACATACATACATACATACATACATACATACATGCATACATACATACATACACATTTCGTCAGAGGTAGAAAGATATTCCTCTCAGGCATGGGAGCTGGAGATCTTGTTTTTGCCATAAAATGATGAAGTTCTTTGTCATTTACGTAGACGGAGTATTGAATGACAGTGAAATACTTACTGGTCGGCCGTATGGAAGTTGTGCAATTTTCTGGGGGAAAAAGTAATATGTAAAATACGCCCGCAATTTTGAGTCAAAAAGGATTTGTGCCGTTTTAATGGAAATAAAAAGAAAACATCAACATGTCTATAATGAATGTAGATCAGTCCTGTGACTCTGTAACACAAGCTTGTTAGTCATTATAATAATATATATCAAATAAAATTCCATTTAAATCACAAAACTTAAATGTCAGCTATGTGGTAATCAGTGGTAATCTTAGCACAAAATGTGAAGCGCCAGGGATCACCAAACACCTTGATTAACTTGGACGTTTATTGAGACTTGTTTAAAATCGATGTTCTTTCCTGTTTAGAAACAATTAAAGAAGTTAATTGGTTTTATGGCCAAGGAAGCGCATGTCTGTGTTTACATGTATCCTTGGTCTCGCAGAGGCTGTCGGGGTACATGCAAATCTAGTGACCGACCAATCGGAGGAGAGGAGAAAATCTCGCGAGATTAGCATAATATTCACAGCTGTAGCATATTTCGCGGTTATTCCAAATTAATCTGTCAGAGGCAACAGACGTGGTATTACGTATTTACTTCACATATTGGATGACTTCCTATTGGCTGCCCGCACCCACACAGAGTGCAAGTTGAACCTCCAGAAATTTGTAAAAATGTGTTCTAGGATAGGGGTTCCCATAGCCTTGGAAAAGACAATCGAACCGGCCCAGACTATGATTTTTGCAGGTATTGAGCTGGACACAGTCCGTTTTGAGGCTCGCTTGCCGGCAGACAAGCTAAGTAAATGCCGCTCATTGATAGCGGAAGCATTGCCACAAAAGAAAATCACCCTTCAGAAATTACAGTCGATAATCGGTACACTTAACTGGGCCTGTTCGGTTGTCATTCCAGGGCGCACATTTTTGAGACGGCTGATTAACCTGACTAGGGGTGTCAAGATGCCATGGCATCATATCAGGCTGACTGAGGAAGCAAAGAAAGATTTAAGAGCATGGGAAAATTTCCTGGTTTTATTCAATGGGAAAACTTTTTTCTTGGACCGCCACTGGACCCTGGACACCTGTTTAGAACCAGTGACGGACAGCTCCAAATTGGGCTTTGGTGCCGTTTTCGGAAAATCTTGGTTCCAAGGCACGTGGTCAGGTACCTGGTCTGCACTTAACATCACAATACTGGAATTTTTTCCCATCCTCTTGGCTCTGAAAATATGGGGGCTTCGTATCTGCAATAAAAGAATCATTATACGTACAGACAATTTAAGCTTAGTACATGTGATCAACAAGGCTACTTCAAAAGAAAAAGCCTTAATGGTGTTGTTAAGAGACTTTGTGGTAAGCTCTATGCAATATAACGTGTTGTGGAAGGCGAAACACATAAGCGGAGTGACAAATACCCTGTGTGATAAACTGTCTCGCAATGTTGCGTTGCAGGAGATTTTCGACTTCGCTCCATGGTTGGATCGGGATATGACGGACATTCCCACGAATCTGCTACCCAACAACTGGAAGCTAGACTGAGCACATTAATATCGAACTCTCTAGCGAAATCTACACAGAGAACATATGCCTTTGCACATGGTCTGATGGATCAATTCACTTCATACACTGACTGTGCATTCCCCTTTGCACCTCCAGAAATGGCTTTGTTTATAGCTTTTTTAAGTGCACGTGAATACAAGTACAATACCATCAGAACCTACTGTTCTGCAGTGTCCTTCTTCCACAAAATTATAGGTGTGCCAGATCCCATGACATCATTTATTGTGACTAAAACTTTGGAAGGTCTAAGAAATTCTAATTCAACTGCAGATGCGAGGCTCCCAATCACAATTGATGTTCTTAAACGATTAGTGTCAACCTTGTCGCTCCTCAACCTAGCCCAATTTGACTTGTATCTTTTTCAAGCAATGTTTTGTACTGCATTTTTTGGTCTACTCCGCATCGGTGAAATTGCACATGCCTCCAACAATCAGAACCACACTTTGCAGTTTGGGGATATCACAATAGGCCAGTCAGGTGATGAATACATCTTGACATTTAGGTCGTACAAACATTCCAAAGGAGCCACCGCTCAGATTGGTTTGCAACGCAACCCTGACTTGGTTATTTGCCCTGTGTTTAACCTCCACAGGTACCTTCAACTGAGAGGGGCAAATCCAGGACCCCTGTTTTGCCATCAAAATCTTACACCCGTGTGTCGTTCCCTCTTCAACAAAATTCTGACCAATGCAATCAAGCTGCTAGGCCTAAATCCCCAGGTGTATAAGTCACACTCATTCAGAATTGGAGGTGCCACATATGCTGCAGCATTAGGTTTCTCCGATGCGGAGATAAGACAACTTGGGAGATGGAGATCGAATGCATTTCTAAAATATATACGCTCCTAAAGCATGTTTGTTCTCGCCTTCCCTGCTCCGGTGGGGGTAACCGACCGCCTTTGAGGCCTTCAAAGTCGACCGGTTTGTGGCGCAAAAAGCCCACCTGCACAGATTGTATTGTGGACAACCAATTGTACTATGTTTGTGTGCAGTGAACAGTGGGCCGTGTCAAAACTTTGGTACATGTAAATAGACTCTGTAATATTTATTTCTTATATTAAACGGACTCCATCTCCCACACATTTGACTTGTGTTCTCTTTCAGTATTAGTAGTTAGTTTAGAAGTTTTGTCCCTCATGCTGAGGAAGGTTCCATAAAGAAACAATTAAAGAAGTTAATTGGTTTTATGGCCAAGGAAGCGCATGTCTGTGTTTACATGTATCCTTGGTCTCGCAGAGGCTGTCGGGGTACATGCAAATCTAGTGACCGACCAATCGGAGGAGAGGAGAAAATCTCGCGAGATTAGCATAATATTCACAGCTGTAGCATATTTCGCGGTTATTCCAAATTAATCTGTCAGAGGCAACAGACGTACATCGTTAATCTACTGCATTAAGCAAATTTAAATTTTAACGGACAGTAATACTTCCTAAGTTTAAACGCGATGGAAAACCCATCGATGCTTTGATACTTATGCAAGTTGCAGATCAACAAATTTAATGTAAAGTTTGGTTTTGCCGCCTCCTCCCTCCTCCGGCCTCTGGGGTATTACTTTTCAAATGTTACTCATCTCAAGATTATTCCTTGTCTTTGAGTATTATGTATTGCGCTACCTGTTTTCTGGGTTTTTAATGCAAGGCCACTGGGTCAATGCTTTTTTTCCTGGATTTTATTGGCGCAAAAAGCCCACCTGCACAGATTGTATTGTGGACAACCAATTGTACTATGTTTGTGTGCAGTGAACAGTGGGCCGTGTCAAAACTTTGGTACATGTAAATAGACTCTGTAATATTTATTTCTTATATTAAACGGACTCCATCTCCCACACATTTGACTTGTGTTCTCTTTCAGTATTAGTAGTTAGTTTAGAAGTTTTGTCCCTCATGCTGAGGAAGGTTCCATAAATACACATTACCTTCTTTGACGTCAGTTTAATTTGTACTTGTATGGCATAAAACCTGTATAAGCGATAATTCCCGTAGAGCAGGCATGGTAATAGATGCATAACTCGCTCAAAATATCATTATGCACTTGGATCAGTAATACAGATTAAGATGTGCAAATCAATTTACAAATGCAATGACACAACATCATTGCACAAATTCCTGGGATACTGTGAAAAAAATGATGAATAGATTCAATAACAGATCACGTGCAACAGACGACAATAGAAATCACACTGATATCGCAAATCTTGAGTAAAAAGGTGATATGAATGATAACAATCCTGCATTGTCGGTGTCGGTATTAATTCTGCAATTAAACGTATGGAATCTGCATAATTCTGCAATTAAACGTATGTAATCAGGAAAACATTACGGTGATCAGGGGCAATGCTCTGATTATATTAAACAGGAACCCAGATACAACAGTTTCATTATTCGTTCGTTTTTACTGCTTTGATACGATATCCTTATGCGTCTAAGGTTTCTTAGGTATATCTTTAACCTCAAAACCGACGAAAGTGTTTGGATGACTGATAATTACAGAATTATCTCATCCTCAACAGCACTTTTGGTGAATGCCCAGAGTGAACCAGTCTGAAAAACACTTTCCAGGTACTAAACTTAAAGCATAAATTATCATTGCACAGAGTCTTATGTCTATTTACAGGTAGATTGTTAATTATCGTCTCTGATAATCAATTAGTAAACATTGATTGAGGAAATACCACGACAGAACCACCTTATTATATCGAATTGCGCTGAACAGGTCGGCGTTCCTTCCTTGATCGTGTTTGGGGTTTATATTGACGCGCTATTGATACGCTTGAAGAAATGTGGAATTAAATGCCATATTGGTAATTTTCCGTGGTCCTCTAGCATATGCAGATGATGTATACGTAGCTGTAATGGACGCCACCATTCCCTCAATGTTAAAATTGCGTACTCTGCCTACTCCCGATATTGTAAAGGTAAATATAATCTGGACAAATCTAAAGACATGACCTATGGTAGTAGCGTCGATGCATACCCACATTTGTTTGGTCACAACTCCGTAATTCGGAAAATTTACTTATTTGAACATCCTGGTAATTCTATGCAACAAAATTCTTTGAAAGACACTGTCTCAAATTGTATAAATGGTTTTTAAACACAGGTTAACAGTTTGATGGCAGAGCTGGGTACAGTGTTGCCTGATATTAGGCATGAACTAAGACTTTTGTATGTCCCTTTATGGATGTCAGCCATGGACCCTCTCCAGAGATGTCGACAGATTTACCAATTGATGTTCAGTTGCACAAACGATCTGTAACATTTGTCGACCATGAGGGGAGTCGCAGTGCTGCCTGTAATTAATTCCCTCAATGCTATTCCCTCTGAACCCAGGGTTGCTAAGTACGAGCTGAAACAATTACCAGATACCATATATTTCAGACAGAGAGTCTCCGGATGATGGTCATGTAAGTCCATTCATAAAAGATCTTTGTCTTATCAGGGACATACACCGCAGCGTTTTCTCATATATAGAAATACCAGAAACAATATAATAATAATAATAATAATAATAATAATAATAATAATAATAATAATAATAATAATAATAATAATAATAATAATAATAATAATAATAATAATAATAATAATAATAATAATAATAATAATAATGATAATTATAATAATTGTAATAATAGACAACTGGATCGATGCCATATGCATAAAAAGTTCTCACAATTCATCCGAAAGGAAAAGAAAATTTATTGGCTTATAATTTGCAGACATCTGTTGTAAATGAATTCAGGCAATTTTCCGTTCCTATGATGCATATCTGCACAGGTTTCGTTTTAAGGACGCAACAGGATATTAACCTCTACAGGTATTTCCGTATCAAGTTGTACCTTTCTGAGTCAAATTTTATTTATCAATTTCCCTATGACAATGGACCGACGATTCCTTTTTAACAGACTAACAGGAAATTCGGCCCCAGCTGATGAGATTATAGAAGTGCTATCACAAGTCAGCAGTGGTTAAAGTTATGCGAACAAATTCAATATGTCATTGCAGTGTGGCCAATATTTGCCATTTACAGCATTGGGCAGGGCCTGTCACTCCAGCTCTTTGTGCAAGCTGCATAATGAATTCTTAATCCCGGTTCAGTGTAAAAAGACATCAGACACGAAGCTTGTGTCAACATTTTACTATACCTAACGTTGGTTTTCATTTGAATTAATATGGTTTGTAAATACGCACCACACTTTAGAAGTTGGGGAGAGCGGCAGGTGTTGTGGAGTGACTAGGAAGACATGTCATCAACAGGGAGGACGGCTTTATGACAAGCGTTTTACGCACGCTAGTGCAATCAGTTTCTGCTCTCAGCACCGATGCTTATTCTTTTTGTTATAGGTTTTATTTTGTTTTATTTCTTTGGCCGGCTGTTGAACTGAAAATACGCTACTCGGATCAGTAACTTTGTGATTTTTGTTACATGACTAGAACGTGGGTGTATGTCTACAATGATGAGGGAAGACGAGTCATTTCCCGATAGCAAGTTGGGACATCTAACTCATCAAATCAGACAGTTGGTTTATGATGTGTTATTTATCATTGTGACCCGGATTTGATAAAATTTCAACTATGGTGTCTGCCAACAGGGTTCCTGAAGTCAGTGTTTTAGGTTGACTTACAACTGTTGTTATAATCACTGACGTTCAAGTGTTTTCTTCGTTGGGCCAAACTCGCCATGTTATGAAGATGCAACCTACCATTGTAAAGATTTGTGCTGCTCTTGTCTGCATTTGTGGTGCTGAATTACTGGCTTGTAATGAGGACCACACATATGTGGGGCATTCTCAGCAAGCACAGCTTGTAGCAATACAGTACAACTATTCATACAGAGTACTTCTTGAGGCATTGGTTAAGCAGAATGAAGATCTACCTGCCATGTGCCGATCAGGTAAAAGCAAAATTTCTATCCAATCATTATTCATTTTCTAATAATTTCAAGTAAAAATTAGGTCGGTACCACATAACTAGGGATGGTCCGATACTGGTATCTGGTATCGGGTGGTATCATCCCCTTTGTAGTATCCAGAATCGGATCGGGTATCGGATTGAAAAAGCACGCCATACTGGTAAAAAAGTGTAAAACTTTAAAATCGAGTTGATGATGAATAGGAAAGAATTCAGGTCAAATTTACATAAATTCATGTGTTCAATCTGAATAAATTTCCATTCAAATTATTTACCCTTTATACTGAGGCAGAATTATGTTTTTGTTTCCAAGTACACTAAAGTGTTGAAACAATGAATCATGTTTTTAATGGCTATCGTAATCTGCAAAATAGCCAAGCCTCTATTAATAACTCTCCATGGTATATGTTCTGGGTGTACTTCCTGCCTTGTATTGGGATATGAAGGAAAGTTTTATATCCCTTTGGTCAAGACATTTACGTTTAAAGCTTGTTCGCAATTCCAAATGGAAATTCCTCTTGGATCGTTTTGCTTGACAATACATTGTACATTAAAAAGCAAGATAAATGTTGCGACCATGTCAACATGTACCAGGTACGCAAAACGTGTTGTATACAACACGGCAGTTCTGTTGACTGGGTAACTAATTTCATAGCTTAAATAATCAAGTTATTTAAAATGTTGATTCCTTAATACATATTCTTAATATATGTGCTTTGTCTCGTCCCATGCATTGTATTTGTATTTTTACCTGGTATATATCGCCGAAAGTACGCTAACGGAACGGGTTCCCATGATGACCGGACATTGGAAAGTCACAAAGTTCTTGTTACCATTCGGTCTTGTGAGCTATGTCAGAAATGGTTTGCATGTTGTTCTATATCGAAGTTTAAGACTTATTGCATTCGTTATGCACTTTGCAAACATATCATTTCCAGAGCTTGTACCATATCCAGAGATAAAAAGAAAGGAAATGATTAAATAATAACTGGAAAAGCGTACATACAGTCACTAACATATTACGACTGCATGTAATGTTATCAATATTTCAACGAGTAACCTGGTGTTGTAAGACAGCAACTATTACTGCATTATATATATATATATATATATATATATATATATATATATATATATATATATATATATATATATATATATATATATATATATATATTTACATGGTCAGATAGTTTGCTAAAATACATCTGCCCATGGCACACATCAGCGGTCGCGCAATCATATCCTCCCCTATTGCACAGCTTTCCTCCAAAAAATTGCTTTTATCATATTACGGACGTGCTGTTTTTCTCCCGTGTTAATCAATTTATAAATGTGTGCAAACTAGAGCACCTGCCACACAAGGAAGCGCGGGGAGGGAAGAGATATGCCATTGTGCACATGCAGCAGATACAATACCATATTTCTATTGGCAAGTTGATCAGCCCTAGGAAAATATTAGTTACTATTCGTTAAAAGTGTATGAGTACAAGGGGGCCAAGTTTGTCACATGGTGTCGGAACACGATCCAAATATTGAACCCTGGGAGGCCTCCATTCAGGACATAGCAAACTTTTTTTATGCACCTTTTTAGTTAGACCTGGAGCTTTGCATGACAGCAGGCTATAGGTCCACGATGTCATCTTCTTTGGACATGCAAGACAACAATGCCGCCTCAAGCATGGTGTTTTTTTGGCTAATCAAGAGTTCTTTCATGAGTAGGGCAGTCAGATGCAACATATTGCCTCAATTGGATTTCTCAGTGGTTCTCATTGGCCTATACTCGCCAGTTTTTGAAACTAAGAACAACTTGTTTGGTTAGATTATCTGTCTTTTACAGGACAGTCGTTTGGGTCATGTTGGCCTCTAGGAGGGGTGTGGTTTATGCTCTTGGTCACTCTAGGTTACGCTGATCAGAGGCCCGCGCAGAAGTAATAATATTAATATATAATCCTCTGTGTATGCTTAACACACATGCTTCTGATTCCCCAATTACTGCCTTTGTGGGCTTTCCTGTGAAGGGCTTGTCTTCTAAGTTGGATGGACAGGATCCTGACATCGACCAGCCGAGTTACAGCACTTAAGTTCTATTTAAAAAGAATAGCTAGATCCAATCATAAAAGATAGACTTCCCGGACTATGCACAAAGACTATCTCTTACTGGGTAACCAAGGCAATTTATTTGGCCCATGTAGCAGCAGATGAAACCCCAAACCTCTGACAGTTGTTCAAGAGCAGAGCTCATGAGGTCACTAGCGTTGGTTTCTTTTCAGTAAAAAGTTAACGTAATGGCTTTTCCGATTTTTATTTGAGAGACCTATCCTACGTTGACAAGCAACTTCACGCACTTTAAAGCATATTGTCACCCTTAATGTGTTAGCCATGATTTATTTCAGGATCCTCTGACTACACTTCTTCCTCTGCGGTGTGCGCGTTCAATGTAGTAAATTTCGTTCCTTTAGGGGATATTTTCTTTTGAATGGATTGTTTTGAGGTACAATTCCTCTATTCTGAATTGCAAATGAGCTCGCTCCTCCAATGGAATAGTAAAACTATGAAGTGTACTGTATAGGTAATGTTTTATAGCACGGATCTGAGATTTTTTTAAATTTTCCATGGGTAATAGTAATACTTGTCCATCCACTACACAAAAGCGCACCGAACTAAACGTGCTTCAGAGTATTCAAAAGGTTAGTCTATCGTGAAAAACTGATGTGATTGGTAACACCAGAGGTCAGGTAATGGGCTCTGGGTGAACTGGTAAAGAATGGCACGGTCCTCCAGTCCAGAAGAATATACGGAGAAACGTTTTCTAATGAAAAAATATGGAGTAGATAAAATCGCATAGAGACCATGCCAAATGCAGTGGACAGATAAGTATTACTTACAAATATGGGTATTATATATATTTATGCATATACAGTAGTCACACCTGGGACATATAAACCCAAAGTATGATAGCCGGAAATTTCGTCAACAATTAACATTTATCCCTCATTTTTGCAAACTTGTGTCAGTTAAATTGAGACGATATTATGATAAAATTTACAATTATTGTGTCCAACAGCTCTGGGGGTGAAGTTGAAAATAGTCTTAACATCATCTCTTCCGCAGGCCAGCAGAGCTAAAAATTGAAACAACAGGAGTTTTGTGTCACCATATATTAAAAAAAGAGTAAAAGGATTATTCTTTAGACTGTTATTACGATCACAACAAGAGACTTGAGGTTGGGACATCCAGGCGACTGGAGAGCAGGACTAAAATTTTAGTGTTAACTGTTACAATGACAATGCCTGTGTATTCCAAAGAGCGTCATAGCAAATATCATTGGGCTGTCCTCCCTCACAGACACTCCATTGGTGAATACAGTACCTTGCTGTCGAGAGGCCAGTAAAGAGAAACCATGGCGTCAGACAGCTTTACTGAATGCTGAAACTACATCTGGCAACTTTGTCCTATAGGAAGGTACCCTTACTCTGCCAGTTTTGACCGGAGCAAAGGTCTGAACTCACTACAGTGTCAAACCCAGGGTTTTTTTCTACCAGGCTTGCAGGCCCCGTTGACCCCAAAAAAGGTCGCACCAATAGATAAGCTTTTTCCTCAAAACACCCTGGGCTCTACTCTATTGATTATTGACGTGTTTTCCTGCAAGTCTTCTCTGAAATCAAGTTGGTAGAGTTTGACTCCTTTTACAGATGAAAATTAAATCCGTGAAACCATGTTATGTGCTAAGTTCAATAAAGTAAATGCCCAGTGAAATGAAAAATTATGCAGAATTATTTTCCGGGTCAGAATACACCTAGTAGGCGTTGAGGTAAGCTACTGACCAAGAGCATACCGCTGTGATAGGTGCTATTTGCGCTTCTCAGCAAAAAGGAACTTTAAGCAAAACATAAAATGACAATTAACAAATGAGACCCTGTGGTTGATTGGCTCAAGATGACTGGCTTATATTGTCTTTTATGACCAATAAGATATATGTACTAGTATATAAACCTACACTTCTTTAATTTAATGTATCAGTGTTACAGCACATTATGCATTTGCAAAATAATAGTATTCAGTTCAAATGTGAAAGCATTTGTAAAAAGCAGTTCAACAATTTGCATGATTTCAAAACTCATTGAAGGATCCATGTTTTCCTTAAACCAGCAGATCATACTACCTAGGAATACTAAGGTTACGCAAATGGCTCGAACATCGTAAATGTGGATGTTTATGACAAAGTAAATAAGAATATATAACGCATGAGAAGCAATAATTCTAGTTTGATGGATGAATACTAATAAATGTGAGTTTTACAATGTCATGTCACATATTGAGAGGCCTTTTGTAATGAAAGGTTCCTTAAGGATCAATATTCCATTAAGCCTTATACTGCATCAGGATTATACCCGTTCCGATTCCCCGCTCATGTCTCTGGCAACAAAGCAGAGGACCATACGGGTGTATAAATTGTATCTTAGAACAATAAATTCGAAATAAACCCTTTTGTTACCTCCATGCAACAACTTCACAATATAGCATCGAGATTTAGTGATCACGTCAAGTGGATCAGGGTTGTAACGACTTATACAAGATATTTTGTCCCATATAATTCATGGCACTTTCAATGGAGCGCAATATTTCAAATAATTCAAAAGATAACTTCAAAATAGCAGCAAATTAGGGAGATATTCCAGGGAAGGAGACAATTTTTATATCTTACATCGTACAGTATTCAAACACTGCAAAAGCATCATGACAATCGAGACTACATTTGCATATTTTGGATGTTTTCTCTTGTGCTGAGTTACCGTGTAAGAAGAAAGCGAAACAGAGGCAGTCTTTAATGTATGGATATTGAAACTTTGGTCACTAAATTAACCCATAGAATTCAAAATGATACTAATCCTATCGACAGTATGATGATTTGTCTCTCTAGCGTAAAGTTAATCATTTGAAAGACAAGAATCTGTGAAAGAAGTATATCTAAGAATGAACAAGATACCTGCTAACAGCCAACTTTTGATCCGTTTTTTCCTTTTTGTGAATGTCTTAAGTATCCATTGGAGGACCACGTGCGTGAGGCCCATGGGGTCAATGTTACAATGATATCACAAAAGAAATTGACTACAGCTGCAACGACTAATAGTCAAGGATGGCAGGTGCATGTTTGTAAACAACCTGCCTCTGATAATTTTTGTATTTTAATGGATTTGAATGTATTAGTTATATGTTGTATCTGGGGTGTGTATTGTAAAGGAAACCTGACATAGTGGCCTATATCGTGGTGATGGTTAGTCCTAGTTTGTTGTTACTATAGAACATTAATTGAAGGTTAGCTGTGGAGTTTCAGTGGAAGTGGTTCATTGGACCTTGAATGGCCTTGAAAGGGCAAACTGACAGATATACCTCGAGTTCCCGTGTTCTATTCGAGTACCACATTCTTACTAAGACTCCCAAGCGCTTTCTGTGAAGGGGAATCGTATATTATCCTTGTGAGTATAATGGGAAAGTTTCCTATGTTGTCTGGGTTGACACCTGGAAGAAATGTTTAACAACTGTGCCATGGAAAATCTTAAATTGAAACAATTTATTCATCTGCATTGTCCATTGATACTTACATGAATATGGCCTGCCGATTTTGTCTTAAACTTTCAGAACATAAAATGTGCTTTTCTGCAATAAAGACCATCTTCTTGTTATCTTATTGTGTCAAATATGAACTATGAACTTAAACTAGTTTTGCGTATGACCATAAATGTTAGCAAACTAAGTTGCCAACTCCGCCTGTTAGTCTTTCCTGACACAATAGCAAGTTGCCAACTCCGCCTGTTACTCTTTCCTGACACAATAGCAAAGTAATCTCACAACAATATTAGAATATCTACTCCAGCCCTTCTTGGTAGGGGAGATTTACTGAACCAGTATGTTTGTCGGGGAATCAGGCTAAAAAGAGGCTAAGAAAATAACCAATCACATTTTTGATGGACATATTTATGTGCCATGAGCACCCGTTCTATCATAACTTACATGATATAACAGATCAGTGTTAATCATTAGTTACCAGTGGCTCTGCTTTGTGGCCAGTACCTTTATTGCAAAAGCCTAAAACTCACCCAACCCAAGTCCATTTACATTACTTTAGCTGTATTACTTGTAGACGTCTGCTTATATGCTGAGGCAATAGGCCATGACGCCATCTGGGCAAGTCCCTTTATAGTGCTGTTATTGTGACGTCTGGTTACATGCTGTCATAAAAGGCCCCTGAAGCCATATTTTCACGTCCATTTTATTGCTATCACTGTGATGCTAGTAGACTTCTGGGTACATGTGGACACACTAGGCCTTGACGCCATCTTATCAACTCCATTTCATTGCTATTAACCGGATAATTATAGACTTTAGGTTGAATTGTGACACAGTATCAAATCCATTTTATTGGTGTCACCGTGATACTTGTAGACTTTTGGTTGCCTGGCGACACAGGAGACCTTGACTCCATCATTGCAAGCCAGTTTTATTGCTATTACTCTGATACTTAGAGACATGCTGACCTGGAAGGCCTTGGACCCGTAGTGTCAAGCCCATTATAATTGCCTTTACAGTGATGCTTAAAGACTTTTAGTTTCATCCTGACGGACCATCTTGACGCCACCTGATGAAGTCTGTTTTAATTGCCATAACTTGATTCTTTTCCACAGCTGTCTTATGTTGACATGGAA